>JAYESA010000004.1:343404333-343586833 GCA_036927795.1 Iris macrosiphon
TTAAGGATGGGTTGGTCCGGTTCGGTTCACTGTGGTTTGGTTTGGTTTATTTAAAATAAACCGGTTCAGTCAGGGTTTAAATCGGTTTAATTCTACCTTAGTTTTTAGGGCTTTAAAAATGATTTCGGAGTGCAATAAATTCGCAAAAAATTACCCTATGTCCGGTTTTTCATTTTACACCATAAAATATTATTTCTATAATATTTTAATACCAAATAAGAGCATATAAAAATCTTTTAATCACAAATTCCTTAGTTTTAATTCCAGAAAAATTACCGAAAAATTAGAAAAAATATATTAAAATATTCAAAAAAATCAGGGTATTTACAATCTACCCCCTTAAGAGGATTGCGTCCTCGTAATCAAATAATAACTATTAAAGGAAGAACTATGGAAATTACAAGAATGCTTAGGTGATAACTGCATCCGCGAATAAGTGAGGATAACGCTGGCCCATACTATCCTCCCGTTCCCAGTCGATTCTCCAGGAGAATGATGTTTCCAAGCTACACGGACCAGTCTAATTGTCTGTCCTCGCAATGTCTTCTCACTGATGTCGAGGATGCCAACTTGTTGTTCTTCATATCTGAAGCTAGGGCCCACTGCGATCTCTGAATGATCGACTACGTGACTTGGGTCGGTCACGTACCTTCTCAGCTGTGAGACATGGAATACGTCATGCACTCTCTCTAAGGAGGAGGTAACGCAAGACGATAAGCCACCTCACCAATGCGCTCTAGAATATCAAATGGTCCGATATACCGTGGGCTCAACTTGCCTCTGCTCCCAAATCTAATGGTGCCTCGAGTGGGCAAAATCCTCAAAAATACGTGCTCTCCTTCTTTGAACTCTAGGGGACGCCTGTGCGTATCAGCCCAATGCTTCTGTCTGTCCTGAGCTGCTCGAAGATGATTCTGAATTTGTTTTACCTTCTCCACTTTCTGTATTGCCAATTCTGGACCCAGTATTTGACGTTCACCAACGTTACTCCAACATATTGGCGATCTGTACTTCCTTCCGTATAATGCCTCGAATGGTGCCATCTGAATGCTGGCCTGATAACTGTTGTTGTAGGAGAACTCCTCCAAGTGCAAATGATCTTCCCAAGATCCTCCAAAGTCTAGCATACACGATCGTAATATATCCTCCAAGATCTGAATCGTGCGCTTCGATTGACCATCTGTCTGTGGATGGTAAACTGTGCTGAATTTGAGTCTGGTGCCCAGACTCTCTTGCATGCTTCGCCAGAAATAAGATATAAATCTCGAATCTCGATCCGATATAATACTAATCGGCACTCCATGTAATCTTACGATTTATCGCATATATATGTCGGCTAGTACCTCTGTGGACTGTCCAACTCTAAATGGCAAGAAATGTGCCGATTTAGTGAGTCGATCCACGATAACCCATACCGCATCTTTTCCGCTGGGGCTCCTTGGAAATCCTGTGACCAAATCCATAGTGATATGTTCCCACTTCCATTCTGGTATAGGAAGCTGCTGTAACATACCTGCAGTCCTCTGATGCTCGGCCTTTACTTGCTGACATACTAAACATTTTGTCATAAATCTTGTAATCTCCCTTTTTATTCCATGCCACCAATAATACTGCCTCAAGTCTCGGTACATCTTGGTTCCTCCTGGGTGAACAGAGTACATGGAGCTGTGTGCTTCAGTCATTAACTCCTGTCTTAATTCTCCATTTGGAACATACAGGCGATTTCTACACCTTAATGTCCCGTCTTCATGTATGCGAAGTCCTGTCTGCATGCCTGCTTCTGTCCTCTCTTTAAGTCTTCAGAATCTAGCATCGGTGGGCAATGCCTCTTTAATTCTTTCCATAAGTGACGACTTAACTTCAAGATTAGCCAGCAAGCCACTCTGTCTTGGTAAAACAACCTCTATCTGAAGCTCCTGTAGATCTCTCAATAAGTTAGGCTGCATCGTCAAGAAATAAGTCGTAGGCTTCCTACTGAGAGCATCTGCTACGACATTCGCCTTTCCCGGATGATACTGCAGATCTATATCAAAGTCTACCATCAACTCCAGCCAACATCTCTGTCTCATGTTGAGCTCCTTCTGAGTATATACATACTTTAGACTCTTGTGATTAGTAAAGATGTCTACCTTTTCTCCATAAAGATAGTGCCTCCAAATCTTCAGTACAAATATAACTGCTGCTAGCTCCAGATCGTGTGTTGGGTAGTTCTTCTCGTGGACCTTCAACTGTCTAGATGTATAAGCAATAACTTTGCCATGTTGCATCAAAACACATCCTAGTCCACTACCTGATGCATCACTGTAAACAACAAAACCTTCTGACCCTGAAGGAAGAGTCAAGACAGGTTTTGTTGTCAATCTTCTCTTCAATTCTTCAAAAGCCTTCTGGCACTCTTCTGTCCATGTAAACTCCTGGTCCTTACGTGTCAACTTCATCATCGGCTCCGCAATCCTTGAGAAATTTTCTACAAACCTTCGGTAATATTCCGCAAGTCCGAGAAAACTTCTTACTTCTGCAACTGATGTGGGTGTAGGCCAAGTCTCTATTGTAGCAACTTTCTCCGGATCAACTGAAAGTCCTTTTCCTGATATGATATGTCCCAAGAAAGGCACTTTATCTATACAAAACTCATACTTACTGAGTTTGGCATATAACTTCTCCTGTCTCAAGGTCTCTAACACGATTCTGATATGCTCCTCGTGCTCTTCGTGGCTCTTGGAATATACTAGAATGTCATCAATGAACACAACCAAAAATTTATCCAAGAATTGATGAAAGACTCTGTTCATCAAACTCATAAACACTGCTGGTGTATTGGTTAAACCAAACGGCATTACCAAGAACTCATAATGTCAATACTTGGTCCTGAAAGCTGTCTTCGGTATATCCTCCTTCCTTACTTTAATCTGGTGATAGCTGGATCTAAGGTCAATCTTCGAGAATATCCTAGCACCACTCAATTGATCATATAGATCATCAATGCATGGTAAGGGATACATGTTCTTGATGGTCACAGCATTTAGTGCCCTGTAGTCAATGCACAACCGTACTGTTCCATCCTTCTTCGGCACAAATAATATGGGTGCTCTCCAAGGTAAAATACTGGGCCGAATAAAACCCTTCTCCAAAAGATTATCAACTTGTTCCTTCAACTCCACTAACTCCTTAGGTGCTAGCCGATATACTGATGAAGTGATAGGCTCTGCTCCCGGAGTTAAGTCTATTGTGAATTCTATTTCCCGATCAGGAGGTAAACCTGGAAGATCATCAAGAAATACATCCACAAATTTGGATATGACTCTTGGGTAACCTGTCTCCCCTTCTACAGATAGTACCCTAAGAGTAGGCTGAACTCCTTGCTCTACTGCTCCCCGAAGAAACTCAAATTCTGGATGTCCAGGCGGTCTAAATATAACCCGTCCAAGTCGGCAATCAAGAGTCGCATGGTACTGACTTAACCAGTCCATACCAAGTACAACATCATAATCTGGCATAAAAAAGATCAGAAATTGAGCTCGCATCTCTCTTCCATAGACTACCACAGAACATGATCTACAGACGTCACTGACTGGGATAATTCTACCTCCCGTAAGAATTCTCTTTATCTTAGGAAGGAGTGCGGTTGCTACTCTATGGGTGGCTACAAAGCTAGCTGCTATAAATGAATGCGATGCTCCAGAATCAAATAAAGCTATAGCTGGTAATGATGCTACTAAAATAGTACCTGCGATAACCTCTCCCGCAGTAGCTTCTGTCACTACCACATTTTAGGAAAAAGGGTATTTTAGTAATTTCCTATTTAAATAAATATTGTGCATGGTAAATAATTTTGTTGTATTATTTAATTGTTGTTGGATGTTATTTAATTATTTTAGACTTATTTTAGTAGACCCAACTAGTTTAGTTTGGACCCATGGACCAACATGAATTAAATAGTTAGATTTGGCCCATTTAGAAAGCCCATAGTTAAGGAGATGGATTAAATTAATTAAATAATTAGACTAGAAGCTTCCTTCCTTAATTATTTCTTCATGAGAGGCCCCAAGGGGTACATTGGACATTTTATAATTGCTTGGGGAAGGGGGCATGGCCGGCCTATATTAGAGGGGGGAAATTTCTCTCTCCTCTCATTCTCATTCCAAATCTAGATCTAGAATTTCCCACTCCCAAATTTCCTCCATTCCCATTCCAATTTCCCACCAAATTTATCCTAAATTTTTCCCAATTCACCATTAGAAAGTTGAGAAGCAAGGATCTAGAAGGAGGAAGCAAGGATCTACAAAGAGGAGCAAGGATCTACAATTTGGAAGCAAGTTCATCTCAATTGGAGGTTTCATTGGGAATCCATCTCCCAATAGGTATAATTCAGTTTTTTCCATTAAAATAGCTTCTGAATCTGAGATTTAATCATGTAAAATCAACATATATGTATGTACTACCCATAGGACTTTGTTTTATGTTCATAGGAGACCCATGGAGAAAGTTATGGTACTTTTTGTGTCAATTTTATGGGAATTCCGAATTTACATTTTGTTGTGTGTGTCAATTGATCCTATAGATCAATTGGGCATGTGCTTATGTGTTTGGGGCTTGTGTCGTGTCCATATTTGGGTACATGTGGTTCGTATCCCAACTATTTGGTGATACGTGTCATTTTGGGGGTTTTCCTCCGACACGGGGCTTTGTACATGTCGTATTTTGACACGGACACATAGATCTACTTTTGACACTTTGATTTATTCATAAATATTATTTGTGACATGTTTGTGTCCTTCGGGGTACAATTGGTTGTGTTTTGGACTCGTGTCACATGCGTATCCTAGATCTAGTGGGATACGGTGTGATACTCTCCAATTTGGTGTGTTTATGTGTAGATCTAATTATTTATGCTTTAAATTCTTTATTTATAATTAGTAAATATATATAGATATTATATATTATTTTAGTGTATTTATTATGATATTTATTGTAGTATAGATCTATAGATATTTCTATGTGTTCTAAAGTGGTGTATAAATATATGTATGTAGCTTTCTTGCATACAATTATATATGTTACTACTTGTTAATAAAATAAATTATACATAAATGTTTTATAAAATATATTTATGTGTTTAAATGTGTAATTATATTATTTATAATTATTATATAATTATTTGGATATTAATGAATGTATTTTTATGTGTGCTTCTAGCCATGTAAAATATGTACATTAATATGTGCATTGTGTTTAGTAATTATTAATATTTTAATGTACAAGTTTATGTGTGTATATATATAAGTATATATATTTATTAAATTGTTTTATATATGTATATATATATATATATATTTATTTATAGTTAATATATAGATTATATATATATAGCTTTGGCGACAGGGCTTTTAATGACAGAATCCTGTTATTAAAACAGCAGCCGCTGTAGCATTAATAGAGCATTTAATGACAGTTCTATCATTAAATGCAGTGGGCGGGTTTATTAAGCAGCAGTTTTCGCGACAGTTTCTGCGACAGTTTTAACTGTCAGCGATCCGAATCAGCAGTGGTTTATATATAGAGTTTCTGCGACAGATTTTCTGTGACAGTTGAGACTGTCACTATAAGCTGTTTTATTTAAATTGTATTTTAGCTCACTGTTTTCAGTGACGATTGGGCAGATTTAATTTATATATTATATTTGTATATATATATATGTATATATATAGCTGTTTTTGTGAGGTATAATACTAATAATAATATATTATTTTATTTGTATAAATATTGGTTTGTATATACATTATTTAGAGTGTGTATAATATTGTATTATTAGTATACTTTGTGTGGGTATCTATTGGGATCTAATTTTGATTCCTAAATTATTGTATTTTAATTTCTATATTATTTGTATAGATGTCTTGTGAGGATGACCTTGGTTTGACCATGTTTGACTTTAGTTGACTTTAGAGTTGACCATAGTTGACTTTTGATTTAGAATTAATTTATTGACTTAGAAGTTGACTAGTTTGACTTGTTCTCTTTCCGGGACCTTGTATTAATGTGGTATTCTATATCTAGGTCGTCGAGGTACCGAGTCAGACATCTGTGAGACTGTTCTTTGGACTTCAGGCGAGTACATTCTCTGATAGTTTCTCATTTATGATATCCTCTATGTTCGTTGTATCTAGTGTAGATATACATGTTTCTCTTGACACTATGGTTACACGGATTGGTATATCCGGATCTCGTCATGAGATGTTATTCCTTGGTATATGGTGTATATGGTGCAAATATTGTTTCATTGGTTATCTTGTACATGTACAGACACCGATTTTCGGGAGGAGTCGCTCTCTTCTTGGGGAATCTAGTGCCATAGCATACTGTGGTTGGATCTATTATACCAGTTGGGGTAGGGAGTATTAGTATAGATATGTGATCAAATCCCTATTGAATAAAGTATTGGTAAGCGAATCGTGTTGATTATGCACCGCACGTATGATTAGCCAGGCCGCATTGTATCTTGCCCAAGCCGATCACATGTTAAGCTAGTACTCACACACTTAGTCATTAGTATTATTGTTTTATTGGCATATTGTTCATTATTATATTTTTTTCCAGTATTTTCTTATTGTCTATATATCTCTTGTATCTATTTTGTGCATCTTGTTTATCCACAGCTATTTACTGTTACATAGTTTTTATCATGGATTAGAACTGCTGTTAGAGATATACTCTGCTCCTTTCCTGACTGGATATATTTTTCCAGATGACAGTGAGGAGTACCCTACCTATTATGGACCCCAAGATGTTGTGGGTTTAGATTCTGAGACCCTGGCTCAAGAGGGACTTATTCTAATTGAGACAGTTGACCCTGGAGTTGTAGCTTTGTAGTATTGTAGTATCCTTTTGTACTGGATTTGTCTCCAGCTTATTTTGTTACTCTTCAGACTCATTGATGTATTATTTTAAACTCATGAGTTGTATGATGACTATTCTATTCTTATCTGATTCGTGCTCATTCTATCTTAGTTCTGTGATTGAGTATTCTATCATTATTGGTGGTTCATTACTTTAGATAGACTATCTAGACAGCGTTCTACCGCCGATTCTGCGGCGTAGGCTGGGCGTTGTTTCCGACTAGTATCCTTACATCGGGTACGGGTCGTGAAACATTTTTGGTGGTGGCCTATGCAGGTCTAGCTTCACAAGTATGCGATGTCGTGGTAGTGCGACAACTTAGTTGTACTACTGCGAGCCTGCAATAGGATATAGGAAATAGGCTGAGATACTCAATCACATCTAGAAAAATTCTTTTGATTCAACTATTCTCCTTTGATATTGATACTTGATCCCTTAAACGTGTCCTTTCCTTGAATATCTTATATCATGTGCCATATTGATTTCTCATTCCGTCTTTTTATGAAACATACTCGGAGATACTTGCGGAGGCACGCAAGGTTGAGCGGGATCTGGGTTTGAAGACCAAGAGAGACCATAATTCTTTTCTGGGGGCCAACGGCAGTGCAGTATCTGCCAAACGTCCTCATTTCTAGTCCAGACCTTTCCAGCAGCCACAGGAGAACTAGACTCCAGATAGAGCGCCTTTTCACCCGGCACCTCAGCAGCAGAGACAGTTACAGCAAGCTCCATGCAACTTTTGCAAGAAGCCCGGCCACATCTGGGAAGTTTGTAGGAGGAGACTAGGAGTTTGTTTGTATTGTGGTACTGAAGGGCATCAATCAAGGGAGTGTCCTCGTCGTACAGTTCAGGGAGCAGCTCCAGCTCCGAGGACACAGACGAGACCACCTGCAGCACAGCCGAGGGGACCGCTTCCGACATAGCAGCAGCGTTTTGTCCAGCATCAACAGCAGGGAGGTGCTCGACAGGGACGAGCGTTTGCTATGACCGTCGAAGAGGAGGAACCCACCGGAGATGTTATCGCAGATTCTATTCTTCTTGATTCCATTCCAGGTTTAGCTTTGTTTGATAGTGGTGCTTCCCATAGTTTTGTATCTGTTTCTTTTGCTCTGAAGCATGGTTTGGTAGCTGAGTCTTTGCTTAGGACTTGCAAGATCATGACCGGGGGAGGCATTATCCTGGTTAATGATATTTGCAAGGATCGGAGAGTTACTCTGGGAGGCCGAGAGTTGAGTGCGTGTCTACTTGTAATACCACTTCCGAGCTACGACATTGTACTCGGGATGGATTGGTTGAGTAGGCACCGTGCTAGCATAGACTGTAGAGGAGGTAGAGTTTTGTTTGGTTCGCCAGGAGAGCCAGAGTTCGAGTTTGCTAGAGGAGCTGCGGAGCAGGGGGAAGGCATTATTTGTGGAGCTATGGTGGAAGACAAGGAGTTGTCGCATCCGTTGATAGCAGAATTCTTGGATGTGTTTCCTGAGGAATTGCCAGGTTTGCCACCAGATCGAGATGTTGAATTTTCTATAGACTTGGTGCCAGGTGCAGAACCAATTTCGCAGCATGTCTATAGAGTAAACAACAGCGAGCTGGTCGAGTTGAAGAAGTAGGTGGACGAATTGCAGGATTAGGGGTTTATCAGATCGAGTTCTTGACCATGGGGAGCCCCGATATTGTTTGTACCGAAGAAGGATGGATCGGTGCGTATGTGCATTGATTACAGGGCTTTGAATAATCTCACTATCAAGAATAAGTATCCTTTGCCACGGATTGATGATTTGTTTGATCAGTTGAGTGGTGCGAATGTATTTTCTAAGATAGATTTGAGATCAGGCTACCATCAGGTGAAGGTGAAGCCGGAGGACATACCGAAGACTGCTTTTAGAACTCGGTATGGTCAGTACGAGTTTATGGTGATGCCATTTGGTTTGACTAATGCACCGGCGGTATTTATGAACTTGATGAACAAGGTGTTCCACCAGTACCTTGACAAGTTCGTGGTGGTGTTCATCGACAACATACTCATATACTCGAGGACACCGGAGGAGCATGAGGAGCATTTGAGGATTGTGTTGGATGTGCTGAGGAAGGAGAAGTTGTATGGAAAGTTGTCCAAATATGAGTTTTTCTTGGACAAAGTAGAATTCTTGGGGCATGTTGTGACTGGTGATGTTATTTCAGTGGATCCGAAGAAGATTTCAGTAGTGGAATCTTGGAAGACTCCGAGTTCGATAGTAGAGATCAGGAGTTTCTTGGGATTGGCAGGCTATTACAGGAAGTTTGTGCAAGATTTTTTGAGGATTGCCGAGCCGATGACCAGACTCACAAGGAAGGATGTGGAGTTTATTTGGACGGAGGATTGCCAGGTTGCTTTTGAGGAGTTGAAGAAGAGGTTGACGTCTGCTCCTATTTTGACGTTGCCATCAGGGTCCGGAGGTTTCACTATTTATAGTGATGCATCGGGAAAGGGTTTAGGTTGTGTTCTTCAGCAGCATGGAAAAGTGATTGCCTATGCATCCAGGCAATTGCGTCATCATGAAAAGAACTATCCTACCCATGATTTGGAGTTGGCAGCTGTCATATTCGCCCTGAAGTTGTGGAAACATTATTTGTACGGAGAGCGTGTGGAGATCTTCACAGACCACAAAAGCTTGAAGTACGTTTTAACGCAGAAGGAGTTGAACATGAGGCAGCGTCGGTGGTTGGAATTGATGAAGGATTTTGATATCTCTTTGCAATATCATCCTGGGAAAGCCAATGTAATTGTCGATGCTTTGAGCAGGTATCCGGTAGCTATGTTCTTGACGCAGGATCGATATTTGTTGGAGGACTTGGAGAGCTTGGGCATTGAGGTGATTGTTCCTGGTGGTGCTATACAGATGTGGGAATTGCAGATACACTCAGATTTGATGGACAGGATTAAGGCAGCACAGTATGATGATGTATCTTTGAGGAGTATCAGAGTTCAGGTGAGAGCAGGATTGGAGGATGATTTCACTATTTCAGAGGATGGATCTTTGAGGCATGGAGTTAGATTGTGTGTGCCTAGTGGGGAGTTGCGAGAGGAGGTATTGCAGGAAGCGCATAGCTCTCAGTATTCCATACATCCAGGTACTAACAAGATGTATCGGGATATGCGAGAGAGTGTGTGGTGGTATGGCATGAAGAGGGATGTGGCACAGTTTGTATCCAGATGCTTAGTGTGCCAGCAGGTGAAAGCCGAGAGGCAGAGGCCAGGAGGGTTACTTCAGCCGTTACTATGGATTTTGTGTCCGGACTTCCACGATCTCCATGAGGGAAAGACGCGATTTGGGTCATTGTTGATAGGTTGACCAAGTCGGCCCACTTTTTGCCTTTCAAGGTGGGTTTGTCTATGGAGAAGCTGGCAGAGATGTATGTGAGGCAGATCGTTAGGATACATGGAGTTTCCGTCAGCATAGTCTTAGATCGGGATAGTCGTTTCACTTCTCATTTTTGGAGGAGTTTGCAGGAGAGTTTGGGCACTCAGCTCAAGTTCAGTACTGCATATCATCCCCAGACAGATGGGCAGTCAGAGAGGACTATCCAGACTCTTGAGGATATATTACGCACTTGTGTACTAGATTTTGGGGGTTCTTGGGAGGACCATCTCCATTTGGTAGAGTTTGCTTACAACAACAGTTACCAGGCCAGTATAGAGATGTCACCTTTTGAAGCTCTATATGGTCGGAGGTGTCGTACTCCTTTGTCTTGGGACGATGTTGGAGAGAGAGTTTTGCTTGGGCCAGAGATGGTTATGGATGCAGCGGAGAAGGTTCAGTTGATCAGAGACAGACTTCGAGTGGCGCAGGACAGACAGCGGCATTGGGCCGATAGCCATCGAAGACCTTTGGAGTTTGAGGTATAGTTTAGATTTTGTTTGTGCTTGTTCTTGTTTGTTATAGATTAAGTTCTTAAGATGGTATTTTGTTCTAGGTGGGTGGTTTGGTGTTTCTGAGGATTTCTCCGACACGAGGCACGATTCGCTTCGGTGGAGGTGGAAAGCTTAGTCCGCGATTCATCGAACCTTTCACTATTCTAGAGAGGGTCGGTGCAGTTGCTTATAGACTAGACTTGCCACCTGCATTGGAGGGAGTGCACAACGTATTTCATGTGTCGCAGTTGAGATGATACGTGGCAGATCCTAGTCATGTATTGGATCACTCAGAGATAGAGGTGGTCCTACTCTTAGCTATCCAGAGCAGCCAGTTGAGATTCTGGATCGGAGAGAGAAGGTGCTGAGGAACTAGACTATTCCTTTGGTACGCGTCGCATGGAGGCATCATTCTCCGGGGGAGTCTACCTGGGAGAGAGAGGATGACATGCGAGAGCGTTATCCATATTTGTTTGTACCTTGAGGTATGTTATTTTCTAGTTATGTTCTGTTCATTAGTTAATTGTGATTCTTTAGTTCTGTTCTGTGATTTTCTGGGGGTAGTTTTCATCTTTAAATTTCGAGGACGAAATTATTTTAAGGAGGGTAGACTTGTCACTACCACATTTTAGGAAAAAGGGTATTTTAGTAATTTCCTATTTAAATAAATATTGTGCATGGTAAATAATTTTTGTTGTATTATTTAATTATTGTTGGATATTATTTAATTATTTTGGACTTATTTTAGTAGACCCAACTAGTTTAGTTTGGACCCATGGACCAACATGAATTAAATAGTTAGATTTGGCCCATTTAGAAAGCCCATAGTTAAGAAGATGGATTAAATTAATTAAATAATTAGACTAGAAGCTTCCTTCCTTAATTATTTCTTCATGAGAGGCCCCAAGGGGTACATTGGACATTTTACAATTGCTTGGGGAAGGGGGCATGGCCGGCCTATATTAGAGGGGGGAAATTTCTCTCTTCTCTCATTCTCATTCCAAATCTAGATCTAGAATTTCCCACTCCCAAATTCCCTCCATTCCCATTCCAATTCTCCACCAAATTCATCCCAAATTCTTCCCAATTCACCATTAGAAAGTTGAGAAGCAAGGATCTAGAAGGAGGAAGCAAGGATCTACAAAGAGGAGTAAGGATCTACAATTTGGAAGCAAGTTTATCTCAATTGGAGGTTTTATTGGGAATCCATCTTCCAATAGGTATAATTCAGTTTTTCCTATTAAAATAGCTTCTAAATCTGAGATTTAATCATGTAAAATCAACCTATATGTATGTACTACCCATTTGACTTTGTTTTATGTTCATAGGAGACCCATGGAGAAAGTTATGGTACTTTTTGTGTCAATTTTGTTGGAATTCCAAATTTACATTTTGTTGTGTGTGTCAATTGATCCTATAGATCAATTGGGCATGTGCTTATGTGTTTGGGGCTTGTGTCGTATCCATATTTGGGTACATGTGGTTCGTATCCCAACTATTTGGTGATACGTATCATTTTGGGAGTTTTCCTCCGACACGGGGCTTTGTACATGTCGTATTTTGACACGGACACATAGATCTACTTTTGACACTTTGATTTGTTCATAAATATTATTTGTGACATGTTTGTGTCCTTCGGGGTGCAATTGGTTGTGTGTTGGACTCGTGTCACATGCGTATCCTAGATCTAGTGGGATACGGTGTGATACTCTCCAATTTGGTGTGTTTATGTGTAGATCTAATTATTTATGCTTTAAAATTTTCATTTATAATTAGTAAATATATATAGATATTATATATTATTTTAGTGTATTTATTATGGTATTTATTGTAGTATAGATCTATAGATATTTCTATGTGTTCTAAAGTGGTGTATAAATATATGTATGTAGCTTTCTTGCATACAATTATATATGTTACTTTTTGTTAATAAAATAAATTATACATAAATATTTTATAAAATATATTTATGTGTTTAAATGTGTAATTATATTATTTATAATTATTATGTAATTATTTGGATATTAATGAATGTATTTTTATGTGTGCTTCTAGCCATGTAAAATATATACATTAATATGTGCATTGTGTTTAGTAATTATTAATATTTTAATGTGCAAGTTTATGTGTATATATATATAAGTATATATATTTATTAAATTGTTTTATATATGTATATATATATATATATTTATTTATATTGATTTATAGTTATTAATATATAGATTATATATATATAGCTTTGGCGACAGGGCATTTAATGACAGAATCCTGTCATTAAAACAGCAGCCGCTGTAGCATTAATAGAGCATTTAATGACAGTTCTGTCATTAAATGCAGTGGGCGGGTTTATTAAGCAGCAGTTTTCACGACAGTTTCTGCGACAGTTTTAACTGTCAGCGATCCGAGTCAGCAGTGGTTTATATATAGAGTTTCTGCGACAGATTTTCTGTGACAGTTGAGACTGTCACTATAAGCTGTTTTATTTAAATTGTAGTTTAGCTCACTGTTTTCAGTGACGATTGGGCAGATTTAATTTATATATTATATATTATATTTGTATATATATATATATATATATATATAGGTGTTTTTGTGAGGTATAATACTAATAATAATATATTATTTTATTTTTATAAATATTGGTTTGTATATACATTATTTAGAGTGTGTATAATATTGTATTATTAGTATACTTGTGTGGGTATTTATTGGGATCTAATTTTGATTCCTAAATTGTTGTATTTTATTTTCTATATTATTTGTATAGATGTCTTGTGAGGATGACCTTGGTTTTACCATGTTTGACTTTAGTTGACTTTAGAGTTGACCATAGTTGACTTTTGATTTAGAATTGATTTATTGACTTAGAAGTTGACTAGTTTGACTTGTTCTCTTTCCGGGACCTTGTATTAATGTGGTATTCTATATCTAGGTCGTCGAGGTACCGAGTCAGACATCTGTGGGACTGTTCTTTGGACTTCAGGCGAGTACATTCTCTGATAGTTTCTCATTTATGATATCCTCTATGTTCGTTGTATCTAGTGTAGATATACATATTTCTCTTGACACTATGGTTACACGGATTGGTATATCCGGATCTCGTCATGAGATGTTATTCCTTGGTATATGGTGTATATGGTGCAAGTATTGTTTCATTGGTTATCTTGTACATGTACAGACACCGATTTTCGGGAGGAGTCGCTCTCTTCTTGGGGAATCTAGTGCCATAGCATACCGTGGTTGGATCTATTATACCAGTTGGGGTGGGGAGTATTAGTATAGATATGTGATCAAATCCCTATTGAATAAAGTATTGGTAAGCGAATAGTGTTGATCATGCACCGCACGTATGATTAGCCAGGCCGCATTGTATCTTGCCCAAGCCGATCACATGTTAAGCTAGTACTCACATACTTAGTCATTAGTATTATTGTTTCATTGGCATATTGTTCATTATTATATTTCTTTCCAGTATTTCCTTATTGTCTATATATCTCTTGTATCTATTTTATGCATCTTGTTTATCCACAGCTATTTACTGTTACATAGTTTTTATCATGGATTAGAACTGCTGTTAGAGATGTACTCTGCTCCTTTCCTGACTGGATATATTTTTCCAGATGACACTGAGGAGTACCCTACCTATTATGGACCCCAGGATATTGTGGGTTTAGATTCTGAGACCCTGGCTCTAGAGGGACTTATCCCAACTGAGACAGTTGACCCTGGAGTTGTAGCTTTGTAGTATTGTAGTATCCTTTTGTACTGGATTTGTCTCCAGCTTATTTTGTTACTCTTCAGACTCATATATGTATTATTTTAAACTCATGAGTTGTATGATGACTATTCTATTCTTATCTGATTTATGCTCATTCTATCTTAGTTCTGTGATTGAGTATTCTATCATTATTGGTGGTTCATTACTTTAGATAGACTATCTAGACAGCGTTCTATCGCCGATTCTGCGGCGTAGGCTGGGCGTTGTTTCCGACTAGTATCCTTACATCCGGTACGGGTCGTGACTGCTTCCTTCTCAACGGCCAATATAAATGCCTGGCCTCATCCCTGAGCTTGGCCTCTCTGCTGGTGAGCCTGCTGAAATAGAGCTGCCAGTGGTGCCAGTGGTGGTCTCTGCTGGTATCCTCCTGGAGCTGGTGGTCTGACTCCTCCAACTTCTGTCTGCGGTGCTCCTACTGCTGGATAAGCTGGTCGTGGTACAGGTAAATCTAGTCTCGGTGCTCCATCTCTGCGTACAGAACAGTTCCTGGATAGATGCTGGTTGGATCCGCAGCTCAGACATAGTCCCAACTTACGCCTGCACTCTCTCTCAATGTGTCATAGCTTGCCGCAGTGGTGAGAAGTAGGAAGGGATATGGCCCTGTGTGCTGCTCTCTCTGGCATACTCCTTTGGGATCGTTTTGCAGAATCCCCCTATGATATCCTGGATGGTGCTGATGTGATTGGCCTCTTCAAATTTGACTCCCTTCTAGTGACGCGCTCCATGCTTCGTGCTGTTGCAAGGACGTCGGTATATGATGTAGGTGCGACCGATCCAATCAACCTCTGGAGCTCGAACTTCAGTCCGTCAAAAAACTTATCAGCTTTCTCTTCCTCTGTCAAAATCAAGGTTGGGGCGAAGCGACTTAGACGAATAAATTCTGCGTTGTATTCTTCCACCGACATATTTCCTTGGATAAGGCGGTTGAACTTGTCTCTGAGCTCCGACCGTGCAACTGCTGGAATATACATCTCTTGGAAGAGTCTGGAGAACTCTTCCCAAGTGACTCGGTCTTGTCCGAGCCTCCTCTCTTCTGATAACCACCAATGATGTGCATTTTCAGTCAACTGCATCCTGACAGCAGTCATCCATTTCTCTCTCGAAAGTTTAGCTGCTTCCAACTGGTGTTGTATGTTCGTGAGCCATTCGTGAACTTCTGTTGGCCCCTCTTTACCAGAAAAGGTACGAGGCTTGAGCTGACAAAAATCGGTGATAGATCCCATCGCTGATCGTGTCGCTGGTGGGTTTGCCGGCTCCATTGCTGATACTAGGCTGGTTCTCAAATACTCTGCCTCGTGACACCGAGCCTCTTATTGAAACTGCTGCTGGGCTTGCATCATGGCATACATCATCTGAAATATCTGTTGCCCATCCATGGCTTGCCCTGGCGGGAAAACTGGCATCTGTGGAGTGAACTGTGGCGGAGGTGGGATGTCATCACGCCGGAACCTTGGATTAGGCTGGCCGGTTTGATTGCTTTGCGATGTTTGTCCTCCATTCCCTGGTGTCACCCCGTCTATATAAGTAACCACAACATCGTATGGCGTATCCAAGGGATTCTCATCTCCGTTCCTGGGATCCATTTCTCTGCAACCAAAAGATAAACTATAAGAACGCTCAGAGAAATCAACACATGATGCAAATCAAGTAACAATTCGAGTTCGATATGGAGTTCAAAAAATGGTTCAAACAATGGATGATATCCTATAACTTATCCTATCCTTAGGACAGGCTTGTTCGGTTCCCTAAGTTGAAAACCGAACGATTTAGTCGTAGACTTGCATGGGCTACCACAAAAATCATGTCATGCCCCAATTCCCCAAAATACCGAGGGACTAGACACGTGGCAATGGCCAGCAGCACACACTAATGGACAAACCCAATTTAATGGATCCATCAGCGCGTACTTAACCTGTAAAATAAAGTCTACGACAACAAGGAACAACTAATCTCATCCACACAAGATAAAATATGATCCACAGATATAATAAATGTAAATCATCAACCAGTCTCAACAAAGTGGTTCGGGGAACAACCCGATTAATAATCTAATATATAATGGTTCAACAGACCAGAATATAAATGACTGAATAAAGTAAATACTGAGCAAGAACATGGATGCTCAGGAAAAGTCTTCAGCTAATACCTTCTCATCCTAGGGTTTCAGTACAGCTCCTGTATCTGCTCCTGCTGCGGTCCCGTATACCTCGGGATAGATCTCGTCTGCAAATCCTGGGGACATAATCCGGATCCAGGTCCTCAGGGGACATAACAAGGTACAGATAATACAAGCCAAAATAAATGCAGTGCAAAAAATAAATGAAATAAATAGGGTAAGTATGTAACCATCTATGTGAAATGCAAGATGAGAGCATCACGAGTACTCAGGCTGAGCCACTTATAAGCTCTGTATCGGGGAGCCGGTAGCGGTAATAACTGGTAATGTGTCTAGCTCTGCTCGAGAGTCTACGAACTCACAATAGTAGTAGATAATATATATAATAACAGCCTGTAGCCTGTGTGTCTCTCCCCACCCAATGTAACCACGCATCTCTTGACCATAACGTCTCATGTCCATGTCAAGCGGGATCATAGCTAATGCAACCAGTCATATAATATCTATGAATATAATATCTATGTCATAAACCTGTATCCTATACAGAATTACCATGAATATCTCAGGAAGACTCTGTCTCATGAATAGTGTTAAGTGTCCTGGGTCATAGTGTACTTGATAAGACAAGTACGAGAATATAAAGGGTCACGAATGTCCATCTCTAGGTACGTTACCCAACTCTACGTACAGGGTTGGCACCCGACTAATAATCGTGACGCTAAGTAAGTCACTCGGTCCTAGGTCAAGCATGCACAACATTCACAGGAATAAAATAAAAGAATAATATGAATCAATATACTGCAAGTTTGGCAAGGTACACTTGCCTGGGGTTTGAATACCAACAGCTGTCCCTGTATCAGTGGATCCTGCAGGTACTCCTCCAAAAGCTGTAATAAACATCACCAACAGTCTCAGAAAATATAAAATAGCTAGAAACGCCTGTCCTTAAGTCCAATTTGGACACAGGGGCAAAAATGATATTTCCGGGTCAAAGCGGGGTCCACATGTGGGCCACTTTGCACTGAAAAGTGTGTCAGGGTCAAAGGTCTCCAATTTTATCAAACTTAGTGTCAACAAGTCAGGAACGATGATACGAACCCAACGGAACTTCCAGAATTGGATTCGATGAGCCGATCACAAAATCGCCCGTCAAGTGGAGCCTGTGGGGGCCCACAATACGCAATTTCGTCAACGTTCTCAGAATCGAACCCAAACTTGGGTCACAGGACCAGCGTATTGCTACGAGTCCGATGGTGCAAGTTTCGTCTCGATCTGACGTGTGTACAACAAAGTTACAGCATGTTCCAGAATAGGCAGATACTGGACGTTGTCGGCGGATACGCGTTGATTCCGGTGTGCACGCACATCCAAATCAACTTCTGCAAAATCCTGCACGTCCGTATCAACGACGCGCACGTTTTGCTAAAGACCGCGTACGACCAAGTCTTCCCGTTTGGCGGGGGCGCACTCAGTTTCGGGGTAAAATAGGGCATTGGTTTTCCTGTTTTTGGATCGCGGTTTGCGATCACCACAGGACGCGACACACCGAGCGGGTTGTACCGGCATCGAGAGGGTTACACAGTCTACGCATTGCAATAGACGAAACATCAAACAGAATAACAAAGAGAGAGGAAACGCTACCTGAACAGGGCTCCATGAATCTGACTTTCACGTGTCCGTGTGTATCCTTGACACGAGCTGTGTCCTGGTTCAGAGAGCTGTGTCCGGGTTCAGAGAGCTATGTCTCGGCCCACTGTGTCCGTGCTAGGGCTGCGGGCGGCCGGCCTAGGGCTTCCTGGAGGGTTGACGATGCGAGCGGGGAGGCGCTCGCGGGCCGGCAAGCGGCGAGGTCAGGTGGCAACGACGAAGGTCGGGCAGCGGCTTAGGGCTGCTGCTGTCGGAGCGGGTCGGGGCTTGTGGGGTGGCTTGTGGGGTTCGGGTCGGCGGCGGAGATGGGAGGCGGATGACGAGAGAACGGCGAGGCGAGGGGTGGTCGACGGGGCGAGGGGGTCGAGCGGCGGCGGAAGGATGGAGAAGAGGGCGGTTGCTCGAGGGGGCTGTGGTCGGATTAGGCGACTGTGGCGGGGTCGGGTGGTGCAAGAAGGAGGTCGATGACTGGGGAGATGAGAGAGACGAGAGGGTTGCGGTGCGGCTTGGGCACGGAAGTCAAGAGTATTTAAGGGGCCGCTACAGTGAATCCGGTAGGGTTTCGATTTAGGGTTTCGGTCGGGTTTCGGGTTCGGGTTTCATGGATCCGACCCGACCCGACCCGACCCGTTTAAGGATGGGTTGGTCCGGTTCGGTTCACTGTGGTTTGGTTTGGTTTATTTAAAATAAACCGGTTCAGTCAGGGTTTAAATCGGTTTAATTCTACCTTAGTTTTTAGGGCTTTAAAAATAAATTCCTGGAGTCCAATAAATTCGCAGAAAATTACCCTATGTCCGGTTTTCTATTTTACACCATAAAAATATTATTTCCATAATATTTTAATACCAATTAAGAGCATATAAAAATCTTTTAATCAAAAATTCCTTAGTTTTAATTCCAGAAAAATTACCAAAAAATTAGGAAAAATATATTAAAATATTCAAAAAAATCAGGGTGTTTACACGTACCCATGACTCATGCCCAATTTTTTGGGTGCGGGTTGTGACAGGGTGCAACAACAATAGGCTTTAGGGAAAAAAGTTGGTGGTTGTAGAGGGGTGTTCAAGGGGTTATGAGTTCAGAGTTGGATAGCAGACTTCCAAATTGATAGCAGTGCTATGTATCCATGTAGGTGTTGGTATATAGGAAGTTATGAGTTAAAGAGTCTTGGGGTATCGGTATACTTGTGTAATGGGTAGTGGTATCCATATTTTAATATAGTTAGTGTTGAATGAGGTTAGTTGGTACCATACTTTGATACTTAGTACTAAAGTTATGATGTAATGCTAGAGTATGGATAGGGTAGGTCATAGGTATGTAAATGATTTGTAGGTCACCCGAGTATGTGTGCAACAGTACTTGCATCAGGGGAGTGAATATGGGGGGTGTTCCACGTAGTGCTTAGGTGAGAGCAAGGAGAGTTCACTTTGTGTAGTTCCAGGGAGGATATGGTGTGTAGGAAGGATTATAATATGTAATGTGAGTATCAATGCAAGTGTTTAAGTGAATGTAAGAGTTGGAGTTAAGTAAGACTAGTAGGTGAGAGGTACCAATATATAGTTAGGAAGTATTTTGGGGTATTAAGATACTCAAGTACCATTGTCAAGGTAAGTTGAGTGCGCTGGAGTGTAGTATCTTGGTTAGTACCAAGGTATTGGTATTAGGTAGTGATTTTAGACTATCAAGGTAAGATATCTAGTTAAGGTAATGGATAAGGGGTCATATGTATTGATATTGAAGTACCTTAGTATCAAGTGCCAATGATATTTGGAATATGTAAGGGAATTATTAAGTTAGGTGTCAAGCTACCAAGTATGGTTAAAGATATTATGGTATTGGGATATGGAGTAATATACTAGTTAATGGGTATATTAGTTAAGATATTTTATGATACTAGAATAGATAGAGCCTATATATATATATTTATATATATATATATATATATATATATATATATATATATATATATGTGTGTGTGTGTGTGTGTGTATATATATATATTGTATCCATACCTATAGGGTGTCACTACCACATCCCGAAAATAGGGATAATTTTTGTTATTTTATATATTATAGGTATTGTGTGTAATTATTTTAAATAATTGCATGATGTGTGTATAGATATATATTATATTGTATAGTGTTCATTAATGTTAAGTTAGTAGACTAGACCTAGATACCCACTAGATGGAGCCCTGACCAAAATATAGTCTTATGGATTTAAATTGTAATTTTTGGGATTAATTATTTAGGGTTATAATTAATTATTGTGATTTTATTTAATTGTTGTGCCTTATCGTTGTTTCGATATTTGGAGCGCTACCCTAGCGTTTGCCTTCCAACAAATTTCACAACCTTGCCCTAGACGTGCCCGTCTTCCATTTTGACCCTTGTGAAACTCATAAATATGCTTCATTGTGGTTTAATTTTAGTCGCACAATATTCGCCGCAGACGTTTATTTTTAATTCTAAATAAATCCAACTTTGTATCCTTGTGCGTTCCAATCAAAATTGGAGACACAAACTCTACACATATTGAGCAACCCAAATTAGAGTAATATGTCTATTCTGAGTCTTCTTCATTTATGACACTTGTATCCCACTTAATTTTAGTCCCTTGTACTTCCAATTAATTTTAGATCAACCATATTACATTAATTTTAATTAAATTGATGTAAGGACCCAACTTGACCCAAAACTAGACCCAATACCAAACCAAACTCCCATTTATACCCTCAAGCTTCATACTAAATACCACACATCATATTCATCCAATACATCACACCAAACATGGTATTTTCCCTCATTAAATCCAAAAACCTACTTTCTGTATAATTTTTCAATTATTGGGGACTTAATTGCAAAAATGCAATAATGTGTCACCATCCTATTGGTCAAGCACATGAAGAAAATACCTCCCTCTCCCTTTGACCGATCCTCCCTCTTTTTCTTTTCCCCTCATGATTAATCTTGGACATCCATTTTAAATGGAGCATCCTCACCACACACACACAATATAAATATACATATATAATCCTCATACCAACCCCTCTCCCAATGTAAACCCCAACCCAAGGTGTACAGTCGGCCCTAATCCCTAGGTTGTCAACATCAACTTTTCCTACATACAAAACCATCATCCTCCATTAATTTATATTATCTTCAACATCCTCACCTAAACCCTAAATATTAAAACCCAACCCTATTCATTATCACCCCCACCCTCTTATTGCTCTCTGGTGAACCCGACCGGAGCCCAGTCCGGCCACCCCTATCTTCTCCCTGACTGACTGATCACCGCCTACACCGAGCAACTGCCCCAGCCATCCTCGACCTTGCCTCTTCCTATAGCAGCCGCCATTCACCCGAGCCCGCCTGAGCACCTAAGCAGTCCCACCGGAAACCACGGCCATCTCCGGCCATTCCCCACCTGAATGCCAACATATCTCCTCCATGTTCTCCTCCAGTCCACACCGACCCGTTCTCAACCTCCTCCACCTCGCTGCCGAACTGAACGACTACCTCGCTGGACGTCCCCTCCGGTTATCTCCCCTCTCCGCTGAGCCATCCAACACGCAGGAGCAGCTCATCCCTTCAACCCCCCTCGACCCGCCTACACTTCCTTCCACCCGCTGAACTCCTCCTCGACCTCCTCTTAATTCTCCTCTTCCTTCCTCCCTCGTTGACATCTTCCCGAGTTCCCACGACCTCCTTCCCTCGTCTGAACTCCTCGACTGAGTCCCGCCTCGCCGGACCTCCCTGAGCTCTCCTTCATCATCATCATCATCAACATCAACTTCATCATCACCATTCATCATCACCCTTAATCATTATCATCATCATCATCACCTTTAATCATCATTATCATCATTACCCTCATCATCATCATTAACCATCACCATCACCAACATCGCCATCGTCGTCATCATCGTCGCCATCGTCGCCATCGTCGTCATCGTCGTCATCGTCGATCTAGTGCACGTGCACGCTAGCGCACAGGTTCGAACTACCCTTTCGTGATTCTATGTATATGTGTGTGAATGGTATTAGGTTAGCATGTCATTTTATGATAGTTTATGTGATGTACGTTGTACGACCGTGTCGGTGAACCCAGTGTTGCGTACACGTACTCGTACGCGTATACGCATATTATTCTATTGGTATATGTTTAGTATATATATATATAAATAAATAAATAAATAAATAAATAAATAAATAAATATATATATATATATATATATATATATATATATATATATATATATATATATATATATATATATATATATATTCAGTATGTATATATATTACTCATTTGGTATATATATATTTAGTATATGTATATTATTCAATATGGTATGCATATAATTATTGGTTGTTATATACATATACATATATGGTATGTATACATATTGTATGTATTTAATGTTATATTCTAGTTAAGACTATATGTATATTTATATATGTACCTTGAGACCCTATTGTTAATTACGGATATCCCGTATTTATATTGACCTGTGACCCTGTAAATCTTAGTAGACTGCCTTATGTACACTGACGTACTGACGAGACCCGTATCATTTTGACTATCTATTTTGCACAGCAAATGCAGATATGACATCTGTGCAATTAGACGCACACTTGACCCTAGTTGACCAGTAGCACCCTAGTGTAGTTGCCGAGTTCAGTGTATTATGTTGTACGTGTGCTAGTGTAACAACTGATGCTATATTATATGATATTATATGTATATAGGACCATTGGATCGTCCTGCGAGACTTCAGGAGCAGGACATTGGTATTGCCAGCTAAGGACCCCAAGAGAGTACATTCTCTGATAGTTTCTTATTTATGATATCCTCTATGTTTATTATATCTAGTGTAAATATCTATATTCCTTGACACGATGGTTACACGGATTGGTATATCCAGATCTCGTCATAAGATCTTATTCCTTGTATATGGTGTATCTTGTACAAGTCTTGTTTAATTGGTTATCTTGTGCATGTACAGACACTGATTCTCGGAGAGACTTGCTACCTTCCTAGAGAATCCCGTGCCATAGCGTACCATGGTTGGATCTACTATACCAGTCGGGGTTGGAGAATATTTTAGTGTAGATATGTGATCATACCATTCATGTCTAAGTCTTGTTCTCATGTTAGTGTTGGTCATACACCGCACGTATGACTAGCCAGGCCAGTATTCGTGTATAAGTTTCCAAGCCGATCATATGTTAAAGCTAGTACTCATACACTTAGTCATTAGTATTCTTGTTTGTTGTCATATTGTTCATTTCCATATTTATTTCCAGTATTTCCTTTATTGTATATCTCTCGTACATATATATGCATCTTGTTTATTTACACCTATTTACTGCTACATAGTTTATATCATTGATTTAGAACTGCTGTTAGAGATATACTTCGTTCCATCCTGACTGAAAATATTTTTCCAGATCCATCCTGACTGGAAATATTTTTCCAGACTGCGACTTAAAGGACTTGTTTCCGGCATACTTTGAGACTTGGATGTTATTGATTGCAGGTTAGACTATTATTGTTATTTAGACTTGTCTTGTATTTTATTTATTTTCTTCGATATCTTATCGTGCTCTAGTTTCTGTGATTGAGTATTCCATATTATATTGTGATATCTGTGTCTCCTTATGGAGTTGGATATTCGTGTGATATTGATTAGATAATATTGTGACCAAGACAGCGTTCTACCGTCGATGTTGTGGCGTAGGCTGGACGTACCCACGCACTCGTGCCCCAAATTTCGGGTGCGGGTTGTGACACATTTTTAGTGGTGGCCCATGCAGGTCAGACTTCGCAAGTTGTGCGATATCGTGGTAGTACGATGTCTTAGTTGTATTATTGCGTGCCTGCGATAGGATACAAGACATAGGATACTAGGATGGGAGAGGATACTTAATCACAAATAATTCCTTGAGAGATTCCTGGGACGACCCTTGAGAATCTTATTATAATTTCCTATTTAAATCTTTTCCCTTGTTCCGTCCATTCTCACTTGTTGCTATTGAATTTGATTCTTGTTCCCCAGTAATTTAATTCTTGTTGTCGTTGTTAAGTTTGATTTCTTATCGAGATAATTTTATGGATTAAAATTTATGGTATCATCTGATGACATATGTTGATAAGGACAGTGAGAAAGGTAAAATGTCTGATTTGGTTATGGAGCCTAGAAATTATCGCACCCATATTAGCTGGCGTGTCAAAAACGTAGGTACCTGACTTCAGATGTATATATCATAGTTATAAAATTTAGAATTTCTTGCAGCTATACTAGTCGGTATAATAAGGATTCTAGATGACATGATTATAGAGTTGCATACCTAAGTTATGGAATCTATCGTTCATCGCAGCTATGCTTACTGGCGTGGCGAGGATTCTGAGTGTCATGATTTCGGACAGACGTGTATGATTATCAAGTTGTATCTTAAATTGGTTCTTAAAGTATCATCTCAATACTTATCCACTTCTGTTATTCCAGGACTTTGTTCCATCGCTTCCTTTTTTTTTCTTTACTAGCAGTAGAGATACCTTCAGTCCTTAGTCCAGTTCCTTCTTGAGCTTCTTTCCATTTGAGTTTCTTGTTAGTGTGATAATTGGTGACTTGTAATTAGGTCTGTGTCTTGTATCAGTGTTGAATGATGTGAATATGACTTGTGAGTCTGTAAGTATTTTTTGGTTGGACATGTGAGCAGTAGGCATTAATCTAGAGATAACCCATAGCGTAGTACCTTGTAGCAATGGTTCTATGATAATGTGTCATTATTATTAGTATTGGTATTATAGGTAGAAGGAGTAAAGGGTATCAGTGATGGTTCCAGGAGTTAGTATCAAAGTCAGCATGCCAGTCCTAGATAGTCATGAATTTATGTAGTTGGGTGATCCATGTAAGCAATTAAGTATCAAGAAAATTGTATTAAAAAAAATTAATGGAGCATGATATTCAATTTGATGGTTGATTACTTGGGTGTGTCAAGAGTAAAAAAATATATATGCATAAAGGATATTAATGAGATGCCATAGGTTGAGAAATATCAAGATTGGTCATGGAAGGAATAAAGTGTATCACAGATTAGTGTATCAGCCTGTAAAAGATTTAAGAGAAGATACATATACATCAATCGAGATATGGAACCATATGTCTACCTTTGAGAGTGAAGTGAAACATGTGTACTATAAAAAGTACAAATGATCGTGAGTTCTAATAAGTTTAATGAGGTAATCTAATAATGAAGCTAGTGTTACCATACCTAGAGAGTTAGTATTTCTATATCAAGGGTTAGTTGAGCAAGGTGCTAATAACAGTAAGTACTTCGTATGATGATAATTAAATTGGTGTATCAGTTAATATGGATAGAAAATCATTGAAAGTAATAATGCAAGTAATTCGGGCAGTACAAAAATTCAGTACACAGTTGAGGGTTGTAGACAATTTGTGCATCTGTGTGTATCTTGTATGTTAGAGACTGTGAGTATTTATATGTATACTTAGATAGATGTGGATTTAAATTTATAATTTGAAGATGGAAATAAATTTTAATTTTTAAGAATTTTGAGGAGTTAAGATTTTATGTTATTAAAAATTTTGAGGATTCAAATTCAATTCAATAAACATAGTCAAAGCTATAAAGATTTTTGGAAGCGATTACAATTTTATTTCAATATTTGAATATTTGACTTTTGAGAAAAGTATAGGCATTTTATTTTAAATTGTTCGAGAAGATTTGAGGATTTTATTTTGAGGATAAAATTTTATAGTGGGTAAGAAATGTATATTAGTATATGAGTAGATGATGTGCATGTGTAAGAAATTGTTGGCTTGAGCATGTCTGAGATGGCACTGGAAACTGACTTGGGTGTCCATCTAGAGTGGTATTAGAGGGAGCAGTACTTTGTGTGGTATGTTGCACTTGGTATGCACTTGAGTGATGAGAACAACTAGTATAAGAAATTATAGTAGGTAGGTAAGAGAGCTAGCAGTGGGTGTGCTTGTAGTAGAAATAGTGGTACCTAAAAGGATAGATGTATCAAACTTTGGATGCATCATTAAACTATGGTTGTGTTAGTAGGCTATGTTCTGTTCTTTCCTTCTGTTCCTTTTTCGTCTGTTTGATTGATTGCTTGATTTTTTAGTACCGTAGTTTGTATCAATGATTCTCTTGCTAGAATGTAGTTAGTAGTACACCAAGACAGAGACTGCAATACCATGACAAAAGTGACCCTAATCATGTATATTTTCTCTAGATGGCATGTTGTATGACTGCTGGTAGAATTTTTCTTAGACCTTGATTGTTGGGGGTTTGACCGTAGTGAAGATTAATGAAGAGATTATGATTTGACAAAGAGAGACAATGTGCCTTAAATTTTGAGAATAAGTATTAATTTAAATAAAGAGTTGAGAATTCAATATGGCAGAATTGACGATTTTGTTAAATCATTGATTTTATGAAGATTATGATACGATTAAAATTGTTATTAGTTTTGAGAAATTTAAGAAGATTATCAATATATTTATTGGACTAAAAGATATAAATTTATATTGAATGTGGTATTTGAAGATTTCATAAGTATTACATTGATGAGTATTGTGTGGAAAAAGAATAGAGAAGTAAACCCTTAATGGATTAGTGTTTGAATTCAAATTTTTGAGATGAGATTTTAGATTTTATAAATATACATTGATTGGATTTAAATTAAAGGATTGGATATTAAATTTTTGAGTATTTAATTATTAACTAAAATTTTTGGAGGATATTGTGATAAGAATATAATTTGATAATTATTTGAAGATTTTCAGGAATATGATATTTTAGAATTTTGAAACTTTTGGTGAAATAACAATATGAATTTACTTCATGATTATATGGTTGATGAATCTAAATTTTGATGGTAAGAATAAATAAATAAATAAATACGACTATTGAGGATTTTAAATTTTGAGAACAAAATTCTTTTAAGGAGGGTAGACTTGTCACTACCACATCCTGAAAATAGGGGTATTTTTATCATTTTATATATTATAGGTATTGTGTTTAATTATTTTAAATAATTGCATGATATGTGTATAGATATATATTATATTTTATAGTGTTCATTAATGTTTGGTTAGTAGACTAGACCTAGATACCCACTCGATGGAGCCCTGACCGAAATATAGTGTTATGGATTTAAATTGTAATTTTTGGGATTAATTATTTATGGTTATAATTAATTATTATAATTTTATTTAATTGTTGTGCCTTACCGTTGCTTCGATATTTGGAGCGCTGTCCTAGCGTTTGTCTTCCAACAAATTTTATAACCTTGCCCTAGACGTACCCGTCTTCCATTCTGACCCTTGTGTAACTCATAAATATGATTTCTTGTGCTTTATTTTAGTCGCACAATCTTCGCCGCGGATATTTATTTTTAATTTTAAATAAATCGAACTTTGTATCCTTATGCGTTTCAATCAAAATTGGAGACACAATCTCGACCCATATTGAGCAACCCAAATTAGGGTAATATTCTATTCTGAGTCTTCTTCATTTATGACACTTGTATCCCACTTAATTTTAGTCCCTTGTACTTTCAATTAATTTTAGAACACCAATTGCATTAATTTTAATCAAATTGATGTAAGGACCCAACTTGACCCAAAACTAGATCCAACACCAAACCAAACCCCTATTTATACCCTCAAGCTTCATCATAAATACCACACATCATTTTTATCCATTATATCACACCAAACAAGGTGTTTTCCCTCATTAAATACAAAAATCCACTTTCTGTGCAATTTTTTAATTATTGGGGACTTAATTACAAAAATACAATGATGTGTCACCATCCTATTGGTCAAGCACATGAAGAAAACACCTCCCTCTCCCTTTGACTGGTCCTCCCTCTTTTTCTCTCCCCTCATGATTAATCTTGGCCATCCATTTGAAATGGAGCCATCCTCACCACACACACCTATATATATACATATATAATCCCTCATACCAACCCCTCTCCCAATACAAACCCCATCCCAAGGTGTACAGCCGGCCCTAATCCCTAGGTTGTCAACATCATCTTTTCCTATATGCAAAACCATCATCCTCCATTAATTTATATCATCTTCAACATCCCTCACCTAAACCCTAAACATTAAACCCAACCCTATTCATCATCACCCTCACCTTCTCCTTGCTCCGGTGAACCTAACCGGAGCCCAGTCCGGCCACCCCCATCTCCTCCCTGACCGACTGATCATCGCCTACATCGAGCAACCGCCTCGGCCATCCTCGACCTCGCCTCTTCCTCCAGCAGCCCCCATTCACCCGAGCCCGCCTGAGCACCCGAGCAGTCCCGCCGGAACCCGGCCATCTTCGGCCATTCCCCACCTGAATACCAGCAGCTCTCCTCCATGTTCTCCTCCAGTCCACCTGACCCATTCTCGACCTCCTATACCCCGCTGCCGGACTGAACGACTACCCTTCTGGACGTCCCCTCCGTTCATCTCCCATTCCCGCTGAGCCGACCAACTCGCCGGAGCAGCTCATCCCGTCAACCCCCTCGACCCGCCTACACTTCCTTCCACCCGTTGAACTCCTCCTCGACCTCCTCTTCATTTTCCTCTTCCCTCCTACCTCGTCGACATATCCCCGAGTTCCCACGAACTCCTTCCCTCGCCTGAACTCCTCGACTGAGCCCCGCCTCGTCAGACCTCCCTGACCTCGCCTGAGCTCTCCTTCATCATCATCATCATCAACATCAACTTCATCATCACCATCATCATCACCCTTAATCATCATCATCATCATTATCACCCTTAATCATCATCATCATCATCATCACCCTTATCATCGTCATCATTACCATCACCATCACCAATATCGCCATTGTCGTCATCATCGTCGCCATCGTCGTCATCGTCGTCATCGTCGATCTCGTGCTCGTGCACGCTAGCGCACATGTTCGAACTGCCCTCTCGTGATTCTATGTATACGTGTGTGAATGGTATTAGGTTAGCATGATATTTTATGATAGTTTATGTGATATGCGTTGTGCGACCGTATCGGTGAACCCAGTGTTGCGTACACATAATCGTACGCGTATACGCATATTGTTCTATTGGTGTATATATATATATATATATATATATATATATATATATATATATATATATATATATATATAGTATATGTATATTATTCAATGTGGTATGCATATAATTATTGGTTGTTATATACATATACATATATGGTATGTATACACATTGTAAGTATTTAATGTTATATGCTAGTTAAGACTATATGTATATTTATACATGTACCTTGAGACCCTAGTATTAATTACGGATATCCTGTATTTACATTGACTTGTGACCCTGTAAATGTTAGTAGACTCCTTATGTACACTGACGTACTGGCGAGACCCGTATCATTTTGACTGTCTGTTTTGCACAGCAATTGCAGACATGACACCTGTGCAATTAGACGCACACTTGACCCTAGTTGACGAGTACACCCTAGTGTAGATGCTGAGTTCGGTGTATTTTGTTTGTGCGTGTGCTAGTATAACGACTGATGCTATGTTGTATGATATTATATGTATATAGGACCATTGGATCATCCTGCGAGACTTCAGGAGCAGGATATTGGTATTGCCAGCTAAGGACCCCAGGCGAGTATATTCTCTTATAGTTTCTTATTTATGATATCCTCTATGTTCATTGTATCTAGTATAAATATCCATATTCCTTGACACGATGGTTACACGGATTGGTATATCCGGATCTCGTCATGAGATGTTATTCCTTGTATATGGTGTATCTTGGACAAGTCTTGTTTCATTGGTTATCTTGTGCATGTACAGATACTGATTTTCGGGGAGACTTGCTACCTTCCTAGAGAATCCCGTGCCATAGCGTACCATGGTTGGATTCTACTATACCAGTTGGGGTTGGAGAGTATTTTAGTGTAGGTATGTGATCATACCATTCATGTACAAGTCTTGTTCTCATGTTAGTGTTGGTCATACACCGCACGTATGACTAGCCAGGCCAGTATTCGTGTACAAGTTTCCAAGCTGATCACATGTTAAAGCTAGTACTCACACACTTAGTCATTAGTATTCTTGTTCATTGTCATATTTTCCATTTTCGTATTTATTTCTAGTATTTCCTTTATTGTGTATCTCTCGTACATATATATGCATCTTGTTTATTTACACCTATTTACTGCTACATAGTTTATATTATTGATTTAGAACTGCTGTTAGAGATGTAATTCGTTCCATCTTGACTAGAAATATTTTTCCAGATCCATCCTGACTGAAAATATTTTTCCAGACTGCGACTTAGAGGACTTATTTCTGGCATACTTGGAGACTTGGATGTTATTGATTGCAGGTGAGACTATTATTGTTGTTTAGACTTGTCTTATATTTTATTTATTTTCTTCGATATCTCATCGTGCTCTAGTTTCTATGATTGAGTATTCCTTATTATATTGTGATATCTGTATCTCCTTATGGATTTGGATATTCGTGTGAGATAGATTAGATAGTATTGTGACCTAGACATCGTTCTACCGCCGATGCTGCGGCATAGGCTGGACGTACCCACGCACTCGTGCCCTAAATTCTGGGTGCAGGTCGTGACATAGGGAATGTCCTAGTTAGCTAGTATTATCTAGTATTGACTTTATATAACTACTATAGCTACATAGGCCAACTAAATAGGTATTTGTGAACCCGAAATTTGGTAGTTGACCTAGTATTACCTAGTTTTGGCCCAGAAATCATATTTTAGCCTATTTTACCTTGTTTATTACACCAAATGACATGAAATTTAATATATATGTCACTTTGACTCCAGTCCAGACACATATTAGTATTGTCAGCTCAGGGTCTCAATCGAGTACATTCTATGATAGTTTCCATTATTTGATCATTACTATAATTCAAGTATTTAGAAATATTACTTATAATTCTTGACATGATGGTACACGAATTAGTAAAGACATTGGATCTTCAGTCATGAGATATTACCTTGACTCATCATAATGGTATCAAAATGCTGCTCATCATTTGGTATTGGATAACATTGGATAATATTGGTTAACATTGGATACATTGGCTAGTAACGTGTCATGGTTGGATCCATCGTATTAGCTGGGGCGGAGGAAGTACTAGCTAGATATGTGATCAAGAACTATTGACAAGTAGTGTAAATTATCGGCTACTAGCTAATCATACACTTCGCGTATGGTTGAGCTAGCTTATCCTTAGTATAAATTATTGAATCTCCTAAGCCGATCACATATCTATTTAGTATTTTAAAACACATTATAGTTGCAGTTCTTATTGTTCAGTTCATAGATTACATTGCCTTGTACTTGATATTGTAGTTACTTCTCTTTTATTTCATATATGCACCGGCTATACCTTATTTCGTGTCTGTCTCCTTGTACTATTGCTATTGCATCAGTTTATTATCTCTTATTGTATATAACATCCTTATTTACTGTTTTATAGTATTTGTCAATTAATTAAAACTGCTATTGGGTTATACTTCATTTTATCCTGGCTGGATATATCTTTCAGATGATTGGTTAGAGGAGATGTGTCCCACCTATTATGGACCATATGATGGCTAGGCCGTTGAGATATTACCGTAGAGCATGTTGAGTAGTACCAGCAGTCGGGGAGGCTTAGCAGTCCCCATTTATGTTATTGTATTGACAGTTAGACATTATGGCATGTATTACATTTGAGACCATTATATTGAGCTTAGACTTTTGGACTTGGACTTGTGTTGTATTGTGACTCTGTATTTCATTTCTTCTATTCATATCATGCCTTATCTTCCTCTAGATTTATATTATGATTGAGTATTGATTACCATTATCATATTATCATAGTGTCCTCCATTTGGGAGTTGAGGTATCTTGACAAGTATATTACATATATTGTGTGAGATGCTATATAGTTAGTGATGACCTAGACAATGTTCTACTGTCGATGCTGTGGTGTAGGCTAGACGTACCCACGTACTCGTACCCCTACACCGGCTGCGGGTCATGACACGTACCAACATATTCTCATTTCATGTTTCACAATTCTCGAGCCATAGCTCATAAACTTTCATCTAATTACAGGATTAACACAACTGACGAAACAACAATCCCAAAACATCACTAGTGACTCAACGATCCTAAAACATCACTAACGACTCAACAATACCAAGAAATCAACGTTTCTATTTGCCAACAACAAGGCTCATAATATAATTAAACATAAATCATACATTATAGAGAATACGACATCATTCTCGTAAATTAACAAATGATATGTCAATCATATCGTTCTTGTCCTCAGTCTACAGTTTCAATATTTTTTAATGTAGCAACAGAAAAATGTATGCATGTAATCTCTTTATCTCAATTTTTTTCTTTATATTATTACTTAGCATATGAATATAGCAAAAAAAACAAAAAAAGAGTTCCTTTATTTGAGTAAAGACAAAGGAATACACGATCAAAGTTATTTACTATTTGAGGAATTGTCTTTGACAAATTATCTTTTATGATCCGATCATATGATATCAAAATAATTTCTTCTCTCAAATACGAAGTCAAGTAGAATATTCAAATCAATAAACCAATATAATACCACCGTACGAAATAGAACATTGTAAATTCAACTCGACAAGTACTAAACAACTTCAAAACTTATCTACTTTGAACTGTTGACTTTACACATAATCGTAGTCAATCTTCGACATGCATAAATATACAACTATATAATACAAAAATAGCTCGATCCTAAAAATATTTGAATTAACTTAGCCATACTCCCTAGAAATAGTCAAGCATATAACAAAAGAATGATCTGTTGTACAAAAGAGTAATTAGAGAAGGAACGATCAATTCGGGAAGAAGGAGAGAATGGGACAACCCCATTTGAATGAGCTATATGGGTCCTGAAACCTATCCTTTCCCTCTGTTCCATTGAATCATCGATCACCTAATAAAGTACTCACCTCCCACCACAGTTAAAAACCCTCCGAGGCTCCAATCAACAAATCGAAGCTCTCTGGTTGGCCTCTATTGGTATTCCTTCTTTCCTAGCCAGGGATCTTCCATGTGTAATCGCTAACTATTATTATCTATCATCTATCTATATTTTTTTGATTCCCCATAACATTCGAGCGAGTGATCGATCTCCGTCAAAGGCTCAATTGTAACAAAGAGACGATACATGGTGTAGCATTGTTCGTCTTCCTTATGGCACCCACGTTTTCCACCACACCCTATGTGCACACCTCAACTCATACAAAGTATTATATTGAGATATCCACTTGGTGGTGTAGTCAATGTGAGACTATTTTTACTAGTCCAAAGGAAACAACACCAATAAAATCTAACCATATTTCAGTTATGGCTTTCATCTTCGTAACTCTGTCATGTTTTCTCTCTCTCTCTCTCTCTCTCTCTCTCTCCAACACCGACCTTCTCTTTGTTTCATTCTAGATTTCTTTGGTAAATTTTGGGCTCTTTAGATGATATCTTTTGAAACTTTTTTGCTTTATAGAAATCCCAAACAACTTTATATATTTTTTATTAGAGTTTTTTGTTTTCGTAATCCTGACTCACTTTTGATATTTTCTCTCCTCCTACAAAGTGCCGACATACCTTCAAATATTTTCTTTCGAGTTTCTCCTATTTTAAAGCACCGACCTATTTTGAATTTTTTTTCTTTCAAAATTTCTCAGTTTTTTAATCAAAATTATTTTTGGGTCTGCTTGGATTGAGAGAAAAAAAATTAAGTGAGGGGAGCAGATTCAATACATATAACCTTGCTTAGATTGGAGGGAGAGTTAAGTGGTGTATGTTTAATAATTTTTGCTTGGATCAGAGGTTTTGAGTGAGAGAAGGATTCATAAAAATAAAATAGTTACCAAAATACCCTTATTACAAATATTATAAAATTAAATTTGATTCAAATTTTAATTAGAACTTGTCAAAATATCATGACAAATGAGAAATTTACGGAGCAGCATGTTGAAATCAAGAAATAATAGAGAAAAAATATGATATGTTACAGGACAAATAAACGATATTTATGACTTTTTAAACAAAAGTCCTCAATTACCCTGCTTAATCCTCCAATTTAGGGGATTAAAAAAAATAGACAAAAGAGGGTTAAACAGACCCACACTTAACCCTCTATAACCCTCCCTCTTAATCCCCCACCCTCAAACCAAGCATGATTTTTATTTTCTCTCACTTAACTTTCCTTCACTTAACTCTCTTAATCCTCAATCCAAGTAGACCCTCAGTATTTTTTATATGTCCTTCAGAAGTGAAGTCCTACTCTCTTTTGACTTGTTTTTTTTTTGTTTATGAAGTTTAAACTTTTTGTGTCACGTCTCGATTCCGCAGAATCGCTAATCGTCCCCCGGACATGATGCCGTACGAGCGTAAGGTGCACCTGCACAAGGCCTAGCATAATGATATATATATATATATATATATATATATATATATATATATATATATATATATATATATATATATATATATATATAGAAACATAACAGCATAGTGCGGAAGCTAATAACACACATAAAAAAAAAGTTCTCTTTATTGATAATATATATCTTTATTACAAATTCTTTACTCAAAAGTAAAGGGGTGCCGCGCGGGCTTACAGGAGGGACGCAAAATGAGATAGACATTCCATACATTACATCATATACTAAAACTTCAAAAGATAATAGACACCTTCGGGCGAAGCAATCGCCTTGCCTCAGAGCTGCATAAGATGTGTGCACGAGATCCGAATGATTCGTACAAGCTTCAAAATACACGAACGGAGTACGCCGAGTAATGGACTTGTTGGGGGAAGAAGCTTCAGCTCCTCGCTGTGTCGCCTGCGCTCGGGGAACCTGCTTCAACGAGGGTCGGTACTTTGAAAAGAACCGGTGAGGGTGAGCTAACCCAACTAACCAAGTCGACACAATATTCATGTGAAGCATATAAATTATTATTTTGGTCTATCTATCTTGCCTTAGTTCAAGTTATAGTATACAATAAGATTTGAAATAACATAAATAAATATGCCACCGTTCGATGACTTTTAACCGTTCGTCTGAACCACCTGCACAAAATTTACCATATTCTTTTCTGCCACGAAGACATAGTTAGCTACAACTGAAACATAAAATAGATACATGCATAGCAGACAAGCATGCAACAATATGATCGTACGGTAATTTTTGTGTGACAAGGATAAGTCTTTCAAGTTTACTTATTATTTTGACTCAGTTATCATTATTATGGTATCGTTGATCGAAACACACAAATAAGACAGATATTTTAATAGTGAATACTTAAAAGAAGGGATCTAATCAAAGGTAAGATCACTCACCAATTGGTGAATCGGGAGAGAGAAAGGGGAGATCTTCAAGACTCCGCTTACGCGCTGCCTACATGATCACCTGCATGTACCAACAGATGATCATTATCTCCTGCCTTAGTCTCCAAGTATTCGATACAAAATACAAAATTCAAAGAAAGAAGACAATAAAATGCATCAAAACCGTTCAAGAAAATGTAAGTCACAAAACCAACAAGAAAGCAACCAAGCGACATAAAAAACAAGCAAAGAAACCAGCACAATGGAAATGCCCCTTGCGAATCTGCCGGCGAGTATGTAGCGTCCCGTTCCTCCTATTCGAGGAGCGCGGCTAAGAAACACAAGATGGTATCGTTCGATCGGGATAGATTGAAATAAGAACTCGTCCTCGTTATGGATTTGCTTCTTCGGAATCGATTCCCATATTCAGTGGACCGTGCCCCAAGGATCGACTTAGCGGCAGAGTCAGGAGGGACCTCTCCGCTGTTATCTTTTGTTGCCTCGGATTTTGATGTCGCTTGTTGCTTTTTTTGCCTTGAGTTGGTTTTCGGATTTGCTTGTTTTCCTTGAATGGTTTTGATAGATTTTATTATTTTTGTTCATTGAACTGCACTTCAATTCCGAGATTGGAAAGAGTGGAAGAGTTATTGATTGAGCTGTTCGTGATGCAGGTGAACGAGCAGTAGGCGGCTTTCGAACGGAGTCTTGAAGCACCTTTTTTCTTCTCCCTTCCAACCATCTAAGTGAGTGGCTACCATCCCGATTAGCTAGCCCTGCTTCCAAGTCTTCACATCTAAAACTCTTGCATTCTTGTGCCCCGATCAAACGATACCAAATAATAACTAAAAGATACTAAGATTAAATGGAATAGACTTGGATTATTATGCTTGTCATTCAACTTGTGAACGGTTACTTATATGCATGCTTGTTCGTTTGGAATATTCTATACATGCTTCAAGTTTTGTTAGAATGCATCTTCTTCCATAAATTGTGCTAAGTATGCAATACGCTTGTTATAAAATAAACTGTCAGGAAGACTATGCAAAACGAATCATGCAATGTTGCTTGTCTCATGTTCATATTGCCTCAACTGCATCAACGTTAATTTATCATGAACGATTGATCACGGACAACTTGTGCATAAGGCCAATGGTTCCTGCGGACGGTCGCTGGGGCACTGGCACCGATCCGATTCTGACGGAACTTCACGATGGTCTCACGCATCTGAACAGGGTGGACTGTAGCACTCACGAATCTTGGCTACATGTCATCCTCGTTCAAGACTAAATTGTCCATTATGGCTTCTAGCCAGTGATCTCAATGTGTACATTTAAATCTGTTGCAAACTAACTTGTGTCTTCGTGGCAGGGAAGGCATGGTAAGTATTGTGCAGGTGGTTCAGACGGACATGTAAAATCCACCGAACGGTGGTAAGTTTATTTCAGTAAATTCTATATGCTGCTTACTTGTAAATGAACTAAGGCAAGATAGAAACCCACAAAAATATGCATGCTTCATTAAAACAACGTGTTGATTGGTATAGTTGGGTTAGCTCGCCTTTACCAGTATTTTTCGACATGCTGAACCTCGTTGAAATAGGTTCTCCGCACTAAGGCGAACCGAGCGAGGAGCCAAAGTCGTCTTTCCCGATCCAGTCCAGCTGTAGGCGCATCCTGATCGCACCGCATTTTGAAGTACTTGAAGGAAGAAGCTTGCAACTCTATACACAATGCAACTTCATGGCAAAGCCATCCTCCAGCCCGGAGGTCTTTATCATTTTGAAGTTTAGTAAAGGGATATAATGTACATAACTGCTATCTTATTTTGAGTCAACACTTTGTAAGCCCGTGCGGTAAATAGCTGACTCGTTCAAGAGTTTGTAATAGATGTTCATTATCAATAAAGAGAACTTTTTTATGTTTCAAATCTGTGTTTTAATTTATCTGCGTACTCTGAATATGTGCTCGTTATGCAAAATACTTTAGCCTTATGCGGGCGCAACCCCAGGCCCGTACGGCGGTAACGATTCGGGGGACACCTCAACGATTCCACGGAATCGGGTTGTGACATAATGGTATCAGAGCACAGATTCAAGTTCCTTAGACTCTCGTGGTGGAAAAGTTCCTTTAACGATCAAATTCCTGTGCGAACTCTTGAACTCGCTAGACTAAAATGAGATATGTTCATGCAATAAGTCCATAATACATTATGATTCTAATGTAATTTACCTTCTTTTGAAGGAATGGCACAAGCATAATCTGCAGCGCTAGCACCGAACGAAACGCAAGGCCAAGAAAGTAGTTCGGGTACTTCGGGAAGTTCAAGTAGCCAGCGAGCCGTGCCAAGCATCGATCCCGTCCAGCAAATGTTGCCGATGTTGGAGGCAAACCAACAAAGGGACGAGGCTCGCTACGAATGGGCCGAGAAGCGGGCGGAGGAGAGTCAGCTCACGTTTCAAGACAATATAGAAGCTCGATTCTCAGTCCAGCAAAAGCAGGTGGATGCCCTATAATAGATCGTTCATACTTTGGCTTCCAACCATTCCACCGCAACAGCAATGACTCCGGTGGAACATCCCGCGCTTGAAGTAGAGATGCCACAAATTCTAAGGACGAGGGACGTAACTGCCTTCGACTTTGGCCACTTCAAGAAAGTCTGTAATACCCCATTCAACGGGACTGAGGAACCAATCGTGGCTCTAGATTGGTTGACCGAACTTGAAGATCACTTCGCTCTGCTAGTGGTCCCCAAAGAGAAGCGTGTCGCCTGCATGCAACTACAGCTCCGTCTCAACGCGCACGATTGGTGGGACGTGCATCGACGATCTCTTCAATTTGACCATGGAGAGGAGGCGATCTCATGGACGACTTTTTGTGCCGTGTTTGAAGAGGAGTTTATACCCCCTCCAGTACAACGTCAGATGGAGAACGAGTTCGTGCAGCTGCGGCAGGGCAGTATGACAGTTAAACAGTATTCCGCCGAATTCAACCGACTCTCCAAATTCGCTAGGGCTTATTTACCTAATACAGCAAGTCGAGATAGAAGGTTTGAAGGTGTTCTCTGTCCTGCCATCCATGTGCACGTGGTCGTTCATCAGTATCAGACAATGCGGGAAGTCATGAATCACGCTTTATCTCTTGAACCGCAGTATCCTCACGTTTCTACCGGCACTGTGCATACCTACAATCACAAACGCCAAGGCAACGATAGAGGAAACACCGCTGCAAAGTGCCCTAACCACGGCGGTCCACAGAGAGGAAACCCAGGGCAACCATATTTCTACTGTAAGAAGCTGGGGCACACGGCTAATAAGTGTCGCAAGAAACTCGGTCAATATCTCATTTGTGGTGATTCAAACCATAGAATTCGAGACTGTCCACAATATTCTGCTCAGCATCACGTTCCTTAACGGTAAGTGTTATTCCTAAGTTTTGGGACAAAACTTCCAATAAGTTGGGTAGGATGTAGCGCCCCGTTCCTCCTATTCGAGGAGCGCGGCTAAGAAATACAAGATGGTATCGTTCGATTGGGATAGATTGAAACAAGAACTCGTCCTCGTTATGGATTTGCTTCTTCGGAATCGATTTCCATATTCAGTCGACCGTGCCCCAAGGATCGACTTAGCGGCAGAGTCAGGAGGGACCTCTCTGCTGTTATCTTTTGTTGCCTCTGATTTCGATGTCGCTTGTTGCTTTTGTTGCCTTGAGTTAGTTTTCTGATTTGCTTGTTTTTCTTGAACGGTTTTGATGGATTTTATTGTTTTCGTTCATTGAACTGCACTTCAATTCCAAGATTGGAAAGAGTGGAAGAGGTATTGATCGAGCTGTTCGTGATGCAGGTGAACGAGCAGTAGGCGGCTTTCCAGCGGAGTCTTGAAGCACCTCTTTCCTTCTCCCTTCCAACCATCTAAGTGAGTGGCTACCATCCTGATTAGCTAGCCCTGCTTCCAAGTCTTCACATATAAAACTCTTGCATTCTTGTGCCCCGATCAAACGATACCAAATAATAACTAAAAGATGCTAAGATGAAATGGAATAGACTTGGATTATTATGCTTGTCATTAAACTTGGGAACGGTTACTTATATGCATGCTTGTTCATTTGGAATATTCTATACATGCTTCAAGTTTTGTTAGAATGTATTTTCTTTCATAAATTGTGCTAAGTATGAAATACACTTGTTATGAAATAAACTGTCAGAAAGACTATACAAAACGAATCATGCAATGTTGCTTGTCTCATATTCATATTGCCTCAACTGCATCAACATTAACGTATCATGAACGATTGATCACGGACAACTTGTGCACAAGGCCAACGGCTCCTGCGGACGGTCGCTGGGGCACTGGCACCGATCCGATCCGGACGGAACTTCACGATAGTCTTACGCATCTGAACAGGGTGGACTGTAGCACTCACGAATCTTGGCTACATGCCATCCTCGTTCAAGACTAAATTGTCCATTATGGCTTCTAGCCAGTGATCTCAATGTGTACATTTAAACCTGTTGCAAACTAACTTGTGTCTTCGTGGCAGGGAAGGCATGGTAAGTATTGTGTAGGTGGTTCAGACGGACAGGTAAAATCCATCGAACGGTGGCAAGTTCATTTCAGTAAATTATATATGCTGCTTACTTGTAAATGAACTAAGGCAAGATAGAAACCCACAAAAATATGCATGCTTCATTAAAAAAACATGTTGATTGGTATAGTTGGGTTAGCTCGCCTTCACCAGTATGTTTCGATATGTTGACCCTCGTTGAAACAGGTTCTCCACACTAAGGCGAACCGAGCAAGGAGCCGAAGTCGTCTTTCCCGATATAGTCCAGTTGTAGGCGCATCCTGATCGCGCCGCATTTTGAAGTACTTGAAGGAAGAAGCTTGCAACTCTGTACACAATGCAACTTCGTGGCAAATTCGTCCTCCAGCCCGGAGTTCTTTATCATTTTGAATTTTAGTAAAGGGATATAATGTACAGGACTGCTATATCATTTTGAGTCAACACTTTGTAAGCCCGTGTGGCAAAATAGCTGACTTGTTCAAGAGTTTGTAATAGATGTTCATTATCAATAAAAAGAAATTTTTCATGTTTCAAATATGTGTTTTAATTTATCTGCGTACTCTGAATATGTGCTCGTTATGCAAAATACTTTAATCTTGTGTGGTCGCAACCCCAGGCCCGCACGGCGGTCACGATAAGGGGACGCCTCAACGATTCTATGGAATCGGGTCATGACATATTACTTCCTCAAGGCACGATCCACTGAATGTGGGACTTGATTCCGAAGAAACCAATTCAGAATGAGGAAATTTTTTTGATTTAATCTGTCTCGATCGAATGATACAAAGTATTTCTTAGTCGTGATCCCGTAACAGGGAAAACATGGCACTACATCTTAACCAACTAATAAAATGTTTCGTCCTCGAAACTTAGGAATGGAACCTACCCCTAAGAGAAAATGAGGAAAACTTTTTTTTCATATCTGATTCGTGTTCCCAGGTCGACTCCTCGACCGCGTGGTTCCGCTAGAGTACACGCACGAGCGGGACTGAATGATTTTGAAGCTGCTTATCCTTTTGATCGATGATCTGCACATGTTCTACTATATAGGATGAGTCTGCTTGCAAACCTAACTGACCAAAATCTATCATGTGACTCAAATCATATACGTACTTCTGTAACTGTTACACGTGAAAGGCATCATGCACGTTTGATAGGCTCGATGGTAGGGCAATTTGATATGCAATTGGGGCGACTAGCCAGTGAATCTTAAACGGACCAACAAATCAAGGACTTAGCTTTCCCTTTACTCTAAATCTCATAACTCTTCGCATCGACGTGACCTTAAGAAATACGTGATCACCAGCTCTAAATTCAAGGGGCCGTTTGTGGATATCCACATAACTCTTTTGTCTGTTTTACGTCACCTTTAATCGCTCTCAGATTAGCCGAACCTTCTAAACGGTCTACTCTACTAGCTCCGGGCCGAGGATCTGTCGCTCACCAACTTTATCCCAACTGATAGACGATATGCACTTTCGCTCATACAAAGTCTCGTACGGATCCATCTGAATGCTGGACTGGTAACTATTTTTGTATGCAAATTCTGCCAACAGTAGATGGACGTCACAACTTGACTTCGAGTCGATGAAACAGAGGCGTAGCATATCTTCATGGATCTAGTTCACCTGCTCCGTTTGGCCGTCGGTCTGAGGATGGTATGCTGAACTGAACTTCAACTTGGTCCCCATAGCTGACTGAAGGCTTTCCCAGAAACGTGATAAGAATCGTCTGTTCTGATATAAAACAATAGACACTGGCACGTCGTATAGTCGAACTATCTTATCAAGGTATGTCTGAGCCAGGCGATCGATGCTCCAAGTAACTTTGATGGACACTGACACGGGCACGCATAGTCTTTCTTTTACCCGCTATGTTCTGCTTTCATCTACTGCAAAGTCATTCGCCTTTCCTGTTGAAATCTGCTTGCGCGCATTCAACAAGAATGGGTCGTTCGTCTGAGCGGACTTGACCTTTTCTATCAGGTTTGGTTCAAGGAGTAATTGAGCTAGTGATCCCCCAATCGGTGTACCTCGATATCGAATTCGGAGCTCAATGCCCATACTCTCCAATTCTTTTGGTAGCATGTGGTTGACGGTTAGAGATCCCACAAATACTTGACTCAGTGCATCCGCTACAATATTCTCTTTGCCTTGAATATATTTGATTGATAAGTCGTAGTCTTTGCTCAATTCTAGCCAACGTCTTTATCGTAGGTTTATGTCTGACTGAGTGAAAAGATACTTGAGGCTCTGGTGATCAGTAAAAATTTGGCAAGCCACACCAAAAAGGTAGTGTCACCACAACTTTAGTGTGAACACTATCGCTGTAAGTTCTAGATTACGTGTCGAATAGTTTTGCTCATGTGGCTTTAATTGTCTTGAAGAAAAATCTATCACCTTATTTTGTTGTATGAGCAAAGATCCCAAGCCCTGGCCCGAGGCGTCGCTAAAGATTTGGAATCCCATATTCTCGCTTGGCAGTGCAGGTATCAGAGCAGAGATGAGACGCTGCTTTAATTCCTGAAACGAAGCCTCCTAGTCAGCAGACCACTCAAATGGGCCTCCTTTCTGAGTGAGGCAAGTCAAGGGCGAAGAAATTTTAGAAAATTCTTTCACGAACCATTTGTAGTAGCCCGCTAACCCAAGAAAGTTTCGAATTTCACTGATTAATGCAGGTTGCTTTCACTTGACAGCTGCTTCAAATTTCTTTGGATCGATTGAGACGTCTCCCACAAAAATGATATGCCCGAGGAAAGATACACAAATTAACCAAAACTCGCACTTAATCAGTTTTGCATATAGCTTGTTGTCCCAAAGAGTCTGAAGCACGGTCCGCAAGTGCTCCTCATGTTCCTTCTTGGTCCTTGAATACACCAAGATATCATCAATGGACACTATTACAAACTTGTCAAGGCACGACCGGAACACTCGATTCATCAAATCCATTAAGGCGGTAAGGGCATTGGTCAATCCAAATGGCATAACTAAGAATTCATAGTGGCCATAGTGAGTACGAAATGCTGACTTTGTCACATCGTCTAGCTTGATCTTTAGTTGGTGGTAGCCCGAACAAAGATCAATTTTAGATAATACTGATGCTCCTTGCAGTTGATCGAAGAGTTCATTGATTCTGGGAAGGGGTACTTCTTTTGGATGGTGGATTTATTCAACTCTCGGTAGTCTATGTAGAGCCACATCGAACCATCATTTTTCTTCACAAATAGCACTAGTGCACCCCATGGATATACACTCGGACGGATGTACCCACGATCGAATAATTCTTGTTGTTGGACCTTCAGTTCGGCAGGGGACATTCGATATAGAGCTTTGGAAATCAGCCAAGTATCTGAAAATGTATCTATAGTGAACTCTATCTCTCGGTCTGGCGGCATGCCGGGCAACTCTTCCGAAAATACTTCAGAAAATTTTGCCACAACAGAAGTAGTCTCTAAGTTTGCACAATCTCGCTGATTGTCTCAAACGGACGCCAAGTACCCTTCACAGCCAGAATATATCATCCGTCAAGCAGATATTGCAGAAATAACCATACAGGCATTCGACGCTCTCGATGATGGACTGCACTCATAGCAAAATTCGGTCTCGCCTGGTAGACGAAACATGACTTTCTTTTCCGGATAATCAATAGTAGCCGAACAAGCGTCGAGCTAATCCATCCCCAAAATGATGTCGTAGTCCCTGATGTCATGAACTATCGCATCGAGTGACAATTTTCTTCCTTTGATACAAATGCAGCCATTGTAAAAAACTGAGTTAGCAGGCAAGTCCATGCCCGACGGAGTACTGACTCTAAGATTTAAGCTTAACGGTGTCTGAGAAAATTTATTTTCTTTGGCGAAGTTTGCCGATACAAAACTATGTGTGGCACCAGAATCAAATAGTACTCGTGCAGTAACATTATTGAAAAGCAATATACTTGTCACTACGGTGTCCGAGGCGAACGCCTAGTCCTGCATCAATTCATAAACCCGACCCGCAACATTCGGATGATGATATTTTTGTTGCACAAGCCGATTTGCTTGGGGCACCTGAGCTGGATTCTGCCATTAAGAATGTCGATGAGGGCACCGGTAGGTATTCTCAGGACAGTCACTGGCTAGATGACTCGAATGACCACATATGAAGCATACCCTATTCTTACGATGACATTCGGTGACCGTGTGTTCCATTTTGTTGCAGAAATGTAGCCCTTGAACATGCCCCATATTGTGGCCCTGAGAACCGCCATTGTTTGCCATTCATTCCAAACCTCAGGTTTCCTACCACTACGACTCCATCCCCATCACCCACACCATTAGGCTCGTCAACCATGCCGATAACATCAATGGCAAGAAGAAGAAGTATGTGCTCAACGGCATGTCCCACAAGGACGCCGAGACCCCCTTGAAGCTGGCATAGTACTTTGGCATTGCCGACCATGTTTTCACCTATAACCTCATCGTGGACAAAGCCCCTGACATGGAAATCCCTATCAACATGGCACCTAGCGTGATCAAGGAAGAGTTCAGGACCTATATCAAGATCATCTTCGAGAACCCCGAGAAGTCTATTCAGTCTTACCATTTGGATGGCTACTCTTTCTTCGCAGTCGGATAATTACTACAACATCATTTTTGTTTGAATCATTTTCTTCTTATCTTATTATTTCTGTTAACATTTACAACTGATTTGATGATCATCGACATGTATGCATGCAGTATGGGACCAGGCAAATGGACACCTGAGTCGAAGGACAAGTACAACAACCTCGACGCGGTCAGCCGGATGGCGATCCAGGTGTTCCTCAAGTCGTGGACCACGATCATGCTGACATTCGACAACGCAGGGATGTGGAACTTGAGGTCCAACCACTGGGACAGGTACTACCTCGGGCAACAGCTCTACATCAGCGTCGTATCGCCGACCAAGTCGCTAGGGGACGAGTACAACATGCCCAATACTACGCTTCTCTGTGGCCTCGTCTAGGGGCTGCCAATCCAAGCCCTCTACTCCTAAACTCAACTCACTCATGAGGATATATGCCACATCCATTGATTCATTCATTCAATCATGTTTCCCCTGTGACAGAGGAAACGTAGCTGTTGTTCTTTATATGTTTTCTTTGGTTTATATCCAATGTAATTGATGCCTACATCTCTTCATGTTATGGAAAATTTTCATACAATTGAGGCTTCTGCTCTTTACAAATTAAATCATGGTACGCCATAAACTTTTCTTGTTTCTCTCTTGAATTCAACTATCGATACTTCCAAACAATGAAGGACACAGTAGAAAAAAAAAATCCTTTTTTAATCTCTATCCGTTCGTTTAGGTTTATCTATATTTCTAGCACTACATTACCTATCTTCCATATTTCATAATATACCGAGGCTTCAAAACAGCTCAACAAAGCTTTTCATTATAGTTTTCCTCCCTGCGACTAGGGTTTTCCTCCATGCGGCTATGTCTAGGCGCTAGGGTTTCCTCTTCCTTGTGAAGTCCAGTCTTTTCTTTTCTTCTATCCTTCTCATTCTTTCTATTTTTTCTTCCTTTCTAGGTCTCGTATCGGCTGGGGTCTCTGCCTTCTCGAGTGGTGTCCCTGGGCGCTCAAAAGGATCTTGTTTATTCAGGCATTAGGAGCAAGGATTGCAAATCATTGAGTCTTATGGAGAAGGAGTTGGAATCCTTATGGGATAGATTCAAACTATCTGAGGTGGAAGAAGGGATGTTGATCTAGAAGATACACATGGTGATAAAGGGAAAGGTTTCTTCATTGTTGTGAAAGTGCCCACTGATCGTCCTTTTAACATAATGAACACGCAGAAGGTGCTTCTCAGTGCATGTAAACCAACACGAGGATTCACGATCAAAGAAGCAAATTAGGGGCGGCTGGTATTTCACTTCAGATCTTAATCTGATGTGCAAATAGTACTGAACAATCGCCTGTGGTATTTCAATAAGAGACTGATCATGGTCAAGGAGATTAGCGGTGATGATCAACCTGGCAAATTTATTCTCAACACAGTCCCGTTCTGGGTTCAGATCCATGATTTGCCGCTGAATAGGCAGTCTATGGAAGCAGTATGCAAAGTGGCCGGTAAGTGGGAAGAGTCATCGAAGTTGATAGGGCGAGGATTATTTCTCTACAGGCTTTTGTGAGGGTCCGAGTAATGGTTAGTGTCGAAAACCCGATAGTAAGGGGAGCATATATCATCAATGGTAGGAAAGAGAGATCATGGGTCTATTTCAAGTACGAGAGGATGCCATATTACTGTTTTCAGTGTGGTCGTTTCACTCAAAACTATGACGATTGCGAGGAGTTAGGAGAAGGGGAAAGTGTTAAAGAGTGGCCTTATGATCCCTCATTGAAAGCATCGCCAGCAAGGAATATGATACACTACCGACACACGGAGAAGGATGGGAAAGGGGAGGGTCTATTAGGTTTCTTACCACTAAGCCAGGGGGATTGGTTAGACGAACTCTCTCAATGAATAGCACGGAGTTGGAGCAGAGCAGGGGGAAGGGGATTAAGGCTAGGGGGTGCAGAGCCAGAACTGTCCATTGGGGAGTCGGGGGGAGCCGAGGGAAAGGGAAATGAGTATCATGGAAAAAGAACTTGGGGAGGGTGGAACTACACTAGTTGGAGGATCAAACCGGAGGTCCGAAGCGAGATAGAAAAACAGAGAAGGTCTTACCTTGTTTGATGTCCCGATACAGCAGGAGAAGTCAAAGCCTCTGATATTCCAGGAAGGTTGGGACAATACTACAAAACGAAAAATAGGCAAGAAGGGTATGCTTAGTCAGAAGAACTATAGTGGGAAGAAGGGGTCTGGGAATAGGGATGAGAAGAGTGTGGTGAGTCGGAAAGGGAGATGGAAGAGGGTGGAGGGGGAAAATATCATAAGTGAGGGTGGAGGCACTAGCTGGGGGCGTGAAGGAAGAGGGAAATGGAGGAGGAAGGAGTGGTTTCTATGGAAATCCAGGATTCACAAATTCATAAGTGTGCAAAATATGCAGATTCAAAGGCGGTGGCTGCAAAGCAGCTCCGCTTAGAGCCATGAGTTACTTCAGTTGGAATATCCAAGGGCTGGGCAACCCTTGGACAGTTAGAGCGTTAAAGAAGTATATTACTGATCATTGCCAAAGTATCGTGTTCTTGATGGAAATGTGGCTTATGGATAGTGAATTTTCATTCATTAAGAATAGTTTGCACTCTTTTAAGTTCTTTATTGTTAATCTGATTGGTAGAGCGGGGGGGGGGGGGGGTTCTCTGTTTGATGTGGCGGGATATGGTGGATGTTGAAATTATTTCCTCTAGTATGAATCATATAGATTTTACTATAATTGGGACGAGTGCGGAGGGACAGAATGGCGTGGATCAGGTGTATGGATGGAGCCCAAGAAGATAGGAGAAGAACCATACATAAAAACTCATCAGATCATTGCACTCAAACTGTGATGTTCCATGGATATGCTTTTTTGATTTTAATGAGGTGTTACAGGCTCAGGAGAAGGAAAGAGGTAGACAGAAAATAGATGGACAGATAAAGGGATTCAGAGAGGCGATTGAGAGGTGGGCCTTAGCGATACTGGATTCGTTGGTGTAAAGTTCACATGGTGCAACGACAGAGCTGGAGAGGACAATGTCTGTCAGTGTTTGGACCGGATCTTAGTCACTCAAGGCTTCTTCTCAGCATGACCCCATCTTGCTGTGAAGCATCTCCCTAAGGAACACTCTGACCACCACCTAATTTTGATGAATATGATGCCTGTGCAGGCCGATAGTAGGATATACAGACCCTTTCATTTTGAACCGTTATTGGCGAGGGAGGCCGAGTGTGGTAAAGTGATTAAAAGTGCTTGGGAATAGGGAGGTTTGTATGGGGAGGCTTCTTCAGTTCAACACAAATAAGTAGATGTGCAACAGCGTTACAAGCATGGCACAAGGATAAGTTTGGAGTTGTTCATGTCAATACTAAGTATCTAAGGGAAGAATTAGCTCACGTTCAGACGTTGGCCCCATCTTCATCAAATGTTGAGAAAGAAAGTATTTTTCAAAGGCAAATTGATGAGGTAGAGATCATAATGGAATCATACTGGAGAGTTTGTTCACGAGCAGTTTGGGAGGAAAAAGGAGATAGGAATACCACTTATTTTCATAAGAAGGCCTCGTAGAGATAGAAATGGAATCAGCTGAAATGATTGTATGAGGAGAAGGGGGAATGGAACAGTGGTAATGAGGAAGTGGGAAGTTGGCGGTGAACTACTATAAGACTCTTTTCGATTCAGCTGCAGTCATTGATCCTGGCCCTATCATAGACACGATTGCAAATAAGCTGCCCCAGGAATGGAGGGATAAGATTAACCGAGCTTATGACACCCTGGAGATCGCAGAGGCCCTCAAGCAAATGCACCATAGTAAGGCTTCTGGCCCTGACGGTATGTATGCACTCTTTTACCAAAAGTATTGGCATATTGTTGGGCACGATATGAATAATACCATATTGGCTTTTCTCTCTACAGGGGCTATGCCTCAGAATCTCAATCATACCCTTGTTACCTTGATTCCTAAATTAAAAGATCCCAAATTTGCTAAAGACCTGAGACCTATTAGCTTGTGCAATGTTCTCTACAAAATAATCTCCAAAGTGCTTGCTAATAGGCTTAAACAGGTCCTCCCGATCCTTATCCATGACACTCAGAGCGCTTTTGTTCCCAATTGATTGATTACGGATAATGCCATTATTGCTCTTGAATCTTTCCATTTCTTAAATAAGAAAACAAAAGACAAGAACAATTGGCTTATATTGAAACTAGATGTGAGAAAAGCTTATGATAGGGTTGAGTGGCAGTTTCTTAATGCTATGATGACAAAGCTTCAGTTTCCTGACCACGTTAGATACCTGATTATGACTTGTATTTCTTCTACTACTTATTATTTTCTTATTAATGGGCATCCAAAAGACTATGTTAAGCCAAAGAGGGGACTCCGACATGGAGATCCCATATCGCCTTATCTTTTTCTTTTGTGCGCAGAAGGACTTTCATCTATGCTTAGCAAAGCGGCAAAATGATGGTGCTATTCATAGTATTTCTATAGCCAGGACGACACCAAAGATTTCACACATTTTCTTTGCAGATGATAGCATGCTGTTTTGTCAAGCAAACACTCATGAATGTCAACATTAATTTGAAGTAAATCCTCCAAGTGTATGAAAAGGCGTCAGGACAGCAAGTCAATTTGGACAAATCCGAAGTGGCATTCAGCAGGAACATGAAACAATATGCTAGGGAAGATGTGATCAGAGTGCTGGGTGTTACGACGGCAACAGGGAGAGGCAAGTATTTGGGACTTTCGTTGGAAGAGACTCTGTTTGTCAAAGGAGGAAGGAGGGTTGGGGATTCGACACCTACTAGCTACTAATCATGCGCTTCTTGCTAAGCAAGGGTGGAGGATCATTCAATATCCATCATCCCTTGTGAATAGAGTACTGAAAGTAAGATACTTCCAAAGGATGAGTTCATGAAGACCAAGATGGGATGCAACCATTCGTACGTCTGAAGAAGCATACTGCAGGCGAGATGGGTCCTTGAGAGGGGGCTAAAGTGGCGGGTTGGAAGAGGAACAAAAATTGATATAATGTCTGATGCATGGGTTCCAGAGTTAATTCTCGGTCATCCAACGAGTTGTTCAGACCCTACTGCTATGGGGAGTGGTAAGGTCAAAGAACTTATTGACTTGGAGTCAAATACTTGGAGGAGGGACCAAATCATGGCTTGCTTTCCACCAGGTGAGGCCAAAGCAATACTAAGTATTAGATTAAGGTGCTGTGTATTGCAAGATTGCCAGTATTGGTACAAATCTGTGAATGTTCATAGTTAAATTCGTATACTATGTGGCTCGAGATGAACTGCTTGGTCAGGTAGCTCCTTCTTCATCAAATGGTCCTCACCCTCTCATAAGGAAGTTTTGGCTCCTCAATATTCCATCTCGTATCAAGCATTTTATATGGAGACTTCATCAAGACTTAATTCCTTGTGCTCAGAATCTTAGGAGGCGCAGGGTGGAGTGTGATCTGATATGTGCGAGGTGCAATCTGGATGAGGAGTCGACGTTACATGCCATAAAGGACTGTGAGGCGAGTTGAAGTTTTTGGCTTGTGTCTCCCTTTGGTTTCAGAACACATTAACGCCAGTACAATAATGTCATGGAATGGTTAGAGAGAGCTATCCAGGTAATGGATGGGGAGGTACTGGAGAAGTTCCTAACTCTGCTATGGGATGTGTGGAACATTCGTAATGAAAATATTTTTGAAAGGATAAAGGTGGATCCTAGAGTTGGTATAAACATAACTCTCTTGTTTGCTATGGAATTCAAGTGCAATAAACCTGACAGTGATCCTGTTCAAAATTCCATAAGTGGCTGGAGCAAACCGCCGGACAAGATGCTTAAGATCAATACTGACGCTGCTACGAAGATTGAGGCTCAAAGGACAGGTCTAGGTATGATTATGCGAGACTCGACGTATACGGTGGTGAAGTGGAAGGCTAGGATGGTCGATATGGGGTAGACTCCAATCTATGCAGAAGCCCTCGTACTGTTGAAGGGAGTCGAACTGGCAATAGAATGCCAACAAAAGAAAGTAATATTTGAATGTGATGCTCTATTGGTGATTCAGGCGTTGAACAGGAAGGAGGCGGGTCTCAACCCTCTACAACATATTTTAGAGGACATCATTCACCTATGTTCTTATTTTGATTTATGTAGCTTCATGTTTGTCCCTCGTAAAAGAAATTGTGTAGCACATTTTCTAGAAAAGTTAGCTTGGCATAAAGTAGGGGAATGGTGTAGAGATGGGTAGCTACCTGCTGGAATGTCCAACCTATTATTGGCTCATATTGCCGCTGGAGTTAATAAAATGTCTCTTTCTAAAAAAAAAGACTCAACAGTGAGCTGGCAAAGCTGTATGTACATATATCATCAATTAATAATTTTTTAAAACTTAATATGACAAGAAAAAATAGATAATAAAATACTATCATGTTGTCCAAAATTAAAAAAAATCCAAAAAAATTTGATAATCAACAATATTGATTATTTGAAAGAGACTCCGAACAGCCTTGGGATTGAAAAATATTAGGCTCTGATACCATGAAACAAATCAACAATATTAATTTTATTAATGGATGATAATGAAAGGTAATACAACTATTAATATATATAGATAAAAAATGGATTCATATCTGTTTAGGAGTAGGAGAAGAAATATGTATCTATATAGGAGAATGAATCTAATCATAAATCTAATTAATATCTAATCCTATAAGGACTTAATTTATATACAAAGTAATTTGTGACATGTCGAAACTTAATTTAGATACAAAGTAGTTTTTTGTAGGTCTTAGTTATTACTATTGTCGTAAAATTAGAATTATTGAAGCTAGGGATACATTAAAAAAGATGAAAAACAGAAAAGCATATTGGCTTGATGATAATTTTACTGAGATTTTGAAATTTCTAGGTGAGAAAGGATGGCTATGGCTTCTCGATTTATTAACCAAATCCTAAAGACTAGAAAAAATATCGGATGAATGTAGAATTACTATCATAGTAGCCATTTAGAAAAAAATAAGAAAGATATATGGTGGTATAACTACTATCGAGGAATTAAGTTTATGAGTCACAATATTAAACTTGGAAGAAAGTAATTGAGTAAAAATTAAGAAAAATAAACTAGAGTTTCAAATAATCAATTTAGGTTTATGTCATGAATATCTTGCATAGAAGATATTTATTCATTAAGAAGATTAACAAAAATATTTAGAGAGAAAAATATATTTATATATTGTTTTTATTAAGCTAAGAAAAGCCTATGATTGAGTACCATGGGCTTAATGTAGTGAGTTTTTTTTTCAGAAGAAAGAAATTTATAGTATCTATATTGTGACTACTAAGGATATGTATGAGGGAGTCATGACGACCATGTGAATCGTTGGAGGAGATAGTAATTTTTTTTTTTTTATTGTCGTTGGCTTCTACCATGTATTAACATTAAATTCGTACATGTCCGTGTTTGTTATGGATGAGAGTAGAGAAATGTTAGATGCTAAAATAAAGGGCTAGAGAGAAACTTTAGAATCTAAATACTTTAAAATTAGTAGAAAACAAAATATATGAAATGATATTTGGAATTTGTTTTTTGAATAATATTTGAAAATGAGGGGGAGTACATATAGATAGACAAGAGATACCTTGGAGTGATAATTTTGGGTATTTAGGATAAATTATTAATCATAGATTGAGAATGATATCTTTCTTAGAATTAAGACATTATTGTTAAAATGGAGCATTGCTTCTGAAATAATTTGTGGTCATAAGATAACTTTGAATTGAAAGAAATATTTTATAAGACGATTATAGAACCAGTCATGCATTATAGATCAGAGTATTAGACAATTAAGAAAAATATGCCAAAAAATTTAGTGTAGCAGAAATAAGGAAGCTAAGATGAATGAGCGATAATACATTGAGATATAGAGTAATGAATGATTGTGTTCATAGGAAGTTAGAGGTGACACTAATTGATGATAAGAGGCCAATAGATACGCCATTGAGAATGAGTATTAACATAACTAGTAAATTCACGTGCGTTGCACGTTAAATAATTTTTTCTTTCTGATATTAATATAAAATTATTTAAATATTTAAAATTTATTATATTTATTTTTATATTTTAATTAGAATTTGTTATATATTTGATTATATTTTAATTATAATTAGTTATGGATATATTTCTACTTTTTATAGAGAGTGTTGAAAACGGTTAGTTATGTAATATTATCTAAATATAGACAAAAATCTCTTGTAACTCATCTTCCATAATATAATGAGGCTCCAAAACGGCCCAAAAGTGAGCTGTTTAAGTCGTATGTATATATATCATCAATTTATTATTTAAAAAAAATTAATATTACATAAAAATATTGAAAAAATTAAATATGTTATATGTAACACTCCAAGGATTTGAACTCAGCCAACCAGGAAGAATACCTCCCACCTTAACCACATGAGTTACTAGTGTGGTTAAATATTACATAAAAAAATATTAAAAAAATTATTTTACGTGCAACGCACGTGAATTTACTAGTGTGGTTAAGGTGGGAGGTATTCTCGTTGGTTGGCTGAGTTCGGATTCCTGTAGTGTTACTTATAACATATTTAAAATTTTCAATAATCTTTTATGTCGTATTAATTTTTTTAAAATAATTAATTGATGATATATATACCAGTGTTTTAAAAACCGGACCGAAAATCGACCCGGCCAAGGCACTGGATTGGATCAAACCGGTTCAACCAGTTGGTTCAACCACTGGGTTAACCTAAGTGGCCATCCCTTATGTACACTTATTTTTACAAAAATATTTATTTACAATAGAATTTTGTAAAAACAGTGGGTCAATATTGAACTGGAGCGAAAAAGTGACTGGTTCACGGATCAACCGGTTGAACCGGCTGGTCCAATTTTTAAAATACTACTATATACATACGATTTATTTTTGAACGTTTTGAAGTATTATTATATTATTATATTATGGAAGATAGAAAATGGAAGATAGTCAGTAGCGTAGCAATATATATAGATAAACCTAAACGAACTGATAGAGATTAAAAAAGGATGTATTTTTTTTTCCACCGTGTCCTTTATTGTTTGAAAGTATCGATAGTTGAATTCAAGAGAGAAACAACAAAAGTTTGTCGCGTACCATGATTTAATTTGTAAAGAGCAGAAGCCTCAATTATATGAAAAATTTCCATAAAATGAAGAGATGTAGACATCAATTACATTGGATATAAATCAAAGAAAACATATAAAGAAAAAACAGCTACGTTTGTCACAGGGGAAACATGAATGAATGGATGTGACATATATCCTCATGAATGAGTTGAGTTTAGGAGTAGAGGGCTTGGATTGGAAGCCCCTTGACGAGGCCGCAGAGAAGCGTGGTATTGCGCATGTTGTACTCGTCCCTCAGCGACTTGGCCGGCGACACGACGCTGATGTAGAGCTGCTGCCCGAGGTAGTACCTGTCCCAGTGGTTGGACCTCAAGTTCCACATCCCTGCGTTGTCGAATGTCAGCATGATCGCGGTCCACGACTTGGGGAACACCTGGATCGCCACCCGGCTGACCGCGTCGAGGTTGTTGTACTTGTCCCTCGACTCAGGTGTCCATTTGCCTGGTCCCATACTACATGCATGTCGATGATCATCAAATCAGTTGTACATGTTAACGGAAACAAGAAGAAAATGATTCAAACAGAAATGATGCTGTAGTAATTACCCGACTGCGAAGAAAGAGTAGCCATCCAAATGGTAAGACTGAATGGACTTCTCGGGGTTCTCGAAGATGATCTCGATATAGGTCCTGAACTCTGCCTTGATCACGCTGGGTGCCATGCTGATGGGGATTTCCATGTCGGGGGCTTCGTCCTCGATGAGGTTATAGGTGAAAACCTGGTCGGCAATGCCAAAGTACTCTGCCAGCTTCAAGGGGGTCTCGGCGTCCTTGTGGGACATGCCGTTGAGCGCATACTTCTTCTTGCCATTGATGGTGCCGGCACGGTTGACGAGCCTGATGGTGCGGGTGATGGGGATGGAGCCGTAGTGGTAGGAACCCTGAGGGTTGGGACGAGCGGCACTGGCGGTCAAGTTCCACCTGAAGGACCTCCACTGGTTGAGCGACCAGCCCCAGCCTGCGGGAGCAGGGGGGAGCTCTGCAGACGCCTTTGCGGTCTCGGGTGCACCAATGTACCTAATTGGAGATGTTGCGGTGATCACCTTCTTGATGAACCGTGTGGACACAACCATGAGGTACTCGCCAGCGGGCTGGTCGGCAGTGACGAGGACGGAGTAGCACTGACCAACGTGCACGTCGAGGGAGTCGTACATGTTCTGGACGGTGTGGGAGCCATCAATCTCGACGAGCTTCATGGAGTGACCCTGGATGCGGAAGTTGAGCGAGGTCTTGATCCCTACATTGCAAATCCTGTACCTGTAGGTCAGGCCAGGCTGCAAGTTCTGGGGCTGGTTCCATTCGTCCTCGTTGCTGGCCTTGACGTTGATGAGGACTCCGTCGGGGAGCTTCATGCTGCGGCCCGCGTCAAGCATGCGGGCAAGGACGGTGTGGCTCTTGGTATACCAGTCGCTGATCAGGACGGAGATCTCGTTGGCGGGGTCGGCAAACGGGACCGGAATGAGGAGGCGGCTGTTGATGCGGATGGGACCGAACCCGCCCGCAGCCTTCTGCATCCCGATGCTTGGGGCGTAGAAGAAGCTACCAATCTGGTCCTTCACCTGGAACTTGTAGGTGAAGTTGGTCCCCGGTTCGATAGGGCAGTTGGTTCCTGGCATACCGTCCATCCACGAGTTCTTCCTCTGCTGGATGCCATTCCTGCACACCATCCATCCATCCATCCATCCATATTAATTAGTTATACATTATTGATTCACAACCGAACATCTCTAAATTATGGTACCATGTGAAGAGGAATGGCTCGTCAAGCTGGTTGAACACATTGACAACAATATTGTTGTTGGAGCTGCAGTTGATTTCAGGTCCCGGGAACGCATTGTTGATCAGGATCACCCGCTGGGGGACGCCGAGGAGGGTGCGGGTGCCGTAAGTGACGTGCCACTCGAAGAAAAGGTAAGGGTCCTCAGCCTGGACAGCCGAGAGGCCGAAGAGGGCGAGGAAGACGAACAATGCTGCAGCACGTATCATCTCTTTGTTACAATTGAGCCTTTGACGCTCTCTCTCGAATGCTATGGAGAATCAAACAAATATAGATATATGATATATAGATAATAATAGTTAGGAAAGATCCCTGGATAGTTAATGTATGTTAATGGCGGGCAAGAGATGCCAACCAGGGAGCTTCGATTTGTTGATTGGAGCCCTGTGGGTTTTATTGTGCGGTGTGAGAGCGGAAGTTCGTTAGGCTATGAAGGGAATGGAGGGAAGCGGAGTGCTTTTAGGACCCAGCTAGTCATTATTAGTATTTCAAACAACGGTTTTTTTGGAATTTCTCCTTGGAACGTTTCAAAATATTGTGTGGCTTCGAATTGCTTTTCAAATATTGTACGACTTTCTCTAACCCTTAAAAATATTAACACCTACATGACCGTTGGCTTCTTATCTTTATTTTCTTGGATTCGTAGAGGCCTTTTAAGATGGGTTTTGGTCTTGATGACATTTTATATATATAGATATTTAAGTTTAAAAAAATATATCTCAAATCTTTATATTTATTCTTTTCCTATAAGACATTAAAAAAATAACTTTTCATGTATAAGAGGACTATATGTTTTGTTCTTCTTCTCTACGCAAGGGGCAGTTATCTACGTGGCTTGTATGCCGTGATCTTCGACGAGCGATTATATGCATTATCTCATAATGGGATACGCGTCACACGCCAATTCAGGAGATCATTCATACCTGGATAGCAGTTATTATAACCGCCGCGTAAAAGGTGCAGCTCTCTCCACTGTTCGGTTTCTACGCCGACTGTAGCTGAACTCTATAAATAGAGACCTCCGGCCACGGAGGTCCAAGGTCGAAGAAAAGGGTCGAAGAAAAGGTCGAGGGCCGAGGATTTTTCAAGAGGAGAGAGTATATCTAGAGAGTGTTGATTGACTACTTTGACAACGAGAGTTCAATCCCTCCTGCAGCCTTTGAAGCTTCTTTTTCGTCTTCTACAGCACTTATTCGTCATCGTGTGGTCCAAGGGACAAAGTGATCAACCGCAGATCAGACTCCTATAGCAATATTTTTCCAGAATCAAAATTTTATACTTAACATCCTCGTATAGGATTAATTGTACTTCTTTTTCTTGTTTGTAAACAAAGAAAGGGTTTCGTATAAACCTAGTTTCAATTTCTTTCATTTATTATCAAACACAAGATGGCAACTCTGTTGGGGACTACTTTCTCATCTGACGAGAAAGTCATTGCTCAACACGATGTTGTATCCGTAGGATCAATGAAGAAGACTCTGGTCGTCCAATTCGACCAATCGGCTTACGAAGACATGCTTCGAGCAAGGGGTAGCTCCCATTCCCTCTCTGTCCAGGACAATAGGAAGTTGCGTAAAGTATGGATGCCCCGGACATCCTCTACCATTCCTGCGGACTCTCTCCGATCAACAAGGTTGTGACATCGCAACCTGTGCGCCCCGTGCATAAAACTTTGTCTCCCGTCTGTGACGTGGCAGACAAAGCTTCTGGCAGTGCCTTAGTGCCAATGCAGAAGTCTACTTCGCGCCCTGCGCGCAAAAATTTATCTCCCGTCTGTGACGTGGCAGACAAGGCTTCTGGCAATGCCCTAGTACCAATCCAGAAGTCTACTCCGCACCTTGTGCGTAAAATTTTGTCTCCCGACTGTGACGTAGCAAGCAAAATTTTTGACAATGCCTCATCGCCAATTTAGAAATTCCAAACGCGCCCCGCGCGTAAAAATACATCTCCCCTCTACAGTGAGGCAGATGGTCCTTGCAATCACCGCAAGGAAAACAAGTGGCAAACCTTCCAACCTCTCGACTTTTACGCCATCAAAAGAAGAATTTGTCCGTTCTTCAGATTACGCGGAATGCTGACAGCCGATTGAGGACTTCCTCAGTTTTACGCCAACCTGTACAAAGCTCCAGATTATACCAGGATAAGCACCTCAGCGTAAAGATGACCTGTTTTACGGGAAGATACGCTCCTCATGGATCATGTGCTACTCACATGGCTGAACTGCTCTACTCATATGGCAGAGAAAGTGTTCTGATTCCTAATCTCCATAGGCCCACTGATGTAAAAAGGCAGAATAAGCCTTCTTCTTCTGCTAATATCGCTGGTTTGCATGATTTCTTAATCCAGAAACGCAAAGACAGGGGTCAAAATTAAGATTTAGTGCCCCTAACTTCCAAGCGTGGGGAGATCATGTGGGAAGATGCGTCAACATCTAATGTCGTCATGACAGGTGGGCCACATGAAGAATCTGTCTTTATTGTACAACCTACTCGCAACGATCAGCATCAAATAATCTTCGATCAAATACAGAATAGACCGATTGTACAAAAAGATTCTCATGAGTCTGATGCTGGGAGAATGCAAATTCACAGATATAACCCACAGGCTTTAAAGATTATACAAAGCATGGGTTGAAGTTGAAATAAGGCCTCAACTATGGAAAAGGCAGACGAACATCGTTGCATGGTAATCCTTACTGTCAACGAACTCGTTTTGGGTTGGGGTATACCGCATCTATTGCAAACTCCAAACCTCCAGAGTCTGATCCTGTAATATCAGAGGCATGTCCTTCTAAATCAACTTCTCTGGACAAACGCCACGACATGTCTGGGGGTAGTCTACCTTGACAAAATAGGGCAGCATCCAAAGCTGGGGGTAGAATTCCCTCTGTGTCCGAAGATGATGCAACGATGACCATCTTCCCGAAAGACCGTAAAACTCAGGCATCGGGAGCCCGAAGGCCGAAGAGCACTTTCTCCTTCAATGAAGATGACATCATTGAAATCTTCAATATATTGATGAAGAAAAACAAACTTCGGCTACCCAACATCAGATATCCTGAAAGGGCTGGCAAAGTTGATGACCCAGATTATTGCCTCTTTCATCGGTATATTCCTCACCCCACAAGGGCATACTATGTACTAAAAAAGAGAATCCAGGAGTTAATCGACGCCAAAGTCATCACTTTGCATTTATAAACGAGGGGACAATCACTGCAAATTGATTTCACTCTAACGTGACAATTTGCTCCCTCAAGAAGTGCCGGACGATGAGTCCCTAAAGTTTTCCGAGCGGATTCTTCAGGTTTATCCTCAGCAAAATCACTCCACAGAGAATTTTTCGGACATGAGTTCACGTCCATATTTTCTCTGAACTGCTGTCATAATATTTTTCTCAGGCTGAGTTTGTCATGTTCATATTATCTCTGAACAAACCTTCCTAGTCCGGTTATCGATTATCATGTCCATATTACCTCTGATATCGGTTGTCATCTCAACTTAACACCCGTACTTAACTCTAAGTACGCCAGTGGTGTTAGGTCCACAAAAACTGCCATGTCCATATTACCTCTGGCAGGGCTTATCCTAAACTTATTACTTGTACTCTCGTGCACAAGAAATAATAGGTCTACCAAAAACATTCTGTGAAATGCCCGCAATGGAAACTAATTGTTCATGTCCACATTACCTCTGAACTATCCTCATTTTCTCCAGCGGAGAAAAAGTCAGTTCATGTTCATATTACCTCTGAACTATATCTCTCCCCTATCCCCACAGAGTCATATTTTACCGCGGCTGTATTATCTCTGGCGGGACTTGTCTCAAACCTATTACTTGCACTCTCAGGCGCAAAAAAGTAATGGGTCCACAAAAATCTCCCAGCAGGATGTCTTTTACCAGCCACAAAACCTATCACGTCTATACTACCTCTGATAGGGCTTGTTTCGAACTTATTACTTGCACTCAACGTGCGCAACAAATAATAGGTCCACCAAAGATCCCCCAGTGGGAAGTCCTCAACAAACCAAAATTCGCACAAACAATCATAAAGAAATGGAGGGTGTCACGCCCCAGTCCCAAAATACGTAGGACTAGGAATACGTAACACGCCAGCCGTATGTATACGAACTCCAATATATGGAAACCATATACACACGTACGCTGTACATGAATATCCAATCCACAGTGGTAAATATATGTCACAACAAGTCACACGCAGTTCTATATCTCATCCACAACACAAATAATAGAATAATGGAAATCAATAAATGAATATCAAAGAAGTAGTCTCAAATAGTAATCTCAAAGTGCAATAGTCGGGTGGAAACAAATCCACTGCAAATCGACTATAATAAACTACTAAAGAGAGAAGAGAATAAACTCTAATATAAGAATAAATGTCTAGAAAAGAATAGCAACTAAAATCTCTAAACAGCTGCAATGAATCACATATAATCAGAAGGTAAGATCTCCTCAGGCTGATAGGTAGCATCAGGTCCAGGTCCATACTCCTGCGGATACTCCTGCTCACCTACATCTGGAAGGGACCAGGTCCTCAGAGGGACGTAACAAGATACAAAAAATACATGCCAATAAAGTACTGAAAAATGAACATCCATTGGGTCGCCTAACCGTCTAAGTGAATGCAGTTAAGAACACCTTTCCCCACAAGTGAGCTATCTGGCTGAAAACTAGGATTTGGCATGGTTCTCTTTTGAAGATCCAGGGGCCCAAAGGCACATCGTCTTTTGAACGGCGGAGGCCCGCCAATATATATATATGGGTCATCACCACCCGTATCTCCAGCGGAAAATCCGGGCGTCACAGAAAAAGTGTAAAGGAGCTCAAATGCGGTACTTGTTGTTCTCCCCACCCCATGCTCTAAGCATTTCATGTCCATGACACGATAAACCTCTAATAACTGCCAGGTCTACTAGCATGCAAAGTTTCTATTGGCAGTTATCCCTATCCGTCGCACGACCTATACGTACCGGGGGCCAGCCGAGTACGCAAGTCCGTGTCCTACATGTGACTCACACTCGTGTAAGAAATAGTGTCATGGCCAATGAAACATAAATGCCTCATGAAAATGGGGTAGTCTCATAAAGTAGGTCCAATGCATATACATAAGTAAAAACATAGTACGACGACACCGTCGTTGCACCCAAGTTTCCTTGGACGTGCAGTTTATATAACAGTTAAAATAAATGAACTAAATAAGCAAAAAATAAACATGCATGCCTCATATGGAATGTAAATACAGTACAATGGCAAGGTATACTTGCCTGGCAAGAATCTGTAAAGTGTACGCGCCCAAATGTCAAGGACACTGAACCTGGAACTAAGGACTCCGAACAAACGTCTCCGGATGCTGAAATAAACATCACCAACATTTTCGGAATGAGCAAAATAGCTAAAAAGCACATCCCTTTCGTCCAATTTGGACACAGGGGCAAAACGGTAATTTCGGGCAAAAGTGGGGTCCACGTGTGGCCCACTTTGCACCAAAAAGCGTGCCGAGGGTAACAGTCTCTAAATGGGACAAACTAAAGGTCAAACAAATCTAGATGTCAATACGAACTCAACGGTATGTCCAAATGTGGATTCCGATGAGCCGAACAAAATTTGGTCCAAAAAGTCAACTGTGGGACCCGCCAATTGGCGATCTGGTCAACCATCTCAGAAATGCGTAAAAATTGGGTCACAGGACCAGCGCATTACCACGAGTCCAGTGGCACAAGTTTCGTCGCAATCTGACAATCGTGCACAAAATACTCGCGAGTTCCACAAAAGTGGCGACACGAAATGTGTCCGCGGATACGGTCTGATTCCGGCGCGCACACGCGTCCGAATCAGTCCCCACGAATTTTCACGTGTCCCGTTATGCTGTGTGCACCATTTGGTACACTTGGCACACGGCGGGGCGGTCCCGGTTGGCGGGGCGCGCTCCGTTCTCCAACTTTTGGAAAACCAGAAAAAGTGGGTGCGCACAGTTTTGTGACGAACATAACTATGTCCACAGCAACTATTAGTCTAGGGTTTTTATACAGAAAATAAACTAGATCATGTAATCTACATGTATCAAAAAGAATCATCGAAATCGTATCTCTGTGGTGGGAGATACGAACTCGACAATACGGGTGGTCAATCTGGAATTCTGCGATTGCAGAATTCTGCCTGTCCGTCCATTTTGGACGCTGATTTTCACCTAGGGGCACACGTTTTCCGAGGTTGACTATAAAACAAATACTGGAGAGGGTTGAGGGAAGATCATATCTATGAAAACGGATCAGCGTTTGGTCGAGCGAGTCAACGGGAATTCGTGCCAGAGCGAAGGTGCCTCGAGTGGGAGATTGCAGTTCGCGATGTCGGCGTCGACGGGATGATTGGATGGCTTGGGGAGGCTTCTCTGGCTGTGGTGACGGCTCTAGATGGGAAGAAGAAGTCTGGGGATTTAAGTTAGGGTTTTGGAGAGTTTATTATAGATATATATATATATTATAAATATTATGAGAGAGGGGGTTGACGAGCGGGTTGGAACGCGGATACGATCTGGGAAGTGGGCGGCTCCTTCGGGCTGAGTGGGATATATGTAATCCGCTGAAGGGTGCTAATAGCATAAAGTGAATTGCAACTATGCTGCTGAAGAAATTTTCCTAAGAAACTTAAGTAATATAAGTAGTAGAGTATAGTATATTATATTATTATTATTGTTATTATTAGTAGTATTATTATTATATACTAATTAGTATTATTTAATTCTATTATTTTCTTTTCCTTTCTTTCTTTTAAAATATATATACATATATATATATTTGTATATACATATATATATATATATATATATATACTCATAAGAAAATTTATAGAATAGGGTATTGCACATCGTTAGGCTAGCAACTGCTCAAGGGGTCTCCTACATGGAATAAATTTCGAAAAATTCCTGAAGGTCCCATAAGTCATCTAAGGGCCCGAACACCTAATATAAAAATTATTAAAAATCTATTTCTCCTATTTAGACCTAATTACTATAATTTAATTAATAATAAATAAATAAAAGGGTTTATACGATTTCTAGGAAGGGGGTTTTACATTCTACCCAACTTGTAAAAATTTCGTCATCGAAATTAAAATTAAGCCACGATAGAATGCAAGGATGGTATAAGATATAATTTAACAATGTAAATTCATACCTTGGTCTGCGAATAGGTTCGAAAAAATGCTTGCGCATGTCGTCCTCGCGCTCCCAAGTTGATTCTCCTGGTGCGCCATGCCTCCATGCTACGCGAACCAAGGGAATAGACTGGTTCCTCAATACCTTCTCTCGACGATCAAGGATTCCCACGGGTTGCTCTTGGTAAGACAAGCTCGGCCCAATGGTGATCTCCGAATGGTCGAGAACATGACCGCTGTCTGCCACATATCGCCTGAGCTGCGACACATGGAATACGTCATGTACTCCCTCCAGTGAAGGTGGTAGCGCAAGTCGATATGCCACCTCGCCAATTCTCTCGAGCACGTCAAATGGTCCAATATATCTTGGACTCAACTTGCCGCGCCCTCCGAATCGGATGGTGCCTCTGGTCGGTGGTATCCTCAAGAAGACGTGATCGCCCTCTTTGAACTCCAAGGGACGACGGTGAAGGTCTGCCCACTGCTTCTGCCTGTCTTGCGCTGCTCGCAAGTGTCCCTGAATCTTCTTGACTGCCTCTACGGTGTTGACCACCAACTCGGGTCCCAGAATCTGACGTTCTTCCACGTCACTCCAACACACAGGAGACCTACATTTTCTTCCATACAATGCTTCAAACGGAGCCATCTGAATACTCGCTTGATAGCTATTGTTGTAAGAAAACTCTACAAGATGTAGGTGGTCCTCCCATGATCCTCCGAAGTCTAACATGCAAGCCCTTAATATGTCCTCCAAGGTCTGAATAGTACGCTCCGACTGCCCATCTGTCTGCGGATGGTAAGATGTACTGAATTTCAGACGAGTACCAAGACTCTCTTGCATGCTTCTCCAAAAGTGCGATGTGAAGCGCGAATCTCTGTCCGATATAATACTGACTGGTATGCCGTGCAATCTCACAATCTGTCTCATATATAAATCAGCTAAAGCTTCTGTAGACTGACCCACTCTAAAAGGTATAAAATGGGCTGACTTGGTGAGTCGGTCCACTATTACCCACACTGCATCTCTCCCACTTGGACTCTTGGGAAAACCCATGACGAAGTCCATAGTGATGTGCTCCCACTTCTACTCTGAAATCGGAAGTGGTTGCAATAATCCTGCTGTCCTCTGATGCTCCGCCTTCACTTGTTGACATACCAGACATTTAGCTACAAAGCGAGCTATCTCTCTCTTCATCCCATGCCACCAAAAATGCTGTCGTAAGTCACGATACATCTTGGTGCCTCCAGGATGAATAGAATAGATCGAACTATGAGCCTCTGCCATCAGCTCCTGTCGAATCTCTCCATTTGGAACATAAAGACGATCACCACATCGTAATGTTCCATCCTCATGAATGCGCAATCCGGTCTGTTCTCCGGCCTCTGTCCTTTCTTTTAGTCTCCTGAATCTGGCATCTGTAGGCAAAGCTGTCTTAATCCTCTCTACCAATGATGATTGTACTTGCAAGTTGGCTAGTGTCCCATCTGCTCCGGGTAGTATCACTTCAATGCCAAGCTCTTGCAAGTCCTCCAAAAGTTCCCTCTGTGCTGTCAAGAAGTAGGCTGCTGGCTTCCGGCTTAACGCGTCTGCTACCACGTTAGCCTTGCCTGGATGATAATGTAGCTCTATCTCGAAATCTTTTATCAACTCGAGCCATCGACGTTATCTCATATTTAACTCCTTCTGTGTGAAGACGTACTTGAGGCTTTTATGGTCTGTATAGATTTCCACTCGTTCCCCATATAAGTAATGTCTCCATAACTTCAGAGCAAATACAACGGCGGCAAGTTCCAAGTCATGAGTTGGATAATTCTTCTCATGCACTCGTAACTGCCTAGATGCATATGCAATCACCTTGCCATGCTGCATCAATACGCATCCTAAGCCTTTCCCTGATGCGTCACTGTAGATCACATATCCTCCTGATCCTGACGGAATCGCCAATATTGGTGCTGTAGTCAGTCGCTTCTTCAACTCTTCAAAGGCTGCTTGACACTCGTCAGTCCATATAAATTCCTGATCTTTACAAGTCAGACGAGTCATAGGTGCCGCTATCCTTGAGAAGTTTTCCACGAACCGTCGGTAATATCCCGCAAGTCCAAGGAAACTCCTCACCTCTGCTGCTGATTTAGGAACAGGCCATGTCTCAACTGCTGAGATCTTCTCTGGATCAACAGAAATGCTATCTCCTGTAACAACATGTCCAAGAAATGAAACTCTGTCCAAGAAGAACTCACATTTGCTGAGTTTAGCATATAACTGCTCTCCCCTCAAAGTCTCTAGAACAATCCGCAGATGCTCCTCGTGCTCCTCGTGGCTCTTCGAATAGACAAGTATATCATCTATGAAGACGACCACGAACTGGTCCAAGTACTGGTGGAAGACTCGATTCATCAAGTCCATGAAGATCGTTGGAGCATTGGTCAATCCAAATGGCATGACCAAAAACTCGTAGTGTCCATATCTTGTTCTGAATGCGGTCTTCGGAATGTCCTGCTTCTGTACCTTCACTTGGTGATATCCCGATCTCAAATCTATCTTCGAGAATACCTTAGCTCCACTGAGTTGATCAAACAGGTCATCAATGCGTGGCAATTGATATTTGTTCTTCACTATCACGGCATTAAAGGCCCTGTAATCAATGCACATACGCACTGACCCATCCTTCTTGGGTACAAACAATACTGGTGCTCCCCAGGGTGATGCACTCGGTCGGATGAAACCTTTCTCTTCTAGCTCTTTTAACTGTGCCTTCAGCTCGTCCATCTCCTTCTTCGCCAGTCTGTAAACATGCGATGCTATAGGTGCTGATCCGGGTGCTAGTTCAATTGAAAACTCTACGTCTCGGTCTGGGGGTAGTCCTGGCAAATCCTCTGGAAAGACGTCTAGAAATTCTGAAATAATAGGGTGATAGACAACATCGTCCATTGCGAGCTGCATACCATCAAGGATTTCTGTGGATCCTCGGGCAAACTCAAGTTCAGGCTGGCCTGGTACCTTAAAAAGAATGCTTCCTCCAAAGCAATCGAAGAAAGCGTGGTTCTTGCTCAGCCAGTCCATTCCAAGCACAATATCAAAAGACGGCATAGGAAGGACTAAGAGTTGGGCATTCATCTCTCTGCCACGAATCACTATAGGGCCCGATCTACAAACTCGACTAACTGGTACAACTCCTCCTCCGGTAAGAATTCTAACACAACTAGATAATGGTGTAGAAGCAATGTTGTGTTTGGCAATAAAACTAGATGATATGAATGAGTGGGTGGCTCCCGTATCAAATAATGTCACAGCAGGAAAAGTAAAAGCAAGGGTAATACCTGCTATGACATCCACCTCATGATCCAGGTCATCTACCTCCAATGCAAAAGCTCTCCCGTTCCTCTGCGGCTGTCCATGTCCAGTCCTCATATACTGCTCCTCCTGAGTGGGTAGCGGTGGTCCTCTCTGAAATCCTCCTGCTGCTGGGGGTCGAGGTGCTCCCGGTCCAGTCATCTGCTGTGCTGGCTTCGGTGCTGGAAGCGCTAATCTCTGAACTGGCGGCGGAAGTGCCTGCTGCATGGGGCAGTCTTTCACCATGTGCTGTCCAGAGCCACATCTCCAACACTGACCCAAGCGGGTCCGACAATCTCTCCCAACATGTCCGATCCTCCCACAATAATTACATTAGGGTTTTTTCGGAATCCGGTACGGTCCTGCTCGGTGTTGCTGATGCTGTTGTGCCAAGGGGCGTCTGATAGGTCCTCCTTGTTGTGTCCTGGCTGGTCCCTGCTGTATCCTTGCTGATCCTTGTTGTGTCCTCAGCTGAGCTCCCCTTCCTCTGCTAATAGTTTCCTGAAATCTGGCCTCTGTCAGTAGTTCAGCATAAGAGGCTCGGGACTGCGTGCTTGTATAATGTTGTAGCTCCTGGGTCAGTCCTCGATGAAATCTCTTAGCCTTAGCCAAGTCATTTGGTATCAAAGCAGCGCCATATTTGCTGAGTCGGCTAAACTCGGCATCATACTCGTCCACGGTTCGGTTCCCTTGCTCTAAGTGAAGAAACTGATCATACAAGGTGTCCCTGACAGTGTCCGGAAAGTACTTTCCCTAGAAGCACTCCAAGAACTGCTTCCATATCTGGTAAGTACCCAACTGGCGCTCCATGGATTCCCACCAGTGATGGGCATTACCATCTAGAAGCGTCCGTACACCCGTCATCCATAGGTCCGTAGGTAACTGCGATGCCTCCAGTAGCTTCTGTGTGTGAGTGATCCAGCTGGTAGTCTCCTCCGGGCTCTCAGTGCCCTTGTACTGCCTTGCACCCATCTGAACAAAATCCTTTACTGATCCAACCTTAGCTCGAGGTACTGGAGCTAGTGTTTGGGCTGGTACAGTAGCATGTGCAGCCATCCTCTCCAGTGCTGCCATAAATTCTTGTCTCTGTTCGGCTGCCTGCTGCCTCTGCTCGGCTGCCTGCTGCCTTTGTTCCTGTATCATCATCTGAAAGAATTGGAACATCTGCGCTTGGCCATCTTGCGGTACTGGGGCAAGTGGAAGGTTCCCAATAGGTGAAGCGGGAAGGTCAGATGGAACTGGGGTGTGAGTCTGTCCATCTGGCCCCGGAAGCCTAGGAATTGTTGGGGTCCCTCCTTGAGTCTGACCATTGACTCCAGAAGTTGCGTCGCCATCAGCGGCAGTACATCCATTCTGCAAATCCATCTCTCTGCAGTTGATGTACGAAACGAGTAAAAAAGTACAGGAATCAAACAGGATGCAAGTATTAAATAGGAAGGATGAATTTCAATCAAGCGTGGATGAGATCCTTATACTCTATTCCTATTATGCAGGCTTGTTCGGTACAGTTACATAACCGAGACAATATATTCTTGACCTGCATGGGCCACCACAAAAACATGTCACGCCCCAGTCCCAAAATACGTAGGACTAGGAATACGTAACACGCCAGCCGTATGTATACGAACTCCAATATATGGAAACCATATACACACGTACGCTGTACATGAATATCCAATCCATAGTGGTAAATATATGTCACAACAAGTCACACGCAGTTCTATATCTCATCCACAACACAAATAATAGAATAATGGAAATCAATAAATGAATATCAAAGAAGTAGTCTCAAATAGTAATCTCAAAGTGCAATAGTCGGGTGGAAACAAATCTACTGCAAATCGACTATAATAAACTACTAAAGAGAGAAGAGAATAAACTCTAATATAAGAATAAATGACTAGAAAAGAATAGCAACTAAAATCTCTAAACAGCTGCAATGAATCACATATAATCAGAAGGTAAGATCTCCTCAGGCTGATAGGTAGCATCAGGTCCGGGTCCATACTCCTGCGGATACTCCTGCTCACCTACATCTGGAAGGGACCAGGTCCTCAGAGGGACGTAACAAGATACAAAAAACACATGCCAATAAAGTACTGAAAAATGAACATCCATTGGGTCGCCTAACCATCTAAGTGAATGCAGTTAAGAACACCTTTCCCCACAAGTGAGCTATCTGGCTGAAAACTAGGATTTGGCATGGTTCTCTTTTGAAGATCCAGGGGCCCAAAGGCACGTCGTCTTTTGAACGGCGGAGGCCCGCCAATGTATATATATGGGTCATCACCACCCGTATCTCCAGCGGAGAATCCGGGCGTCACAGAAAAAGTGTAAAGGAGCTCAAATGCGGTACTTGTTGTTCTCCCCACCCCATGCTCTAAGCATGTCATGTCCATGACACGATAAACCTCTAATAACCGTCAGGTCTACTAGCATGCAAAGTTTCTATTGGCAGTTATCCCTATCCGTCGCACGACCTATACGTACCGGGGGCCAGCCGAGTACGCAAGTCCGTGTCCTACATGTGACTCACACTCGTGTAAGAAATAGTGTCATGGCCAATGAAACATAAATGCCTCATGAAAATGGGGTAGTCTCATAAAGTAGGTCCAATGCATATACATAAGTAAAAACATAGTACGACGACACCGTCGTTGCACCCAAGTTTCCTTGGACGTGCAGTTTATATAACAGTTAAAATAAATGAACTAAATAAGCAAAAAATAAACATGCATGCCTCATATGGAATGTAAATACAGTACAATGGCAAGGTATACTTGCCTGGCAAGAATCTGTAAAGTGTACGCGCCCAAATGTCAAGGACACTGAACCTGGAACTAAGGACTCCGAACAAACGTCTCCGGATGCTGAAATAAACATCACCAATATTTCCGGAATGAGCAAAATAGCTAAAAAGCACATCCCTTTCGTCCAATTTGGACACAGGGGCAAAACGGTAATTTTAGGCAAAAGTGGGGTCCACGTGTGGCCCACTTTGCACCGAAAAGCGTATCGAGGGTAACAGTCTCTAAATGGGACAAACTATAGGTCAAACAAATTTAGATGTCAATACGAACTCAACGGTATATCCAAATGTGGATTCCGATGAGCCAAACAAAATTTGGTCCAAAAAGTCAACTGTGGGACCCGCCAATTGGCGATCTGGTCAACCGTCTCAGAAATGCGTGAAAATTGGGTCACAGGACCAGCGCGTTACCACGAGTCCAGTGGCACAAGTTTCGTCACAATCTGACAATCGTGCACAAAATACTCGCGAGTTCCACAAAAGTGGCGACACGAAATATGTCCGCGGATACGGTCTGATTCCGGCGCGCACACGCGTCCGAATCAGTCCCCACGAATTTTCACGTGTCCCGTTATGCTGTGTGCACCATTTGGTACACTTGGCACACGGCGGGGCGGTCCCGGTTGGCGGGGCGCGCTCCGTTCTCCAACTTTTGGAAAACCGGAAAAAGTGGGTGCGCACAGTTTTGTGACGAACATAACTATGTCCACAGCAACTATTAGCCTAGGGTTATTATACAGAAAATAAACTAGATCATGTAATCTACATGTATCAAAAAGAATCATCGAATTCGGATCTCTGTGGTGGGAGATACGAACTCGACAATACGGGTGGTCAATCTGGAATTCTGCGATTGCAGAATTCTGCCTGTCCGTCCATTTTGGACGCTGATTTTCACCTAGGGGCACACGTTTTCCGAGGTTGACTATAAACAAATACTGGAGAGGGTTGAGGGAAGATCATACCTATGAAAACGGATCAGCGTTTGGTCAAGCGAGTCAACGGGAATTCGTGCCGGAGCGAAGGTGCCTCGAGTGGGAGATTGCAGTTCGCGATGTCGGCGTCGACGGGATGATTGGATGGCTTGGGGAGGCTTCTCTGGCTGTGGTGACGGCTCTAGATGGGAAGAAGAAGTCTGGGGATTTAAGTTAGGGTTTTGGAGAGTTTATTATAGATATATATATATATTATAAATATTATGAGAGAGGGGGTTGACGAGCGGGTTGGAACGCGGATAAGATCTGGGAAGTGGGCGGCTCCTTCGGGCTGAGTGGGACATATGTAATCCGCTGAAGGGTGCTAATAGCATAAAGTGAATTGCAACTATGCTGCTGAAGAAAGTTTCCTAAGAAACTTAAGTAATATAAGTAGTAGAGTATAGTATATTATATTATTATTATTGTTATTATTAGTAGTATTATTATTATATACTAATTAGTATTATTTAATTCTATTATTTTCTTTTCTTTTCTTTCTTTTAAAATATATATACATATATATATATATTTGTATATACATATATATATATATACTCATAAGAAAATTTATAGAATAGGGTATTGCACATCGTTAGGCTAGCAACTGCTCAAGGGGTCTCCTACATGGAATAAATTCCGAAAAATTCCTGAAGGTCCCATAAGTCATCTAAGGGCCCGAACACCTAATATAAAAATTATTAAAAATCTATTTCTCCTATTTAGACCTAATTACTATAATTTAATTAATAATAAATAAATAAAAGGGTTTGTACGATTTCTAGGAAGGGGGTTTTACAGAGGGTCCTTATATGATTGCAAATGGCACTTACATATTAGCCAAGTCTAATGAAAAATTTGATAATGGCTACTATCAACTGCAAATTCCCGAAGAAGTACTATATTTGATCTCCTTTGCTTAACGGAGTATGATGAAGATCTTATTCTGACGATATCATGCACAAAGGTTAGCTGGATCATATTCTATCAGATTCATATGACCTCTTAATGGATATGCTTAACTAATTTGTAAACCTATCATGTTCATATTATCTCTGATAGTTTTTAGTATACAAATTTAGTTGAATTATATTCTATCTGGTTTATATTACCTCTGAATAGATTTACATTCAGCAAAACCCTAACGAAAATATGTCATGTTAATGATACCTCTGATATCACTTTCACCCTAGCCTATCATTTATACTAAAAAAATGATGGGTCCACAAAGTCAGATAAAGTCTCTTTATTATCTCTGGGAAGAGCAAATTACATAGAGAAGCAAAAAGTACATCATTGGGGAGGAGCAGTCAAATCATGAATCTGTTGCGCCAAAGCGGCCATCCTCTCATTCCTGGAGTCCAAGATGTTAGCGCGAGTCCGCTCCAGTCGTACCTCGTCATTGTTCAGGAGGGATAGTTCGGATCGAGCTTCAACAAAACTAGCACGGATGACGCCCGCATGAACCAAGTTCTGCTGAGCTGTAGCCGCTTGGCCCTTCAACATATCTCGAGCTGCCGATGACTTGAGAGCCCACTCATTTGCTTGAGCGAGTTTAGCTTCCAATTTGCAGACCCTTTGTCACGCCCCAGTCCTAAAAATATGTAGGATTAGGACACGTAAGCATGCCAGCCGCATGGATATGGCAACTCCAATATATGGAAACCAAATCCATACGTACGCTGTATTATGAATATCAAATCCACAAGTGGTAAAAATGTAATACAAGTCACAGGGTAAAATCTAAATCTCATCCACCAAAATCATATAGAAATAAATAACCAGTATCTATGAAACTAGATCTCAATAAGAAGGATATAAAGATAATAGTTGGGTGGAAATAAATCCACTACCAACTCAAATGGGAAAAGTAAATACAATATAAGTACAACTCACTCAAACAATATAAGTACCAGCTACCAATCACGGCTCGAAGGGAAGACATCCATGAAGCTTCTATATCCTTCCAATCTGCGCTCCTGCAAATACTCAAGAACAGGTACACCTGGCAGCGGACCAGGTCCTCAGAGGGACATAACACACATGCCAATAAAGTACTGAAATAAATATCCAATGGGTCGCCTAACCATCTAAAGTGAATGCAGTTAAGAACAACTTTTCCCACAAGTGAGCTATCTGGCTGAAAACCTGGGATTTGGCATGGTTCTCTATTGGAGATCTAGGGGCCTACAAAGGCACGACGACTTTCGAACGCCGGAAGCCCGCCTGATAATAATATAATATATAGTGGTCATCACCACCCGTATATCCAGCGGAGAATCCGGGTGCACAATAGAAAAAGTATAAAGGAGCTCAAATGCGGTACTTGTTGTTCTCCCCACCCCATGCTCTAAGCATGTCACATCCATGACACGATTTGGTCCATAGCCTATTCTTAGTACCTAGCCCAATCCTGCAACCAGACAAGGACAAGGATGGAACCGCCGTACTACAATAGACTATGTCCATAGACCTCTAATAACTGCTAAGTCTTCTAGCATGCAAAGTTTCTAACAGCAGTTATTCCTAACGCACGTTCCACACGTACCGATGATCAGTCAATACGTGCGTCCGTGATCTATATAAGACTCACCACTCGTGTAAAAATATGTGTCACAGTCAAATGAAATCTAATGGTGCTACATGATAATGGGGTAGTCTCATGAACAAGGTCAATGCAATACATAAATAAAAACATAACGCGACAACACCGTCGCGCGCATTTTGTATAACAGTTAAAATATATGAACTAAGGACAGAAAATAAAGATGCATACAACATATGGAGTATAAATAACAGTACAATGGCAAGGTATACTTGCCTGGCAAGGAAGCTGCAATGTACCAATAACCTGCTCCAGAAATCGCGCAGAACAATCCAATATCCTATGTACACATAAATATAATATAATAGAATCATTAGTCATTACACTAGCACATACTCAACCATATTTACACTGGAATCAGGGGGTATACTAGGGGTAACACTAGTCATCTAACACGGTCAATTATGCATTGAATTACGCGGGTGTCGCGTCTTCAAGTACAGTACGAAATCAGTCAGTCAACTGACATGTGTCTATGCCGGTACGTTAGTGTACGCAAGGCAGACAAATTCACAAGTTCTTAGGGTCAACATGGTCAAGGTAAGTATGGGATAGTCCACGATATCCTAGGGTCATATAGTCTGAATATTTAGTCATAATTATCAATTAGCATTTACTTACATATATATTCATATAACTATATAATAATATAACCATTAATTTATTTTAATTTATTTAATTCTGGAATAATTACTCTAAAATCCTATTTTAATCTTATTATTCTGATTTTTATGTTAATTCCTAAATTTTGTCCAAAGAAACTGAATTTTATCAACTCGAGACTCATGGCACGCAAATCGAGGCGATCTGTTGACCAAAAAGTCAACCGATACAAACTCGACTTTCATGCATAATTTTCTGTAGATTTCAGCATAAAAAATATACTAGAATTTATGGCTCGTCTGAATTCAAATTCGTTTGGAAATTATGGCACATACAAATTTTGTATTGTGCACCGATGGTTAAATTCTAACCTAGAAGTTCTACAGAATTAACAGTATGTAAATACTTCGAAATAAATTCTGAGAAAAATATATGTCGATGATCTCGACATTAGCTTTCTAAAACTTTAAACGGTTTATGATTCTGATTCCTGGTTCTCCCGGAATCGCGAAAATATCGAAACACGTCTATTTTTGGACATGCTGTGCTCTACGAATTTTCCAGAATTTATTACTAATAATTTAGAAAAATAATTTATATTATCAGAAAGCTAACCTCATTATCGTTCTAAAAAAAAAATTGGAGCATGTTTGGAGTCCGGAGCTAGGAGATATCGTCTTTTTAATTCGTCATAACTAGTAGAAAATGTGGCTGAATTTATGACAAATTTTGAATATTTTTTTTGGACGAAAAAGAGAGGAATTTGGGAAAGAAAAATATGAAGGATGAGGTATATATAATGGTGGACACTACCTAATTAAATAAGAATATGATTGGTTAATTTGGATAGGATTATGATAAATTTAAATAAGGATAAGATATGCATGAAGTTGATTTCTTCAGGATTTGAATTAATTTAAAATAGAGTTTGAATTTATCTCAATAATTTATAATCTTAAATATAATTAAAGATAATACAAATAATTTATAAAATCTTATTAATATCTATTAACTCTAAATTAGTATATGTCTAATATTAAGACTATATATATCCAAATAAATCCTAAATAATTTTAAAATCTAAATAAATTTCTTAAAATTCTAAATAAATTACAAAAAAATATAATTAAATATTTTAAACTAAAATAAATATTTGGTAGGAACGACATGCAAGTATGGTCGTATAGTAAATTATAGAAGTCCTAGAAATTTATGTTTTCTAAGTTTTAATTACCAAAAAAAATCTAGAAAAATCTCCAAAAATCTAAAATAACCTAAAATAATTCTAAATGAATATTTATATAAGTAAATATATCAAGAAATTTATTTTCTAATTAACTAAGAGCATATTCTAAATAAATTCAACATATATAATAAATATAATAATATAAAATATATACAAAATATCTATTTTGGGTGAGGGAGTTTACACCCTTGCTTCATTTCCCTCATGTTCGGCCTTGCACTGAGTTAGCTGAGGAATAACCTCCTCCAAGACGGCCTGCTCTGCATCCATCTCCCGCTGCTGTGTCTGGATGGATTTGTTTAAGCACTCCATCTGTTCAGCAAGCTTCACGGTCAAGGAGTCGTACTCGGCCTGAATTATATCATCGACGTTGCCTCGAGATAGTTGCAAATATTCGTTAATGGGTTATTCTAAACCATTAACTATTTGCTCTAGCGCATCAGCTTTTCCAGCGTCATTAAAATTTCTGATCGGCGCTATCGCAAGCTGGGAGGATGTCAGCAGATTATCGAAGCTCAAGTTCTTCTCCAGCACCATGGAAATCAACTCCTTCAAACTGCGGTAGAATAGGCTGGTATATTGTTCAATCAGCATATCGAAGACCGGATGCACGCTAGGAGTGGCTGCGATACCAGAAAATCTTCTTCCAGGAATGACCGCGGAGGATGTTGCCATGGCCGTTGCCTCTACATATGGCGCTACAAAAGAATGAACACCAGCAACGGTAGAAGTTGCTGGCGTACTCAACGAAGGAGGCACAATCGCGATGATGGGCTCATCCTCCTCTGAAGATATCTTAACTGCTGTTGGCGAGACGACAGTCAAAAACATTGCAGATGAAGGATCGATAGCGTCAAAGCATGCCCCTTCGGTATCAAACACCGTCGTTTCATCTGCAGTATCCGCGACAAAGTCAAAGGTTGCATCAACTCCGCCCTCCCTTGAGATGTCTTCACCTGAATAAGACAAGAGAAAGTTAATATCAAATTGATGTTAATTTTCCTAAAAAAAGGCATAAAGACAACATTTATCCATGGCTTATGGTATATATGTCGCGTCCGCAGCCTGAATAGCTAAATCATCTCTTAATGATGCTAGACAAGCTGTCATACCTGGGGAAGAGGGTGCACCAACTGACACTGGAGGGTAATCTTCCCAGTCTTCACCAAGATCCACTCGAGGCTCATCGGGTGGAATCTCACTGGAAATACTTACAAACGAAGTAGGGGTTACTCCCATTATTTGTCTGGATAAAGGTATCCTTAATATGCTCGACCTCGAAGGCGATCTCGTAGCACTATCAGAAGCAGTAGTAGCAGCAGCGATCTCGAGCAAAGAATCTCTGGCACTGCCAGCCAGAATTATGGAGGTTCCCTCTCTAAAAGTCGAAGGACCTCTGATCAAAGAATCATCCCCAACAGGGGAGACGACAGGCTCGCTCCTAGAAGCCACCTGGTGGAAGCCCTTTTTGGACCTCTGGCAATCTTCTTCTTGCAAGGGGAAGGCTCTTTCGGAGTGGAAGTGTCACGACCCGTACCCGATGTAAGGATACTAGTCGGAAACAACGCCCAGCCTACGCCGCAGAATCGGCGGTAGAACGCTGTCTAGATAGTCTATCTAAAGTAATGAACCACCAATAATGATAGAATACTCAATCACAGAACTAAGATAGAATGAGCACGAAACAGATAAGAATAGAATAGTCACAATACAACTCATGAGTTTAAAATAATACATCAATGAGTCTGAAGAGTAACAAAATAAGCTGGAGACAAATCCAGTACAAAAGAATAAACTACTAGGCTACAACTCCTGGGTCAACTGTCTCAGTTGGGATAAGTCCCTCTTGAGCCAGGGTCTCAGAATCTAAACCCACAACATCCTGGGGTCCATAATAGGTAGGGTACTCCTCAGTGTCATCTGGAAAAATATATCCAGTCAGGAAAGGAGCAGAGTACATCTCTAACAGCAGTTCTAATCCATGATAAAAACTATGTAACAGTAAATAGCTGTGGATAAACAAGATGCACAAAATAGATACAAGAGATATATAGACAATAAGAAAATACTGGAAAGAAATACAATAATGAACAATATGCCAATGAAACAATAATACTAATGACTAAGTGTGTGAGTACTAGCTTAACATGTGATCGGCTTGGGCAAGATACAATGCGGCCTGGCTAATCATACGTGCGGTGCATGATCAACACTATTCGCTTACCAATACTTTATTCAATAGGGATTTGATCACATATCTATACTAATACTCCCCACCCCCAACTGGTATAATAGATCCAACCACGGTATGCTATGGCACTAGATTCTCCAAGAAGAGAGCGACTCCTCCCGAAAATTGGTGTCTGTACATGTACAAGATAACCAATGAAACAATACTTGTACCATATACACCATATACCAAGGAATAACATCTCATGACGATATCCGGATATACCAATCCGTGTAACCATAGTGTCAAGAGAAACATGTATATCTACACTAGATACAACGAACATAGAGGATATCATAAATGGGAAACTATCAGAGAATGTACTCGCCTGAAGTCCAAAGAACAGTCTCACAGATGTCTGACTCGGTACCTCGAAGACCTAGATATAGAATACCACATTAATACAAGGTCCCGGAAAGAGAACAAGTCAAACTAGTCAACTTCTAGGTCAAATAAATCAATTCTAAGTTAAAAGTCAACTATGGTCAACTATAAAGTCAACTAAAGTCAAACATGGTCAAACCAAGGTCATCCTCACAAGACATCTATATAAATAATATAGAAAATAAAATACAACAATTTAGGAATCAAAATTAGATCCCAATAGATACCCACACAAAGTATACTAATAATACAATATTATACACACTCTAAATAATGTATATACAAACCAATATTTATACAAATAAAATAATATATTATTATTAGTATTATACCTCACAAAAACACCTATATATATACATATATAAAACAATTTAATAAATATATATACTTATATATATATACACATAAACTTTACATAATCAAATACTAATAGTTACAAAATATATTGCACATATTAATGTACATATTTTACATGGCTAGAAGCACACATAAAAATACATTCATTAATATACAAATAATTATATAATAATTATAAATAATATAATTACACATTTTAACACATAAATATATTTTATAAAACATTTATGTATAATTTATTTTATTAATATAAGTACATATATAATTGCATGCAAGAAAGCTACATACATATATTTATACATCACATTAGAACACATAGAAATATATAGATCTATGCTACAATAAATACCATAATAAATACACTAAAATAATATATAATATCTATATATATTTACTAATTATAAATGAAGAATTTAAAGCATAAATAATTAGATCTACACATAAACACACCAAATTGGAAAGTTTTACACCGTATCCCACTAGATCTAGGATACGCATGTGACACGAGTCCAACACACAACCAATTGCACCCCGAAGGACACAAACATGTCACAAATAATATTTATGAATAAATTAAAGTGTCAAAAGTAGATCTATGTGTCCGTGTCAAAATACGACATGTACAAAGCCCCGTGTCGGAGGAAAACCCCCCAAAATGACACGTATCACCAAATAGTTGGGATACGAACCACATGTACCAAATATGGACACGACACAAGCCCCAAACACATAAGCACATGCCCAATTGATCTATAGGATCAATTGACACACACAACAAAATATAAATTCGGAATTCCAACAAAATTGACACAAAAAGCACCATAACTTTCTCCATGGGTCTCCTATGAACATAAAACAAAGTCCTATGGGTAGTACATACATATGGGTTGATTTTACATGAGTAAATCTCAGATTTAGAAGCTATTTTAATGGGAAAAATTGAATTATACCTATTGGGAGATGGATTCCCAATGAAACCTCCAATTGAGATGAACTTGCTTCCAAATTGTAGATCCTTGCTCCTCTTTGTAGATCCTTGCTTCCTCCTTCTAGATCCTTGCTTTTCAACTTTCTAATGGTGAATTGGGAAGAATTTAGGATGAATTTGGTGGGGAATTAGAATAGAAATGGAGGAAATTTGGGAGTGGAAAATTCTAGATCTAGATTTGGAATGAGAATGAGAGGAGAGAAAAATTCCCCCCCCTCTAATATAGGCCGGCCATGCCCCCTTCCCCAAGCAATTGTAAAATGTCCAATGTACCCCTTGGGGCCTCTCATGAAGAAATATTTAAGGAAGGAAGCTTCTAGTCTAATCACTTAATTAATTTAATCCATCTCCTTAACTATGGGCTTTCTAAATGGGCCAAGTCTAACTATTTAATTCATGTTGGTCCATGGGTCCAAACTACACTAGTTGGGTCCACTAAAATAAGTCTAAAATAATTAAATAACATCCAATAATAATTAAATAATATAACAAAAATTATTTACCATGCACAATATTTATTTTAATAGGAAATTACTAAAATACTCTTTTTCTAAAATATGGTAGTGACAAGTCTACCCTCCTTAAAATAATTTCGTCCTCGAAATTTAAAGATGAAAACTACCCCCAGAAAATCACAGAACAGAACTAAAGAATCACAATTAACTAATGAACAGAACATAACTAGAAAATAACATACCTCAAGGTACAAACAAATATGGATAACGCTCTCGCATGTCATCCTCTCTCTCCCAGGTAGACTCTCCCGGAGAGTGATGCCTCCATGCGACGCGTACCAAAGGAATAGTCTGGTTCCTCAGCACCTTCTCTCTCCGATCCAGAATCTCAACTGGCTGCTCTGGATAGCTAAGAGTAGGGCCCACCTCTATCTCTGAGTGATCCAATACATGACTAGGATCTGCCACGTATCGTCTTAACTGTGACACATGAAACACGTTGTGCACTCCCTCCAATGCAGGTGGCAAGTCTAGTCTATAAGCAACTGCACCGACCCTCTCTAGAATAGTGAAAGGTCCGATGAATCGCGGACTAAGCTTTCCGCCTCCACCGAAGCGAATCGTGCCTCGTGTCGGAGAAATCCTCAGAAACACCAAACCACCCACCTAAAACAAAACAGCATCTTAAGAACTTAATCTATAACAAACAAGAACAAACACAAACAAAATCTAAACTATACTTCGAACTCCAAAGGTCTCCGATGGCTATTGGCCCAATGCCGCTGTCTGTCCTGCTCCACTCGAAGTCTGTCTCTGATCAACTGAACCTTCTCCGCTGCATCTACAACCATTTTTGGCCCAAGAAAAACTCTCTCTCCAACATCGTCCCAAGACAAAGGAGTACGACACCTCCGACCATATAGAGCTTCAAAATGTGACATCTCTATACTGGCCTGGTAACTGTTGTTGTAAGCAAACTCTACCAAATGGAGATGGTCCTCCCAAGAACTCCCGAAATCTAGTACACAAGTGCGCAACATATCCTCGAGAGTCTGGATAGTCCTCTCTGACTGCCCATCTGTCTGGGGATGATATGCAGTACTGAACTTGAGCTGAGTGCCCAAACTCTCCTGCAAACTCCTCCAAAAATGAGAAGTGAAACGACTATCTCGGTCTAAGACTATGCTGACGGGAACTCCATGTATCCTAACGATCTGCCTCACATACATCTCCGCCAGCTTCTCCGTAGACAAACCTACCTTGAAAGGCAAAAAGTGGGCCGACTTGGTCAACCTATCAACAATGACCCAAATCGCGTCTTTCCCTCCTGGAGATCGTGGAAGTCCGGACACAAAATCCATAGTAATGTGTTCCCACTTCCACTCTGAAATGGGTAATGGCTGAAGTAACCCTCCTGGCCTCTGCCTCTCGGCTTTCACCTGCTGGCACACTAAGCATCTGGATACAAACTGTGTAACTTCCCTCTTCATGCCATACCACCACACACACTCTCGCATATCCCGATACATCTTGTTAGCACCTGGATGTATGGAATACTGAGAGCGATGCGCTTCCTGCAACACCTCCTCTCGCAACTCCCCACTAGGCACACACAATCTAACTTCATGCCTCAAAGATCCGTCCTCTGCAATACTGAAATCATCATCCAATCCTGCTCTCACCTGAGCTCTGATACTCCTCAAAGATACATCATCATACTGTGCTGCCTTAATCCTGTCCATCAAATCTGAGTGTATCTGCAATCCCCACATCTGCATAGCACACCCAGGAACAATCACCTCAATGCCTAAGCTCTCCAAGTCCTCCAACAAATATCGATCCTGCGTTAAGAACATAGCTACCGGATACCTGCTCAAAGTATCGGCAACTACATTGGCTTTCCCAGGATGATATTGTAAAGAGATATCAAAATCCTTCATCAGTTCCAACCACCGACGCTGCCTCATGTTCAACTCCTTCTGCGTGAAAACGTACTTCAAGCTTTTGTGCTCTGTGAAGATCTCTACACGCTCTCCGTACAAATAATGTTTCCACAACTTCAGAGCGAAGATGACGGCTGCCAACTCCAAATCATGGGTAGGATAGTTCTTTTCATGAGGACACAATTGCCTGGATGCATAGGCAATCACTTTCCCATGCTGCTGAAGAACACAACCTAAACCCTTTCCCGATGCATCACTATAAATAGTGAAACCTCCGGACCCTGATGGCAACGTCAAAATAGGAGCAGACGTCAACCTCTTCTTCAACTCTTCAAAAGCAACCTGGCAATCCTCCGTCCAAACAAACTCTATATCCTTCCTTGTGAGTCTGGTCATCGGCTCGGCAATCCTCGAAAAATCTTGCACAAACTTTCTGTACTAACCTGCCAATCCCAAGAAACTCCTGATCTCTGCTACCGAACTCAGAGTCTTCCAAGATTCCACTGCTAAAATCTTCTTTGGATCCACTGAAATACCATCACCAGTCACAACATGCCCCAAGAATTCTACCTTGTCCAAGAAAAACTCATATTTGGACAACTTCCCATACAACTTCTCCTTCCTCAGCACATCCAATACAATCCTCAAATGCTCCTCATGCTCCTCCGGTGTCCTCGAGTATATGAGTATGTCGTCGATGAACACCACCACGAACTTATCAAGGTACTGGTGGAACACCTTGTTCATCAAGTTCATAAATACTGCCGGTGCATTAGTCAAACCAAACGGCATCACCATAAACTCTAACTGACCATACCGAGTTCTAAAAATAGTCTTTGGTATGTCCTCCGGCTTCACCTTCACCTGATGGTAGCCTGATCTTAAATCTATCTTAGAAAATATCTTCGCACCACTCAACTGATCAAACAGATCATCAATCCGTGGCAAAGGATATTTATTCTTGATAGTGAGATTATTCAAAGCCCTGTAATCAATGCACATGTGCACCGATCCATCCTTCTTTGGTACAAACAATACCGGGGCTCCCCATGGTGAAGAACTCGATCTGATAAACCCCTTATCCTGTAATTCGTCCACCTGCTTCTTCAACTCGACCAGCTCGCTGTTGTTTACTCTATAGACATGCTGCAAAATTGGTTCTGCACCTGGCACCAAGTCTATAAAAAATTCAACATCTCGATCTGGTGGCAATCCTGGCAATTTCTCAGGAAACACATCTAAGAATTCTACTATCAACGAATGCGGCAACTCCTTGTCTTCCACCATAGCTCCACAAATAATGCCTTTCCCCTGCTCCGCAGCTCCTCTAGCAAACTCAAACTCTGGCTCTCCTGGTGAACCAAATAAAACTCTACCTCCTCTACAGTCTATGCTAGCACGGTGCCTACTCAATCAATCCATCCCAAGTACAATGTCGTAGCTCGGAAGTGGCATTACAAGTAGACACGCACTCAACTCTCGGCCTCCCAGAGTAACTCTCCGATCCTTGCAAATATCATTAACCAGGATAATGCCTCCCCCGGTCATGATCTTGCAAGTCCTAAGCAAAGACTCAACTACCAAACCATGCTTTAGAGCAAAAGAAATAGATACAAAACTATGGGAAGCACCACTATCAAACAAAGCTAAAGCTGGAATGGAATCAAGAAGAATAAAACCTGCGATGACATCTCCGGTGGATTCCTCCTCTTCGACGGTCATAGCAAACGCTCGTCCCTGCCGAGCACCTCCCTGCTATTGATGCTGGACAAAACGCTGCTGCTGTGTCGGAAGCGGTCCCCTCGGCTATGCTGCAGGTGGTCTCGTCTGTGTCCTCAGAGCTGGAGCTGCTCCCTGAACTGCACGACGAGGACACTCCCTTGATTGATGCCCTCCAGTACCACAATACAAAAAAACTCCTAACCTCCTCCTGCAAACTTCCCAGATATGGCCGGGCTTTTTGCAGAAGTTGCATGGAGCTTGCTGTATCTGTCTCTGCTGCTGAGGTGCCTGGTAAAAAGGCGCTCTAGCTGGAGTCTGGTTCTGCTGTGGCTGCTGGAAAGGTCTGGACTGGAAATGAGGACGTTTGGCAGATACTGCACTGCCGTTGGCCCCCAGAAAAGAATCACGGTCTCTCTTGGTCTTCAAACCCAGATCCCGCTCAACCTTGCGTGCCTCCGCAAGTATCTCCGAGTATGTCTCATAAAAAGACGGAATGAGGATCAATATGGCACATAATGTAAGACATCAAGGAAAGGACAGTTTAAGAGATCAAGTATCAATGTCAAAGGAGAATAGTTGAATCAAAAGAATTTTCCTAGATGTGATTGAGTATCTCAGCCTAAATCTTATATCCTATTGCAGGCTCGCAGTAGTACAACTAAGTTGTCGCACTACCACGACATCACATACTTGTGAAGCTAGACCTGCATGGGCCACCACCAAAAATGTGTCACGACCCGTACCCGATGTAAGGATACTAGTCGGAAACAACGCCCAGCCTACGCCGCAGAATCGGCGGTAGAACGCTGTCTAGATAGTCTATCTAAAGTAATGAACCACCAATAATGATAGAATACTCAATCACAGAACTAAGATAGAATGAGCACGAAACAGATAAGAATAGAATAGTCACAATACAACTCATGAGTTTAAAATAATACATCAATGAGTCTAAAGAGTAACAAAATAAGCTGGAGACAAATCCAGTACAAAAGAATAAACTACTAGGCTACAACTCCTGGGTCAACTGTCTCAGTTGGGATAAGTCCCTCTTGAGCCAGGGTCTCAGAATCTAAACCCACAATATCCTGGGGTCCATAATAGGTAGGGTACTCCTCAGTGTCATCTGGAAAAATTATCTAGTCAGGAAAGGAGCAGAGTACATCTCTAACAGCAATTCTAATCCATGATAAAAACTATGTAACAGTAAATAGCTGTGGATAAACAAGATGCACAAAATAGATACAAGAGATATATAGACAATAAGGAAATACTGGAAAAAAATACAATAATGAACAATATGCCAATGAAACAATAATACTAATGACTAAGTGTGTGAGTACTAGCTTAACATGTGATCGGCTTGGGCAAGATACAATGCGGCCTGGCTAATCATACGTGCGGTGCATGATCAACACTATTCGCTTACCAATACTTTATTCAATAGGGATTTGATCATATATCTATATTAATACTCCCCACCCCCAACTGGTATAATAGATCCAACCACGGTATGCTATGGCACTAGATTTCCCAAGAAGAGAGCGACTCCTCCCAAAAATCAGTGTCTGTACATGTACAAGATAACCAATGAAATAATACTTGCACCATATACACCATATACCAAGGAATAATATCTCATGACGAGATCCGGATATACCAATCCGTGTAACCATAGTGTCAAGAGAAACATGTATATCTACACTAGATACAACGAACATAGAGGATATCATAAATGAGAAACTATCAGAGAATGTACTCGCCTGAAGTCCAAAGAACAGTCTCACAGATGTCTGACTCGGTACCTCGAAGACCTAGATATAGAATACCACATTAATACAAGGTCCCGAAAAGAGAACAAGTCAAACTAGTCAACTTCTAGGTCAAATAAATCAATTCTAAGTTAAAAGTCAACTATGGTCAACTCTAAAGTCAACTAAAGTCAAACATGGTCAAGCCAAGCTCATCCTCACAAGACATCTATATAAATAATGTAGAAAATAAAATACAACAATTTAGGAATCAAAATTAGATCCCAATAGATACCCACACAAAGTATACTAATAATACAATATTATACACACTCTAAATAATGTATATACACTCTAAATAATGTATATACAAACCAATATTTATACAAATAAAATAATATATTATTATTAGTATTATACCTCACAAAAACACCTATATATATACATATATAAAACAATTTAATAAATATATATACTTATATATATATACACATAAACTTTACACAATCAAATACTAATAGTTACAAAACACATTGCACATATTAATGTACATATTTTACATGGCTAGAAGCACACATAAAAATACATTCATTAATATACAAATAATTATATAATAATTATAAATAATATAATTACACATTTAAACACATAAATATATTTTATAAAACATTTATGTATAATTTATTTTATTAATATAAGTACATATATAATTGTATGCAAGAAAGCTACATACATATATTTATACATCACATTAGAACACATAGAAATATATAGATCTATGCTACAATAAATACCATAATAAATACACTAAAATAATATATAATATCTATATATATTTACTAATTATAAATGAAGAATTTAAAGCATAAATAATTAGATCTACACATAAACACACCAAATTGGAAAGTTTCACACCGTATCCCACTAGATCTAGGATACGCATGTGACACGAGTCCAACACACAACCAATTGCACCCCGAAGGACACAAACATGTCACAAATAATATTTATAAATAAATCAAAGTGTCAAAAGTATATCTATGTGTCCGTGTCAAAATACGACATGTACAAAGCTCCGTGTCGGAGGGAAAACCCCCAAAATGACACGTATCACCAAATAGTTAGGATACGAACCACATATACCAAATATGGACACGACACAAGCCCCAAACACATAAGCACATGCCCAATTGATCTATAGGATCAATTGACACACACAACAAAATGTAAATTCGAAATTCCAACAAAATTGACACAAAAAGCACCATAACTTTCTCCATGGGTCTCCTATGAACATAAAACAAAGTCCTATGGGTAGTACATACATATGGATTGATTTTACATGATTAAATCTCAGATTTAGAAGCTATTTTAATGGGAAAAACTGAATTATACCTATTGGGAGATGGATTCCCAATGAAACCTCCAATTGAGATGAACTTGCTTCCAAATTGTAGATCCTTGCTCCTCTTTGTAGATCCTTGCTTTCTCCTTCTAGATCCTTGCTTTTCAACTTTCTAATGGTGAATTGGGAAGAATTTAGAATGAATTTGGTGGAGAATTAGAATGGAAATGGAGGGAATTTGGGAGTGGAAAATTCTAGATCTAGATTTGGAATGAGAATGAGAGGAGAGAGAAATTTCCCCCCCTCTAATATAGGCCGGCCATGCCCCCTTCCCCAAGCAATTGTAAAATGTCCAATGTACCCCTTGGGGCCTCTCATGAAGAAATAATTAAGGAAGGAAGCTTCTAGTCTAATCACTTAATTAATTTAATCCATCTCCTTAACTATGGGCTTTCTAAATGGGCCAAGTCTAACTATTTAATTCATGTTGGTCCATGGGTCCAAACTACACTAGTTGGGTCCACTAAAATAAGTCCAAAATAATTAAATAACATCCAACAATAATTAAATAATACAACAAAAATTATTTACCATGCACAATATTTATTTAAATAGGAAATTACTAAAATACCCTTTTTCCTAAAATATGGTAGTGACAGGAAGCCTTCCATTTCTGGGGGATAACGAGAGTCTCTGCCGACGGAGCTATTACGCCTCTCGGTATTGTTAACAAGAACTCGTCTGCCCCGGTGGTGTCTTCATTCTCATCCGAGGAAATAGACATAATCTCTTCCCTTCCACTAGACCTATGGGTGGGCATCCTAAAACTTCTATGCACATCAAAATCGCGATGGAAGCTATTGATGGACGCATAGAACTGCGCGTACGAGTGCAGAATGCGCAACTCCATAGAGAGAGAAGTTGCGGGCACAGCAAAAGTTATACCAGTACATCCCGTGATGAAGTACCGTCATCCTCTGGCTCCATCAATAAGTCCACCTTTGGACTTGAAGCTGGTAATGGCATTCCCCACATGCAATTGGTCATACCCCAACTGCATGGCGAACCGACTGGGCAAATAAGGCTCCAGGTAGCAGTGGTCATCGCTTTTGTACAGTAAATAGGAAGGTCTAATGCAGACCAATCAGTAGAAGGCTTCAGGAGAAATAATGGTCCTCCCATGGCCCCCATTCTTAAGTTTCTTCCCCTGTTGATTGATATGTACAGGGAGGATGATACAGAAGAGCTTCCAGCTATGGGCAACATTTAACGCCCGCCGGCAATCTATGCCGGTCGCCACGTTCCAAGAGGAATTCTTGTAATTCAAAAAGAAGTTGTTTTCCGAACCGCTGGCAGGACCGGGAGACATCACCCTGGTGTTGTGAAGAACTAACCATCCCATTAAGTATAGGAATGGTAATTCCACTCGGGAAAAGCTTTCACGCTGCGTATCATCAGCTAGCAGCCCATCAGTAAGGGCCCTCAGGCCTGCTTGTATTCTACATACCATAGCAGGAATCAGGCCCAGTCTTGCTCCGAATACCAAACACACTGCAGGCCATAAGGTGTTGTGATGGATGCGATCTGCAGACGCGATGCCAGGGACTACCCAACGGCGAAGCCAGACGGAGAGAAAGCCAGCTAATTGAGCTACCCATGACAGAGGCTTACGACAATGCGTCATATAAATGAAGGCTTTTGTGCCTGCAGGGTAACCCTCTATCTCCTCGTCAAAAATATGATCTGAAGCCCCTGCGTCTTCAATAAGGTCATCAACCGTGTTAGCATTGAGCATGCTCAGGAGGTTCAAGGGCCTATCTCAGCTATCTACCACCTTGTCCGGCTTAACATTTCTGGCCTGGTGGAAGAAGAGATAGATTGCCCACTTGTTGATGTGAGCCAAATCAGAGGGCTCCTTGTATAAAGTGGTATAGGCAAGATAGTGGCACATCAGCTCCTGATATACTGTCATTGTTCGAGGGTTTGTATTCCTCAACTCCCTGTTTGTAGGGACGTACTCTTCATAAGGAGTGTCCCTCATTGGCAGCTTTGAAATCTCTGCCATCTCATGAAGGGCTAAGCCCAACTCACCCAGCGGAGTGGCAAAAGTCCCAGTGAGCGAGTTGTATCGCTCCATCAAGGCTAAGAACAAGTTAGGGTTGATAGGCAGCCCAACACTTGTGGCACTCACGGCCGCGAACAAACCAATACTTTCCAGCTCCGTCTGGAAGTACTTCAGGGTCCAGGCAGTCAAACTGGCCCATCGAAGATTCCCCGGGCTAAGCCATCCACTGGTCCGAGGGTTGACCCTGGGGTACATTCCTCCCTGCCCCATAAAGTTATTGCAGAAGGTCGATATCTGAACCAGCTGGATCAGCGAAGTGTCCTCAGTCGGGATACTACCCGGCAGCAATCCCCTAAAGGGCATAACAGGGCCCGAAGGACGGCTCATATAGCCCCCCCGGTCATATTCCTTGTTGTATAAGATCTTCTCCGGTCGGCCGTGAAGATCGGGAGTCAGGGTCCATATCATCTTCCTAGGATGTGTGGCATGGAAGAACGCAGAGATAGGGTAATCCCTGAGCATCCGGGGCAGATACATGACCGTGCCCTCAGCAGTAAACACCCATTCCTCCTTCTTGGGTTTAGTTTGGGACTGTTTGTCGATAACATCCCCGAACAAGAAGCCTGGCTTCTTATACTCCGTCCCGTCTATGTATGTCAGAGGCTCCCCACTGATCATACTCAACAGCATGCGTTCTCCTGGGGACGAGATTAGGGTTCCCCTTTCTTCAGGATAATTGGCTCCAAAAATAGGGAATGTCAAATGCGACAAGTCCTCCAAATAGTTCGAGTTCAGCATCCCGGCAGCAGAGCCCATCACCTCAGCCAAAAGAGGGATCTGCAAGTCTACTACAAAATGCAAGAAAACCAGCCAGTTTCTATACTAGACGATACACTCTTGCAATTTACGCCAAAGATTATCAGTCTGAGCTTTTACGCCAAGACTGCAAAAACTTGAGCGCTTACGCTGGAATTTATTTCTGAGGCATAAAATTCAAGGTTGGCAGTATACGCCCAAAATCTAACAGTCTAATTTTTTTACGCTAGACTGCCAAAATTTGAGTTTTTACGCCGGAGTTTTCATTCAGCGCGTAAAACCCAAAGTTGGAAGTATACGCCAAATTTTGACAGTCTGAATTTTTACGCCGGACTGCCAAAAGATGGAGTTTTTACGCTGACACATTAGAAATATGGGCGTATTGGTTCGCATACACGTACAACGTGTACGGAGGGTTTTTTTCTTGCAATCTCTACCTGTGACGTCCGGAGCACAGCTCAACGGCGGAGCGCTTCGCTCGGATCGGGGCTCGTTCAGCCTAATAGGAGTTGCTCGTGCTTAAGCAGTAGAGCGAGAAGAGGAAGCGACCTTCTTTCCCTTAGCAGTGGAAGCCTGTTTAGGTGCCATGGCGATTCTGAGTTCTCAAGAAAGAGACGAAGAAGAAGGGTTCTCGGAAAGCAAGGGTTTCATGAAGACAGATAAAAGTTTTCTCTCTCAAGACCTTGGGCTATTTATAGAGTTCGAATAACTCTTCGAATCCCTAACCAAATCCGATATTTAATATTCGATTATGATTTGGGACTACGTCAGCCTATCATTTGAAAAAAGAAGACGGACAGTTAGTGGATCCAGAATTTACATGCATAGCAGATCTATAATTTTACGCTAAGGAGCTTTTACGCTCAGAGGCTACAAATCTACGGTTTTACGCTCAGAAGCTATAAGTCTATGGTTTTACGCTCAGACGCTTTTACGCTCAGGAGCTTTTACGCTCGAGAGGCTACAAACCTATGATTTTACGCTCAGAGGCTACAAATCAATGATTTTACGCTAAGGAGCTTTTACGCTCAGAGGCTACAAATCTAGGATTCTACGCTCGAAAGCTACAGACGGCCAATTTTAAGGGTTTACGCAGAAGATGCTCCTTTATGGCTATAAAATATTCCAAGTTCCTGAAACACACAGAGTTCAGCATTGAAGATGACTCTTCTTCTTGGGTCAATTGGAAGTTCATCCAAAGTCCAGTCAGAATATTTTACAAAAGTTCAAGGATGGCTTAGTCGACAGACATTTGTCGCCCTTTTTCAAGGGATTTTCAGGAAAATCATTCGTGAAGATGATGATCTGAACAATAATTCTTCGTATCAGAGAAGTGACAGTTCAGAATTCTACGTGACTCCTTGTCCAAAATAGCATGACAGTTTGGGTCCAAAACAGCATGACAGTTTGGATCTTCAATTTAAATGCTAAGGAATTTTCTACGCGTCTTCTGCTACGCGTAAAAGATGGGACGAGATCAGATATTCTTTTATCAGAGTCGGCGTAAAATTATTCAGACGTGCCAAAGCTGCACACTATTCAGACTTCCTCACAGCAAATATGGCAAATCGTCATATGCATAAAAGAAGACAATTCTATTAATCATGATTACATATGATGGAAATCCAGTCTACAAAGGGTTTTTTATCTTCATGATTACATACGATGAAAATCCTTTTTCTAAAAAGGCTTTCTCATTTTCATTTAAGATCACACCAAGAATCTGTTTTGCCAGGTTCTCGTATTGGTGTAGATCTTTTTCGTCTTCTACAGCAGTTAATCGGCTTCCGCGGCCGATTAACAAGAAAATGATTAATGGCGGGAGGATACAGAATTGGACATGTATCAATTTCGTAAGCCCACCCTCCATATGCCATGGCAGGCATGCCCTAGAAATTGTGTTAGGGGTTCAGACCCAACACAATACTGGAAGACAGGGCCAAGCTGTCTGCCTTCGTCCAGCGCCATAATAGGAGAACATACAACTTGCAAGCTGTGTGGTCCAATACGACCCTTCCTCTCTCCTGGACGAATCGCCATATGAAATTGCTGATCATTCCGAGCAAAGAAAGCTATGATATCCTTCCATAATCCATCGTTGCAGAGCATATTTTCTCGAAGAAGCCTCTTTTTACGGCTCCTTACATGCTAGAAGAACATAATCTTCTTCTTTCTCAAGTTAACCCGACGAAGCTCCGCAACCATCTCTTTACGGTGAAGGAAGTGTGGGAAAAACAGGTTAACCTATTCGCCTTTATATAGGCAGAGAAGAACACACCATATCCCAACAAACTCCTAAAAATTTGCCAATAAATTAGCCTCACGGAACGATTCAAAATTGACCGTTTCATGCTTCATTCAAAGTATTTCAAATTACGAGAAATTTGAAAACTTTGAAGGGGGTCTTGTAGAAGCATAAAAAATACGCTGGGGAATCATACGCGTAAAACCCTCAACATGCAGAAAGCTCGCATAAAATAGAGCTCCAGCACTGGGTGGCGTAAAACATAACATCAGAGCCATTGGCGTACAGCAGAGCATCAATGCTGTTCAGCATAAAACATAGCTCCAGAACAACCCGTGTAAAGCAGTCCTTCCAAACTGCTTCGGCGTAGAAAGGTTGCTACAACGCCACTTCGGCGTAAAACCTATCTGCTTTTAATGCAGCAGAAAGTTATACGAGGAACTCTTCGTATTCCTCGAATGAACCTGTCAGTTGAAGCAATGAACCTGACTCCTGACAAAGAGTACTGCATAGCGATCGAGAGGACGGCTGTAATGATGACTCTGCACAGAACTCCAAACTGTCGTCTAGTGACATAACCCTTGATATAAGACATCGTTTACGCATTCAAGGAATATGCTGCCTATTTTACACAGGCAGACGTGAGATTTACGCTCAGGATGAGACAAAATCAACCGCCACATCAAAAGCTGTTCTTCGTACAGAACTCGAGGCACGTCTCTGCAATTAATGCGCGATATGGGGACAGATCTCTGCATTTAATGCACGAGATTTGGTTCTACTTTTTGACTGGGTGAGTTATAATTAGGGCTAATACGTCCACATCACCACCCCCGCACATTACGCCAACCAGGCTATTTTCAGCTATAGGAGTACGCCGAATGTTATCTCCTTGAAATACGCCGACCTGGCTATTTTCAGCTATAGGAGTATGCCGTATGCTATCTCCTCGAAATACGCCAACTCATGCTATATTTGCAAAGGTGCGTGATAAGGCTATCTGGCCCAGAACACGCCCAAAACCTCAATCAAAGAAGGATAAATGTCTATCTTTACGCTGGTTACCTATCCATGCAGCATCAAGCTTTACGCAGAATTTGGCTTTTACGCCAACATGACAGATACTTGGCTTCTACGCCAACATGACATCTATTTGGCTTCTACGCCAACTTGACAACTATTCGGCTTCTACGCCTACTCGACTTTTTACGCCATCTGAACAGCTATTTGGCTTTTACTCCAACGAGACAGTTATTTGGCTTTTATGCCAAACATCTCTACGCAAGGGGCAGTTATCTACGTGGCTTGCATGCCGTAATCTTCGACGAGCGATTATACGCATTACATCATAATGGGACACGCGTCACACGTCGATTCAGGAGATCATTTATACGTGGATAGCAGTTATTAAAAAAGTTGCGTAAAAGGTGTAGCTCTCTCTACTGTTCGGTTTCTATGCCGACTATAGCTGAACTCTATAAATAGAGAACTCCGGCCACGGAGGTCCAAGGTCGAAGAAAAGGGTCAAAGAAAAGGTCGAGGGCCGAGGATTTTTCAAGAGGAGAGAGTATATCCAGAGAGTGTTGATTGACTACTTTGACAACGAGAGTTCAATCCCTCCTGCAGTCTTTAAAGCTTCTTTTTCGTCTTCTACAGCACTTCTTCATCATCGTGTGGTCCAAGGAACAAAGTGATCGACCGCAGATCAGACTCCTATAGCAATATTTTCCCATAATCAAATTTTTATACTTAACATCCTCGTATAGGATTAATTATACTTCTTTTTCTTGTTTGTAAACAAAGAAAGGATTTCATATAAACCTAGTTTCAATTTCTTTCGTTTATTATCAAACACAAGATGACGACTCTGCTGGGGACTACTTTCTCATCTGACGAGAAAGTCATTGCTCAACACGATAATGTATCCGTAGGATCAACGAAGAAGACTCTGGTCGTCCAATTCGACCAATCGGCTTACGAAGACATGCTTCGAGCAGGGGGTAGCTCTCATTCCCTCTCTGTCCAGGACAACAGGAAGTTGCATAAAGTATGGATGCCCCAGACATCCTCTACCATTCCTGCGGACTCTCTCTCTCTCTCCGATCAACAAGGTTGTGACATCGCAACCTGTGTGCCCCGCGCGTAAAACTTTGGCTTCCGTTTGTGATATGGCAGACAAAGCTTCTGGCAGTGCCTTAGTGCCAATCCAGAAGTCTACTCCGTACCCTGTGCGTAAAAATTGGTCTCCCGAATGTGATGTGACAGACAAAGCTTCTGGCAATGCCCTAGTGCCAATCCAGAAGTCTACTCCGCACCCTGCACGTAAAATTTTGTCTTCCGTCTGTGACGTGGTAGACAAAATTTCTGACAATGCCTCAATGCCAATTCAGAAATTCCAAACGCGTCCCGCACGTAAAAATACATCTCCCCTCTACAGTGAGGCAGATGGTCCTTGCAATCACCGCAAGGGAAAACAAGTGGCAAACCTTCCAACCTCTCGGCTTTTACACCATCAAAAGAAGAATTTGCCCGTTCTTTAGATTACGCGGAATGTTGACAGCCGATTGAGGACTTTCTCAGTTTTACGCCAACCTGTGCAAAGCTCCAGATTACACCAGGATAAGCCCCTCAACGTAAAGAAGACCTTTTTTACGGGAAGATACGCTCCTCATGGATCATGTGCTACTCATATGGCTGAACTGCTCTACTCATATGGCAGAGAAAGTGTTCTGATTCATAATCTCTACAGGCCCACTGATGTAAAAAGGCAGAATAAGCCTTCTTCTTCTTCTTCTTCTTCTTCTGCTAATATCGCTGATTTGCGTGATTTCTTGATCCAGAAACGCAAAAACAGGGGCAAAATCAAGATTTAGCACCCCTAACTTCCAAGCGTAGGGAGATCATGTGGGAAGATGAGTCAACATCTAATATCGTCATGACAGGTGGGCCACATGAAGAATCCGTCTTTATTGTTCAACCTACTCGCAATGATCAGCATCAAATAATCTTCGGTCAAATGCGGAATAAACCGATTGTACAAAAATATTCTCATGAGTCTGATGCTGGAAGAATGTAAATCCACAGATATAGCCCACAGGCTTTAAAGATTATACAAAGCATGGGTTATGATTTGAAGTTGAAACAAGGCCTCAACTATGGAAAAGACAGACGAACACCGTTGCATGGTAATCCTTACTGTCAACGAACTCGTTTTGGTTTGGGGTATACCGCATCTATTGCAAACTCCAAACCTCCAGAGTCTGATCCTTTAATACCAGAGGCAGGTCCTTCTAAATCAACTTCTCTGGACAAATGCCACGACATGTCTGGGGGTAGTCTACCTCGACAAAATAGGGCAGCATCCAAAGCTGGGGGTAGAATTCCCTTTGTGTCCGAAGATAATACAACGATGACCATCTTCCCGGAAGACCGTAAAACTCAGGCATCGGGAGCCCGAAGGCCGAAGAGCACTTTCTCCTTCAATGAAGATGACATCATTGAAATCTTTAATATATTGATGAAGGAAAACAAACTTCGGCTACCAAATATCAGATATCTTGAAAGGGCTGGCAAAGTCGATGACCCAGATTATTGCCTCTTTCATCGGTACATTCATCACCCCACAAGGGCATGCTATGTACTAAAAAAGAGAATCCAGGAGTTGATCGATGCCAAAGTCATCACTTTGTATTTATAAACGAGGGGACGATCACTGCAAATTGATTTCACTCTAAAGTGACAATTTGCTCCCTCAAGAAGTACCGGACGATGTGTCCCTAAAGTTTTCCCAGCGGATTCTTCAGGTTTATCCTCAGCAAAATCCCTCCACAGTGAATGCTTATTATTTGCAGTCAACGTGCGCAACAAATAATAGGTCCACCAAAGATCCCCCAGTGGGATGTCCTCAACAAACCAAAATTCGCACAAACAATCATAAAGAAATGGAGGGTCCTTATATGATTGCAAATGGCACTTACATATTAGCCAAGTCTAATGAAAAAATTAATAATGGCTACTATCAACTGCAAATTCTCGAAGAAGTATAATACTTGATCTTCTTTGCTTAACGGAGTATGATGAAGATCTTATTCTGACGATACCATGCACAAAGGTTAGCTGGATGATATTCTATCAGATTCATATGACCTCTTAAAGGATATGCTTAACTAATTTGTAAATCTATCATGTTCATATTACCTCTGATAGTGTTTAGTATACAAATTTAGTTGGATTATATTCTATCTGGTTTATATTATCTCTGAATAGATTTACATTCAGCAAAACCCTAACGAAAATATGTCATGTTAATGATACCTCTGATATCACTTTCACCCTAGCCTATCAGTTATATTAAAAAAATGATGGGTCCACAAAGTCAGATAAAGTCTCTTTATTATCTCTGGGAAGAGCAAATTACATTGAGAAGCAAAAAGTACATCATTGGGGAGGAGTAGTCAAATCACGAATCTATTGTGCCAAAGCGGCCATCCTCTCATTCCTGGAGTCCAAGATGTTAGCACGAGCCCGCTCCAGTCGTACCTCGTCATCACTCAGGAGGGATAGTTCGGATCGAGCTTTAAAATAACCAGCGTGGATGACGCCCACATGAACCAAGTTCTGCTAAGCTGTAGCCGCTTGGCTTCAACATATCTCGAGCTGCCGATGACTTGAGAGCCCACTCCTTTGCCTGAGCGAGTTTAGCTTCCAATTTGCGGACCCTCGCTTTATTTCCCTCATGTTCGGCCTCGCACTGAGTTAGCTGAGGAATAACCTCCTCCAAGACGGCCTGCTCTGCATCCATCTCCCGCTGCTGTGTCTGGATGGATTTGTTTAAGCACTCCATCTGTTCAGCAAGCTTCGCGGTCAAGGAGTCGTACTTGGCCTGAATCATATTTTCGACGTTGCTTCGAGATTGTTGTAAATATTCGTTAATGGGTTATTCTAAACCATTAACTATTTGCTCTAGCGCATCAGCTCTTCCAGTATCGTTGAAATTTCTGATCGGCGCTATCGCAAGCTGGGAGGACGTCAGCAGATTATCGAAGATCAAGTTCTTCTCCAGCACCATGGAAATTAACTCCTTCAAACTGCGGTAGAATAGGCTGGTATATTGTTCAATCAGCATATCGAAGACCGGATGCACTCTAGGAGTGGCTGCGATACCAGGAAATCTCCTTCCAGGAATGACCGCGGGGGATGTTTCCACGACCGTTGCCTCTACAGATGGCGCTACAAAAGAATGAACACCAGCAACGGTAGAAGTTGCTGGCATACTCAACGAAGGAGGCACAGTCGTTCCAGAATAAAATGGAGATGCAAGGGATTTAACCTTGTACCTCACAAGTACAACAAATATTCTATCATTTGAGCTACATTTTCATATGTTATTTAATTATTCATTATAAGAAAATTATAACAAAATATTTTCAAAATTGAGGAATGTTCGGTCGTTCCAGAAAAAATATGCTCAGGACTGGACCTGAATTTAGGGTTAGGAAATGGAAGAGAACAAGATAATATATATATATCAAAAAATTGCACATAGATCATAGAAGTTTCATTTTATTGCATCAAGAGCAATGAAGTTTCAAAATTTTCGAAGAAAGCAATGAAACGTACTTAAAAGGGACATTTTTGAACAATTGCCCAAAAATTCCCTTTAAAATGGCGTTTTGATGCAAATAGACGAATTTTATAACGAAAAATTTCGTTCAGAGTAACGAAATTAATACAAATTTCACTCAGAGAATAAAAATTTTAAATTTTTTAAAAAGAGCATCATAACGCCCATCGGAAGGGCATTTTACCATTTACAAAAATAATTTGTCGGTTGTCGTTAAAAAAAAACTCCGTTAAAAATTTAAAAAAATAAAATAGGAAAACGCCCTTTGGAAGGGCATTTTTCCTAGGAAAAGGGCATTTTTCTATTTTATTTTTTTAACCATTAACTCTCTTTCTCTCTCTCACTCACACTTTCTCTCTCTTCTCTCTTCCCTCTTCTCTCAATGCTCACTCTCTCACGCACTCTCTCTCTCTCTCTCTCTCTCTCTCTCTCTCTCTCTCTCTCTTCTCTCAGTCACTCTCTTCTCTTTCTCTCTCACTCTCGCTCTCGCTCTCTCTCTCTCTCTCTCTCTCTCTCTCTCTCTCTCACCCTCGCTCTCTCTACTCTCTGTGTGCTCTCTCTCTCTCACACTCACTCTCGTTCCCGCTCATCTCTCTATCTCTCTCTACTCTATGTCTCTATGTGCTATCTCTCTCTCACTCTTTCGTTCCCGCTCTCTCTCCTACTCACTCTTTGCTCTCTCTCTCTCTCTCTCTCTCCCTAACACTCTCTCTCATATTTTATTCTCTCACTCTCACTCTCTCTCTCTCTCTCTCTCTCTCCCCTGCTCTCCCTCTCTCCCTCTCTCACCCTTGCTACTTGTTTCCGCAACGATCCCGTAAAAAAGTGGGACCCATTGCTTCAGAGTTATATTTTTTTACTCCCACTCTCTCTCTTTCCCTAACATTCGCTCTCTCTCATGTTCGCTTTCTCGCTCCCTAACACCCCTAGAAGACTCTCTCTCTCTCTCTCTCTCTTTACTCTTGTATCACTCTCATGCCTCTCTTTTCTCTCTACTTCATTTTTTTTTGTTATCCATGTTTTCTTTATGCTAGTATACTAGGTAGTACTAATCTATGTATAATAGGTAACGTTAAATTTATAATGTTTAATTTGTAATGTTTATATTTTAACGGTTAAATTTAGCTTATATATATATATATATATATATATATATATATATATATATATATATATATATATATATATATATATATATATGACTCATGCGTATTTTTGTGTATATCTCATTCACTCACACTCTCTCTCTCTCTCTCTCTCTCTCTCTCTCTCTTTACCATATTTATCTCATACAAAAATTTTTACAATCGGTGAATTAAGAAGTCAAATTGAAGTCAGAAGATACTTTCATCCATTATCTTATACCATTTTTGCCTAAGCTATTTTCTGACATACTTCTGTAAGTCTCAATTCAGACGACAGTTTGTAACTATGGATCAAATTTTAGTTATAATTTGCTACCATGGAGGTATACTAGATAGATTATCTTACCATGGGGGTAATACTCATCTTATAACCACTTATCAAAATATCACTTTAGCTAGTTTGCGTAGTATTATTTCTGATCATTTTTGCATAAGTTATGAATTTACAATAAGGTGGTTTTATGAAGATGCGTTGATAATAGTAGATTGTGAAGAAACATAGAATTTTATTGTTTAAAGTAATTTAGTTTTAGCTTGTATTAAAATTTACATCATCCCATCACAAGCAAATATCGACACAACTATTATTTCAAGTAGTAAACATTTTAATGATAACCAAGATTTCAATATTGGTCCTAGTTGTATAAATCACACTGAAAGTAACTATGATACAGAAAACAATGATGTTGACGATGAAAATAGTGATAATTTGGTTGAAAATTTAGATTACTATTTAGATGATAATGATGCTAATGTAGCTGGTTGCATTCTCGAGTTATTTGTTGGCAAATATTTTGATTCTTCTAAGAATTTTCGTAATTTTATTAGCGACCTAGCAATTATATATAAATTTAGTTGTTCATCTAAACATAACAATCATCAAAGAATAGTGTATACTTGTGATTCTCCAAACTGTTGTTGGAGAGTATACGCTAAAGCTAATGGTGATGGTAGTACATTTAAAATTCTTACATTTGGAGGTAGACATTCATGTTTAGGTGAATTTACAAGAGGGCATCATCCACTAGCCACCACTGCATGGGTAAAAATAAAATAATTGATAAAATTAGAGATAACAACTCGTATAGTCTGGCACACATTGTACATGATATACTTAGAGAACATCGGATACATATTACATATTCCAAAGCTTAGAGAGCTAGGGAACTTGCATTATCTGATATTAACGGCAGTTACGTTGATGCATATGGTAGTCTTGAGAAATATTATTTTACAATTATGGAAACAAATTCTGGTAGCAAATATTTTTTAAAAACAGTAGAAAATAATATCTTCCAAAGAATATTTATTTGTTTCAAGGCTTGTATGGATGGTTTCTTAAGTGGTTGTTTACCTGTTATTAGTATTGATGCTACTTTTCTTATATCTAGATTTCAAGGTAATTTATTTGTTGCTTGTGCTCACGATCCAAACTATCAATATATCCTATTGATTATTGTGTTGCTAAGAATAAAAAAACTGAGTCGTGGACATGGTTTTAAACTGTTTGAAAATATCTTTCAAAACTTATTTTGAACGTTGAGATAGTATTTCATTTATATCTGATAAACAAAAAGGATTAATTCGTGGAATGCGAACAGTTTTTCCAAACTTTTTCCACTTTTTTGTATTCAATATTTTAAACAAAATTTAAAAAATTAGTGTCCTCGTACACCGACATATCTACAATGGTTAGACAAACTTGCCCGGTCTTATAATGAGGTTGATGCGAATGGTTGGTTGGAAACAATAAAATCTGCTGATGTAAATATTTTCAATTGGATTGTAGGGTCAAGCGATAAAAATCGTAATTTTTCTCACTGGATAACAGCTTATGCACCGTGCCCACGATTAGATATTAATACTTCAAACATTGTTGAATTTTTTAACAATTGGATTAAAAGTTTGCGTGACAAACCTATATCAACATTGCTTGATGGTATTAGAGCAAAAATAATAACACTTCACGACAAGCATCGAACAAATGTTGAAAAGATGGAAATAGAGTTTTATCCAAGGATGATGAATACTATAGCACATATTAGGCGAGAGTCACACCATTTTCAGTTATTGTGTTTTAATAACAATAAATTTGAAATATTGGATCATGAAACAAGTAGATGTTATGTGGTTGAACTAGACCGTAAATGTTGTACATGTGGTTTCTGTTGCAATACTTAGAGCTGTATACATGCCATGTATGGAACCGATTCTAGTCCCCTATACTCCTCAAAATGAACCGGTAAGAGGTCAAATTGGAGTACCACTTCTTGGGCGTAGAGCTGGCAGACCGAAGAAGAATCGTATAATGACAAGAGAACCGTCGATAAGAGATCTTCGTTGCAGTAATTGTCATGCTCCAGTCCCAAAATACGTAGGACTAGGAATACGTAAGCATGCCAGCCGTATGTACATGACAACTCCAATATATGGATACCATAATACACATGTACATTGTAATATGAACAATAATTCACAAGTGGTATAAACTATCACAAGTCACAGGGTATAACTAATTCTCATCTACAGAAATCATGAATAAATAAATAACCAATAACCAAGTATCTAGATCTCAATATGAAGTATCTAAGGATGATAGTCAGATGGAAACAAATCCACTGCCAAACTAGAATATAAAAGCAAACACAATATAAGTACATAAACTAATAATCAATGAGACTCGAAGAGAAGACCTTCTCGAAATATATGTAGCAAGTCCGGATCTGCGCATCCTGCGAATACTCATGAACATCTACACCTGAAAAGGGACCAGGTCCTCAGAGGGGCATAACAAGATACATAAAAGCATGTTAATAAAGTACTAAAATAAACATCCAATGGCTTACCTAACCGTCTATGTGAATACAGTTTGAGAACAACTTTCCAACACGTGGGCTATCTGGCCAAAATAGGATTGGCATAATTCTTTTGGAGAATCAGGGGCCTAAAAAGCATGTCGTCTTTTGAACGACAGAGGCCACCATGTGTTTAGGATAATAAACAGAAAATATGATATGTGGAAAATGAGGTCTTATACGAAAACCCGTCCTTCTTTTATGTTTACAAATAAGATTGTACAATTTGATCCTACACGAGGATGACTAAGTACAATTTATTTAATCTGGGTAAATATTGCTATAGGTGTCTAATCTGCAGTCGATCACTTTAGCCCTTGGACCATACAATGTTAAAGAAGTGTCGTGGAAGACAGAAAGCAGCTTCAAAGTTTGCTAAAGAGGGTGGATGCTCGATGCCAGAGTCGTCGATCCCTTCTCTTTGCCTGAGCTCTGGATTCTCCTCTCCTCTCTCTCTTGACCTCCAATTTCTTTAACCGTTGGATCTGATACTGGATTTCTTGATCAATTTTCTGACCTAATTTCTTTGACCTTGTCCTCTGTTGATAGAGGTCTCTATTTATAGAGTTTTAGTGACAGTGACCACTCAGTCGGTGTAGAAACCGAGTAGTAGAAAGTACAATACCCTTTTACACGATGGTTTAAAATAACCAATGCCTGCGTATAGATGACCTTTTGAGTGAGCATGTGACACGCGTCCAACTAAGGGATAAAACGCGTATATCTGCTGCGAAGATCACGACGTAGAAGCCACGTAGGTAGTTATCCCTTGTGTAGAAGAGGTTGGCGTAGAAGCCAATGACTGTCACCATGGCATATAAGCCAAAATAGGCATAGAAGCCAAGTAGGTGTAGAAGCCGAGTAGGCGTAGAAGCCGAGCGGTCATAGAAGTCGAGTGGCGTAGAAGCCAAGTAGGCATAGAAGCCGAGTGGGCATGGAAGCCGAGCAGGCGTAGAAGCCGAGACGATGTGGATGTTTTAGCCAAAATTACGGCTCTTGGAGATATAATCAAATCTCTTGCATTAAATACAAAGATCTGCCCCCATCCTGTGCATTAAATGCAGAGGCTTGTCTTTAAGATTTGCCATCATTCTATGCATTAAATGCAGATACGATCCTCGAATTCTGTACGAAGAGTAACTGCTGATGTGGCGGTCTGTTTGCCTTCTGCGGAGCGTAAGAAGCTCACGTCTGCCTGTGTAAAACTGGGTGGTGTATTCCTTTATATGCGTAAGAGTAGTTTACGCAAAGGGGATGTCACTAAACGACGGTTCGGTAACATTTAATCAAATCTCCTGTATTAAATGCGGGGATCCGCCTTTATCCCGCTCATTAAATGAGGAGGCGTGTTTTGAAGGCCTGCCATCCTTCTGTGCATCAAGTGCAGAGACATGCCTTGGGCATCTGTCAGTATTCGGCACTTTAAGTGCAGAGACGTGCCTCGAGAAACTGTCACCGCTCTGCGCATTAAATACAGAGACGTACCTCGAGCCCTGTACGAAGTGCAGCTTTTGACGTGGCAGGATATTTGTCTTCTGCGGAGCGTAAACAGCTCACATCGGTCTGTGTAAAACTAGGCAGCATATTCCTTTGTATGTGTAAAAGTGGTTTACGCAAAGAAAATAGCAGTAAATGACAGCTTCGGTTGCAGTGCCGCGCCATCATGATACCCGTCGCTTGGGTTATCGTGCAGTACTCTTTGTCAGGAGTCCAGACGTCAGGTTCATTGTATGATCTGACAGGTTCATTTCTAAGAATACGAAGTGCTTCAATGCTGTATTGAAAGCGGATGAGTTTTATGCCATATAGGCGATGAAGCACCCTGTTTACGCCGAAGCAGCCTGGACATACTATATTACGCAGATGGTCCTTGAGCCTATATTTTTATGCTGTGCTCAGCAGAAAAGCTCTGTTGCATATTTGATGGCTCTGAGGTCCTCTGTTTACGTTGCCCTATGTCACAACCGGATTCCATAGAATCGTTGGGGCGTCCCCCGAATCGTGATGCCATGCGGGCCTGGGGTTGCGCCCGCACAAGGCTAAAGTATTTTGCATATCAAGCACATATTCAGAGTATGCAGATAAATTGAAACACAGATTTGTAACATGGAAAAGTTCTCTTTATTGATAATGAACATCTATTACAAACTCCTGAACGAGTCAGCTAATATGCCGAATGACTTACAAAAGAGTTGACTCAAAATGAGATAGCAGTCCTGTACATTATATCCCTTTACTAAACTTCAAAAGATATAGACCTCCAGGCTAGAGGATAGCTTTGCCACGGAGCTGCATTTGTGTATGAAGAGTTGCAGCTTCTGACTTCAAAATTCTTCAAGGGGCGCGGTGAAGATGTGCCAACAGCTGGACTGGATCGGGAAGACGACTTCGGCTCCTCGCTCGGTTCGCCTAGGTGCGGAGAACCTATTTCAACGAGGGTCAGCATGTCAAAACATACTGGTGAAGGCGAGCTAACCTGACTATACCAATCAACACGTTGTTTTAATGAAGCATGCATATTTTGTGGGTTTCTATCTTGCCTTAGTTCATTTACAAGTAAGCAGCATATAGAAATTTACTGAAATGAACGTGCCACCGTTTGGTGGATTTTACCTGTCCGTCTGAATTACCTGCACAATACTTACCATGCCTTTCCTGCCATGAAGACACAAGTTAGTTTGCAATAGGTTTAAATATACACGTTGGATCACTGGCTAGTAGCCATAATGGACCGTTTAGTCTTGAACGAGGATGGAATACAGCAAAGATTCGTTGGTGGCTGCAGACTATCCTTGTCCAGATGCGTGAGACTATCATGAAGTTCCGCCCGGACCGGATCGGTGCTAGTGCCCCAGCAACCGTCCGCAGGAACCCGTTACCTTGTGCACAAGTTGTCCGTGATCAATCGTTCGTGATACGTTAATGTTGATGCCGTTGAGGCAACATGAACATGAGATAGCAACATTGCATGATTTATTTTGCATAGTCTTCCTGATAGTTTATTTCATAACAAGTGTATTCCATACTTAGCACAATTTATGGAAGAAGATGCATTCTAAATAAACTTGAAGCATGTATAGAACATTCCCTAACGAACAAGTAAGCATATGAGTAACCGTTCCCAAGTTGAATGACAAGCAATATATAATCCAAGTCTATTCTCTTTTATCTTGGTTTCTTTTATTATTACTTGGTATTGTTTGATCGGGGCAACTAGAATGCAAGTCATTTTTGGTGTGAAGACTTGGAAGCAGGGCTAGCTAATCGGGATGGTAGCCACTCACTTGGTTGGAAGGAAAGGAGAAGGAAAGAGGCGCTTCACGACTCCGCTCGCAAGCCGCCTACTGCTCGTTCACCTGCACACGAACAGCTCGATTAATACTTCTTCCTCTCTTTCCAATCTCGGAATAGAAGTGTAAGTCAATGAACGAAAATAATGAAAACCATCGAAATCGTTCAAGAAAAATAAGCAAATCCTAAAACTAACTCAAAGCACGAAAGCAACAAGCGATATCGAAAACCGAGGCAATAAAAGATAGCATCGGAGAGGTCCCTCCTGACTCTGCCGCTAAGTCGATCCTTGGAGCACGGTCCACTGAATATGGGAATCGATTCCGAAGAAACAAATCCATAACGAGGACGAGTTCTTAATTCAATCTATCCTGATCGAACGATACCGTTTGTGTTTCTTAGCCGCGCTCCCCGCACCGGAGGAACGGGGCGCTACATCCTACCCTACCAATTGGAAGTTTCGTCCCAAAACTTAAGAATAATGCTTACTGTTAAGGATGATGAACATAATAGTTTGGGCAATCACGAATTCGGTGGGTTGAGTCACCGCAAATGAGACATTGCCCGAGTTTCTTGCGGCACGTTTCAGCTGTGTGCCCTGGTTTCTTACAATAAGAACATGGTTGCCCTGGGTTTCCTCTTCGAGGACCGCCGTGGTTAGGGCACTTTGCAGCGGTGTTTCCTCTATCTTTGCCTTGGCGTTTGTGATTGTAGGTATGCACAGCGCAGGTAGAAACGTGAGGATACTGCGGTTCAAGAGATAGGGCATGATTCATCACTTCACGCATTGTCCCGTACTGATTATTGACTACGTGCCCATGAATGGCAGGGCATAGACTGCCTTCAAACCTTCTAGCTCGACTCGCTGCATCAGGTAAATAGGCCCTAACAAATTTTAAGAGTCGGTTAAATTCGACGGAGTACTGCTTCACCGTCATACTGCCCTGCCTCAGTTGCACGAATTTATTCTCCATTTGACGTTGTACTGGAGGGGGTATAAACTCCTCTTCAAACGCGGCATGAAAAGTCGTCCACGAGATCGCCTCCTCTCCGTGATCAAATTGGAGAGATCGTCGATGCACGTTCCACCAATCGTGTGCGTTAAGGCAGAGCTGTAGTTGGGTGCAGGCGACGCGCTTCTCTTCGGGGACCTCTAGCAGAGCAAAGTGATCTTCAAGCTCGGCTAGCCAATCTAGAGCTACCACTGGGTCCTCAGTCCCGTTGAATGGGGTGTTGCAAACTTTCTTGAAATGGTCCACGTCCCTCGGCCTTGGGATTTGAGGCGTCTCCACTTCAAGCACGGGCTGTTCCACCGGAGTCGTTATTGTTGCGGGGAATGGTTGGCAGCCAAAGTCTGAACTATCTGTTGCAGGGTATCTACCTGCTTCTGTTGGACTGAGAATCGGGTCTCTAGATTGCTTTCGAACTTGGCTTGGCGAGCATCGTCTATTTGTCGTTGCGATTCTAACATTTGCATCACCCGCTCTAGCGGGTCGACTTGAGATATGCCTCGCTGGCTCCGAGAGCTTCCCGAAGTGCCCGAACTGCTTTCTTGTGTTTCGTTCAGAGCGTGCGCTGCAGATTGTGCTGGTACCATTCCTTCAAAAGAAGGTAAATTATATTAGAATCATAATGTATTATGGACTTATTGCATGAACGTATCTCATTTTGGCCTAGCGAGTTCAAGAGTTCGCACAGGAATTTGATCGTTAAAGGAACTTTTCTAGCGCGAAGTCTAAGAAACTTTGAATCTGTGCTCTAATACCACTATGTCATGACTCGATTTCGTAGAATCGTTGGGGCGTCCCCCGAATCGTGATGCCGTGCGGGCTTGGGGTTGCGCCCGCACAAGGCTAAAGTATTTTGCATAGCAAGCACATATTCAGAGTACACAGATAAATTAAAACACAGATTTGAAACATGGAAAAGTTCTCTTTATTGATAATGAACATCTATTACAAACTCCTGAACGAGTCAGCTGATATGCCGAACGGCTTACAAAAGAGTTGACTCAAAATGAGATAGCAGTCCTGTACATTATATCCCTTTACTAAACTTCAAAAGATATAGACCTCCAGGCTGGAGGATAGCTTTGCCACGGAGCTGCATTTGTGTATGAAGAGTTGTAGCTTCTGACTTCAAAATGCTTCAAGGGATGCGGTGAAGATGCGCCAACAGCTGGACTGGATCGGGAAGATGACTTCGTCTCCTCGCTCGGTTCGCCTAGGTGCGGAGAACCTGTTTCAACGAGGGTCAGCATGTCGAAACATACTGGTGAAGGCGAGCTAACCTGACTATACCAATCAACACGTTGTTTTAATGAAGCATGCATATTTTATGGGTTTTTATCTTACCTTAGTTCATTTACAAGTAAGCAACATATAGAAATTTACTGAAATGAACGTGCCACCGTTTGGTAGATTTTACCTGCCCGTCTGAATTACCTGCACAATACTTACCATGCCTTCCCTGCCACGAAGACACAAGTTAGTTTGCAACAGGTTTAAATATACACGTTGGGATCACTGGCTAGTAGCCATAATGGACCGTTTAGTCTTGAATGAGGATGGAATACAGCAAAGATTCGTTGGTAGCTGCAGACTATCCTTGTCCAGATGCGTGAGACTATCGTAAAGTTTTGCCCGGACTGGATCGATGCCAGTGCCCCAGCAACCGTCCGCAGGAATCCGTTACCTTGTGCACAAGTTGTCCGTGATCAATCGTTCGTGATACGTTAACGTTGATGCCGTTGAGGCAACATGAACATGAGATAGCAATATTACATGATTCGTTTTGCATAGTCTTCCTGACAGTTTATTTCATAACAAGTGTATTCCATACTTAGCACAATTTATGGAAGAAGATGCATTCTAAATAAACTTGAAGCATGTATAGAACATTTCCTAATGAACAAGTAAGCATATGAGTAACCGTTCCCAAGTTGAATGACAAGCAATATATAATCCAAGCCTATTCTCTTTTATCTTGGTTTCTTTTATTATTACTTGGTATCGTTTGATCGGGGCAACTAGAATGCAAGTCGATTTTGGTGTGAAGACTTGGAATCAGGGATAGCTAATCGGGATGGTAGCCACTCACTTGGTTGGAAGGAAAGGAGAAGGAAAGAGGCACTTAATGACTCCGCTCGCAAGCTGCCTACTGCTCGTTCACCTGCACACGAACAGCTCGATTAATACTTCTTCCTCTCTTTCCAATCTCGGAATAGAAGTGCAAGTCAATGAACGAAAATAATGAAAACCATCGAAACCGTTCAAGGAAAACAAGCAAATCCCAAAATCAACTCAAAGCACGAAAGCAACAAGCGACATCGAAAATCGAGGCAATAAAAGATAGCAGCGGAGAGGTCCCTCCTGACTCTGCCGCTAAGTCGATCCTTGGGGCACGGTCCACTGAATATAGGAATCGATTCCGAAGAAATAAATCCATAACGAGGACGAGTTCTTAATTCAATCTATCCCGATCGAACGATACCATTTGTGTTTCTTAGCCGCGCTCCCCGCACCGGAGGAACGGGGCGCTACACCCTGCATCAACATGCTGCATATGGCTATCCAGCATATTTTTTATGCTTCTACACCATGTAGTATAGGAGTCACCACGACCACGCATCTCCGGCGGAGCGTGCGGGTTACATAAAAATGAAAGTGCAAAGGAGCCCAAATGCCTTACTTGTTGTTCTCCCTATCCCATGCTCTAAGAAAGTCACATCCATGACACGATAATACCTCTAATAATTGCCAAGTCTTCTAGCATACAAAGTTTCTAACAACAGTTATTCCTAACGCACGGTCCATACGTACAAGAGGCCAAACCCTGCACGCAAGTCCGTGATCTATATGAGACTCACACTCGTGTAACAGATGTGTCACGGCCAATGAAACCTAATGATGCCTCATGATAATGGGGTGGTCTCATAAACTAGGACAATGCATATGCATAATAAAAATAGAATACGACGACACCGTCGTTGCACCCAAGTTTCCTTGAACGCGCAGTTTATATAGCAGTTAAAATATATGAACTAAATGACAAAAATAAAATGCATGTATCATATGGAATGTAAATTACAATACAATGGCAAGGTATACTAGCTTGGCAAGAAAGCTGCGTAGTACCAATAACCTGCTCCAGAAGTTGTGCAAAATAATCCAATAGGTCCTATATACATATAATATAACACAATGCAACATCAGCCATTACATTAGCACATACACAACCATAATACACTGGACTCAGAGGGTACGCTAGGGGTGACACTGGTCAACTAACAGGGTCAACTGCGCGTCTAATTACGCGGGTGTTATGTCTTATTGTTGTATAAAATTAAACAGTCAACTCACTATCATGTCTAGGCCAGTACGTCAGTGTACACAAGGCAGTCAATTCACAAGTTATTAGGGTCACTTGGTCAAACGTACATATGGGATAATCCTTAGTGTCCTAGGGTTGTACAATATAAATATATATAGTCATTCTTAGCATTATTATTTAAATTATCTTTACAATATATATATATATATATATATATATATATATATATATATATATATATATATATACCAATTTAATTGTAATACGTGTATGTATACTCATACGAGTTGGGTTCACCGACTCAGGGTCTGATGTCAACTAACTGTGGTAAAGCAATACTAATGTCCTACTGGCATACACACAAGCACACATAAAAAAGAGAAGAGGGACAGGTTCGAACCTCTGGGTTAGCATACACGGGTACGAGGATCGACGATGGCGACGATGATGATGGTGATTGAGGTTATGATGATGATGATGTAGGTGATGATAATGGTGATTAGGGTGGATGATAATAGGGATGATGGTGATGATGTGGATGATGATAAGGATGATGGTGATGATGTAGATGATGATAGGGATGATGGTGATGATGCTTATGAAGGGGATGATGCTGATGATAATGGGGATGATGATAGGTCTGTCGGAGTCCAGCAGGAAGGAGGAGGCTGAATAGGGAGAGAAAGGAGGACAGGGAGCAGGAGAGGTGGTGGTGATGGCAACTGTGCTCACCTGAGAAGAAAGACGGGGATGGTGCTGCTCCGTCAAGGAGAAGGAGGATGGCTCAGGCTGGCAGTGGTGTGGGTGAACGGATAAGGAGGTGGAGGAGGTCAACTCAGGCGGAGGTGGGGTCGTGCTGTATTCGTGGTATCGTCTGGAGATGGAAGGAATTGCTCAGACGGAGGTCCGGCTTGGCGATGGCAGCACTGAGCGTGGGTATTTCAGTGGTGAGGGTGAACGGATATCACCGGGATCCGACGAGACGTCGGGGATGAAGGCTCAAATGGGATCGGTGTTGGTGAACCCGTCGACTGCTCCGACCGGGTCTAGTTAGTGATGGTGAGGGCCGGTGTCTCAAACGAGGCAGGGTGGTTCAGGCGGTGGTCGAGTTCGTCGAGGGCGGTGGAGAGTGGAGAGGAGACAGTGGGCAGTGGTGGAGGCTGGTGTTAATGGTGGTGGCGATGGGGGAGTCCGGCGAGGAGGAGGTTGATGATGGGATGAGGTCGTGTGGAGGAGGGCATAAGAGGGCTCGGGTTGTGGAGGTCCGGCAGAGGTCAGCAGTTGAGGCGGCTGCACGGGGGCATGGTGGCGTCTTGGTCGAGTCCGGCGGGTCTCCAGCGTGGGCTCCGACGGGGGAAGGGGATGATGAACAGGGAGATGGGTAAGGGTCGGCTATGTGTTGGTTGAAATAGAAAAGGAAAAGAAAAGGAAATAAAAAATTGTATTTATATATATAAAGGTGTAGGGTTGGGTTGACCTAGAGGTTTGGGCTTGGTCAACATCTCCTTGGAGTGGGCCTTGGCTTGTCATGTAGGTATTAGAGGGCTATAATTTATATTGTTTTAAAATGCAAGGCTAGGATTAAATGATGGGGGCGATGTTGTGTGTTGCACATTCCAAAATTCATGGAGAAAATTTACATGAACGAGAAATGGGTTTCTTCATATGTTGTGTCCAATGGTGTGGACACCTCAATGCACTTTTGCATAAAAGTGCCCAACAATTAGAAAATTGCACAAAAATGAAAATTAGATTAAATTAATTAAAATTAATGCAAAGCCTAATTTTTGGGTGAGGCAGTTTACAGTAATTATGGCGGGTTGGGACACAACAAAAGGAGTTGTAGAAACCAACCGAGGCAGTGAATATTATTATTGTATATTTTTAGAGTAATTATGATTTTGATTTTAAGTTGTTATAATGTTATAATTGAAGTTGCTAAACTTTCGAATAAAATAAACATCATATTACTGAAATTTATAGACCAACAAAATATTGTTATACATTTATTTATGGATTACTAGCCCTCTTTTGTCATCCCTTCTAAAATCTCTACGATCAACTCACCTAAGACCTAGCCTATCTCTCCTTTCCTCTGTACACTCTTGCAGTGGCAAATATAAATGGGAGTCTGGATCAAGGCTGGCTGATCCAAACAACGAAGTGCCAGTCTCCTGCAGGTAATAATTCTAATCCCATTCTTGAGAAGCACCCTATGGCGTGGCATCGTTGCTCTGGGATGTGGTATCGTAACTCTGGGATGTATCACTGTCATGCTGTGGCCTACCCTCGTAAGGTTGTGACATGCTAGCGTAAGACCGAAAATATCCCTCGTAATATTGTGGCATGCCAACATAAGGCTGTGACATGCCAGCGTAAGGCTGCGAAGTGCCCTTATAAGCTTGGGATATTCCCTCACCAACCTGTAAAATTCGTGCCTCTGTATTGCTCGAACCAGCTCCTCGATCGCGTGTCCTACGAGGACGTGCCTGCCTCTGTCCCACGAAGCCTACTGGATGGCTGTCTAGTATATCGAGTGGAGTAAAATAGGGACTCAGTGGTGTACGCAGATATTGTACAATCGTCCCTAAAATCTCTTCTGGATCTCTTTCGGGGTCCTCAGCTATATCAGCCAGTGTCTCCGCCTGAATATTTAAATCCACACTCAAAGAATATAAAAGTAACATATATAAATATGATAGTTTATGTAAATAAGAACTCATACCACTAGAGCATCACGTGCCCTCCTGTCACACAAGCTCAGATCGTCTAAAGCTTGTGGCTGGAACCGAGGTTCTTCAAATTTATACATCCTATTTTGCACTAGCGGGCATCCATACCAACGTAGAAAATCGGCATTACCCTCCACTGTAAAATTTTAACACAAAAGGATATGTAAGATCTAGTACCGTATAATTTATTTGAAATACCCCTTAACTTACAATCTGTCGTCTATTTATGGTGGTTTTAAACGAAAGAGATGAAAGTGTATTTCAATGGCGGGGTTTATACGAGACCCGTGCCCTTTGTTTCACAAACAAACTTGTACAATTTGATCCTATGCGAGGATGTGGGAGTATAATTTATTTAATCTGGATAAAAATTGCTATAGGTGTCTGATCTGCGGTCGATCACTTTAGCCCTTGGACTACACGATGTTGAAGAAGTGCCGTGGAAGACAGGATGCTGCTTCGGAGGTTGCAAAGGAGGGTGGATGCGCGATGCTGAAGGTCGTCGCTCCCTATTCCTTGCCTGAGCTCTGTATTCTCCTCTCTCTCTCTATCTCTCCCTCTTGATCTCCGGTTCGATGACCTTGTTCGATTCTTCTTTCAAAGTTTCGACCTTTGATCTGATATTGGTATTCTTGACCAAATTTTCTGACCTTGTTCCCCATTGACAGGGGCCTCTATTTATAGAGTCTTTGGTGACAGCGACCATTCGGTTGGTGTAGCAACCGAGGAGTGGAAAGTACAGCACCCTTTTACACAACGGTTAAAGTAACCAATGCCTACGTATAGATGATCTTTTGACTGAGCGGGTGACGTGGGTCCAACTAAGGGGACACAACACGTACGGTTGCTACTAAGATCACGGCATAAAAGCCACGTGGGTAGGTATCCATTGTGTAGAAGAGGTTGGCGTAGAAGCCAAATGTCCGTCACCATGGCATAGAAGCCAAGTAGGCATAAAAGCCGAACAGGCATAGAAGCCGAGCAGGCATAGAAGTTGAGTAGGCGTGGAAGCCGAGTAGTCATAGAGACTGAGTAGGCGTGGAAGCCGAGTAGGCGTGGAAGCCGAGTAGTCGTAGAGACTGAGTGGTCGTAGAGACTGAGTAGGCGTGGAAGCCGAGTGAGCACAGGCCCTGAATGGGCGTAGAAGCCGCTGCATATCATGCCAGAATGGGCGTAGAAGCCGCTTGAGCACAGATCCTGAATGGGCGTAGAAGCCGCTGAGTACCGTGCCAGGGTGCTGATGTGGACGTCTTTAGCCGGAATTACGGCTTTCGGAGATATAATCAAATCTTTGACAGAGATTTGCCATCATCCTGTGCATTAAATGCGGAGACGTGCCTTGAGGGGAAACTGTCACCGCTCTGTGCGTTTTGACGGAGGGACGTGCCTCGAGCCCTGTACGAAGTACAGCTTTTGACGTGGCAGGCGATTTGTCTTCCGCGGAGCGTAAAACAGCCCATGTTTGCCTGTGTAAAACAAGGTAGCGTGTTCCCTTTGTACGCGAAAGAGCGGTTTACGCCGGGAGATTTTAGTAAGCGTCGGTTTGGTGATATTTTAACCAAATCCTCTGCATTAAATGCCGAGATCCGCCATCATTACTGTGGGGTGTGTCCCGAGTGGTCTGCGATCGTTTCCAGCCGTCGTCTGGTTAGCCGTGCAGCACTTTCTGTCAAGAGTCAGAGGTCAGTTTTTACTGTGCGACTGGATAGTTTCTTTTTCGGGAAGACGAAGCGTTCCTCGTACGCTTTAATGCTGCTTTAAGAGCGGCTGGGTTTTATGCCATGGAGGCGATGAAGAACCCTGTTTTACGTTGGATGGCTCTGAAGGCCTGTGTTTACGCTGCTCTGCATTAAGACGCTGCGTAGATCTTCCGAGCGTATTTTTCATGCTTCTACAAGACCCCCTTCAAAGTTTTTAAATTCCTCGGAATTTGAAACGCTTTGAATGAAGCATGAATGGCCCCTCGTAACTCGAAACGTTTCTGAATGGAGCATTGAAACGGTCGATGCTGACTTTATGGCAGATTTATTGGGGACTGCTGTGATCTCTTTTGCCTATAAAAGGCTGGGGGGGTGAACCTATTTTTACCATATACCCATTGTCATGCAGAGATGATCGCCAGAGTTCGTCGGGTCGATCTGAGGAAGAAGGAGATCATGTTCTTCCAGCATGTAGGGAGCCGTAAAAGACGGCATCTTCGAGCAAGTGTCCACTGGAATGATGGATCATGGAAGGACATCTTGGCCTCCCTTGCTCGGGATAATCAGCAACTTTGTATGGCGTTGCACCAGGAGAGAGGAAGGGTCGTATTTGACCACACAGTTTGTAGACTGTTTATTTTTTCCTGAGGCCCCCGCGGACGAGATCAGACAAACCGTAATCTGTCGTCCTGATGGGGTTGGGTTTAAAGAAACCCTAATCGGATCGGCCATGGCAAATGGAGGATCTTCTTGTTAATGACCGTGGTGGTCATGAACGGCCATGGATGAAGAGGAAGACCTGCACCGGCACGAGAATCTGTCAGTACAGCTTCTAGGCGATCTTCAGACGACGAGGGGGGATCTCCTTTGTAGATGGAGTTTTCCTCAGATGTAATCATAAAAAATAGAGAAAAAACCCTTGTAGATTGGATTTCCCTCATATGTAATCATGATTTTAATCTTTAATAAAATCGTCTTCTTCTCCATATGATCGTGTTGCCATACGTTGCTTGTGAAGTCTGAATATGTGCAGCTTCAACACGTCTGAATCTTTACGCTGACTCTGATAGAAAGAGTATTAGGCCCTGTCCTTCACGCATAGCGAATAGTCCATAGAAAGTTGCTGAGCATTTTTTGAACACTTAGAACAGCCATGTTGCTAGGACTGAGGGACGGCGTAGGATTTCTGAACTGTTGCCTCTCTGATGAGCGGAATTTCATCTTTGTTTAGAATTCGTCTTCAAGAATGATCTCTCGAAACTCCCTTGGAACAGGGTCGAGGTTTTTTGGCTGTCAAACTGAGTTGCCACTTTGATAGACGAGATGTTCAGACTGGAATCTGGATGAACCTCCAATTTTCTGGACCCGAGAGGAGTAATTTCTCAATGTTTGAACTCTGTATACCTTGGGTACTTGGGATGATTTGGGTCAAGAACGAGTATCTTCTGTGTGAACTCTTTACAATTGACCGCTTTGGGACTGTTTGGATATGCGAAAAGTCGTGGAGCGAAAAATTATGTCTGTAGCCTCTTGAGCGTAAAACACCATCGAGCATGAAATCGTAGACTTGTGGTTCCTGAGCGTGAAGTCATAGGTTTGTTGCCTCTCGAGCATAGAATGCTACCGAGCACAAAGGCATCCGGGCAAGAAAAAACCATAGACTTGTAGCTGTCGGACGTAAAGCCGTTAGATTCGTAGCTATCGAGCGTAGAAAAGCTCCTTTAGCGTAGGACTGTAGATCTGTAGCCTGTGAGCGTAGAATACTATCGAGCGTGAAATCGTAGACCTGTGGTTCCTGAGCGTGAAGTCGTAGGTTTGTTGCCTCTCGAGCATAGAATGCTACCGAGCACAAAGGCATCCGGGCAAGAAAAAACCATAGACTTGTAGCTGTCGGACGTAAAGCCGTTAGATTCGTAGCTGTCGAGCGTAGAGAGCTCCTTTAGCGTAGAAGTGTTGATTTGTTACTCCTGAAAAGAAATTTTTTTCGAGCGTGAGGTTTACGGATCTGTTGCTGCTGAGCGTAAACTGAGCGCCACCGAGCGTGAGATCATCGATTTGGTATCTGTTGAGCACAAAAGTCATGGATTTGTGGCCTCTCGAGCATAAAATCTACCGAACACAAAGGCATCCGGGCATAAAATCGTAGATTTGTAGCTGTCGAGCGTAAAATCGTGGATCCGTTGCTGTCGAGCGTAGAAAAGCTCCTTTAGCGTAGAGCCCGCTGAACCGTCTTGTACGAAAATCCTTTCGAATTCGCTGACCGTCCGTCTTTCGAGGGTAGTGGGCTGACGTAGCATCCAATCATAACCAACTATTAATTGCGAGATTTGGTTAGGGTCTCGAGGGGATCGTCCGAGGATTCGAGGAGTCGACCCGGACTGTATATATATCCCAAGCTTTTTGAGAGAAAAACTTTTTATCTGTCTTCTGCGAAAGAAAGCTTTCGATTGTTCGAGTTTTTCTTCGTTCCTTCTCCGAGCACTTCGAGTCTTCTGAAATGGCATCGAAACAAACCCCCTCCGCTAAGGGAAAGAGCATAGGTTCTTCTTCTCATTCTTCTGTCCCGGCGAGGGAATCTCCGGTCGGGCAAGGTGAACTTCCCTCTGAGGGGAGCATCCCACCGACGACTAACACACCCGGCTTTAGAGGTAGAACTTTTTGGGATGACACAAACGATAAAAAATCTTTCGTACACGTTGAACATGACTGCGCTAGGTCGTCTTCTGTGCTGATAGCCTCTTTTGAGGAAGATGACGCACGGAGGCGTTTTCATCTTTTACGTCCACATTTCTAATGTGTCAGCGTAAAGACTCCATATTTTCGTAGCTCTGAGCGTAAATAGCTCGGACTACCAAAAATTGGCGTATTTCGTAAAAATGAATTTTACGTTTTGTGGAGGAGACTTTCGGCGTAAGGTGACCAAATTTGTACAATCTTGGCGTAGAGCACAGACTGTCGTTTCCTTGGTCCGTGTGTTTGTGCCAGACTTGTAATGACATATCTTCTTTGTATTATCTTGCAGTTGATCTGGGTGAGTCCCCATTGGCTGAGGTGATGGGCTCCGCTGCCGGGATGCTGTACTCGAACTATCTGGAGGATCTGTCCCATGTGGCATTTCCCATCTCTGGACCCCAGTATCCTGAGGGAAGGGAGCTCCTGATATCGGCCCAGGGTGAGCGAATGCTGTTGAGTATGATCAATAGCGAACCCTTGGTACGTGTAGATGGGGGGGCAGTATATAAAGCCGGCTTTCCTTTTTGGGAACATGATTGATAAACAGTCCCAGACGAAGCCCAAAAGGGAGCCTTGGGTTTTCCCTGCCGGAGATTTGGTCTTGTACCTGCCGACGATGCCGAGGGATTATCCCATCTCGGCCTTCTCACATACAACGCATCTGCAGCAGATGTAGCTAAACCACGCCTTAATGAAGGTCTTGTATCTTATGTTCTCATCAACGGGTACGCGGAGACTAGGCACCATGGTCTTCTCTATGCCACCCGTATACAACAGGTTGGCCATCTGGGCGGCGGATAATCCCCTGGGAGGGTGTCTTTCCGTTGTCAGAGCTTGTTTTACGCCGAGGGATTGTGCCTGGCGTAATTTGGAGATACGCTCAGTCTATCGTAAGGTTGGAGTGGCCCTCAGTCGGCCATTAGCTTCTCGCGTAATCCGGAGGGTAGGCAGATCTTTCTCTTGCTGCCGTGAAGGCCAAGTAGTCGAGTATTCGCCCGATTATTCCCTCTTGCGGAGATCATAGCGCTCATCTGGTTCATCGTAGAGGTCAGATATCGTCTTGCATGTGGAACGTGATCTGTACCTCTGATTTGGCGTTGAGGCACCATCAGAGGTTTTGTCTGTACCATGCGTAGCGGGAGACTGATTTCTGTGCGTATAGCGCAGTGGATACTCCTGGGTTAGCGCTGAGGCTTACTAGAAGTTTTGTCTGTACCGCGCGTAGCGGGAGACTGAATTTTACGTACGGGGCACGGAGGGAGCGATGCTACCACCTCATTGGTCGGAGAGATCGGAGAGATCGGAGAGTCCACAGGAACAGGGGAGGATGTCTTGGGCATCCAGACTTTGCGTAGCTTCCTGTTGTCTTGGACGGAGAGAGAGTGAGAGCTATCCCCAGTCCGAAGCATGTCTTCGTAGGCAGACTGGTCGAAATGAATGACCAGCGTCTTCTTCACGGTTCCTACAGATACCGTATCGTGTTGAGCAATTACTTCCTCGTCGGAAGAGAAAGATGTCCCCAGCAGAGTCGCCATCTTGTTTGTGGTAGTTTTAAACGAAAGAGATGAAAGTGTATTTCAATGGCGGGGTTTATACGAGACCCGTGCCCTTTGTTTCACAAACAAACTTGTATAATTTGATCCTATGCGAGGATGTGGGAGTACAATTTATTTAATCTGGGTAAAAATTGCTATAGGTGTCTGATCTGCGGTCGATCACTTTAGCCCTTGGACTACACGATGTTGAAGAAGTGCCGTGGAAGACAGGATGCTTCTTCGGAGGTTGCAAAGGAGGGTCGATGCGCGATGCTGAAGGTCGTCGCTCCCTATTCCTTGCCTGAGCTCTGTATTCTCCTCTCTTTCTCTCTATCTCTCCATCTTGATCTCCGGTTCGATGACCTTGTTCGATTCTTCTTTCAAAGTTTTGACCTTTGATCTGATGTTGGTATTCTTGACCAAAATTTTTGACCTTGTTCCCCATTGACAGGGGCCTCTATTTATAGAGTCTTTGGTGACAGTGACCATTCCGTTGGTGTAGCAACCGAGGAGTGGAAAGTACAGCACCCTTTTACACAACGGTTAAAGTAACCAATGCCTACGTATAGATGATCTTTTGACTGAGCGGGTGACGTGGGTCCAACTAAGGGGACACAACACGTACGGTTGCTACTAAGATCACGGCGTAAAAGCCACGTGGGTAGGTATCCATTGTGTAGAAGAGGTTGGCGTAGAAGCCAAATGTCCGTCACCATGGCATAGAAGCCAAGTAGGCAAAAAAGCCGAACAGGCATAGAAGCCGAGCAGGCATAGAAGCCGAGCCGAGTAGGCGTGGAAGCCGAGTAGTCGTAGAGACTGAGTAGACGTCGAAGCCGAGTAGGCATGGAAGCCGAGTAGTCGTAGAGACTGAGTGGTCGTAGAGACTGAGTAGGCGTGGAAGCCGAGTGAGCACAGGCCCTGAATGGGCGTAGAAGCCGCTGCATATCGTGCCAGAATGGGCGTAGAAGCCGCTTGAGCACAGATCCTGAATGGACGTAGAAGCCGCTGCGTACCGTGCCAGGGTGCTGATGTGGACGTCTTTAGCCGGAATTACGGCTTTCGGAGATATAATCAAATCTTTGATAGAGATTTGCCATCATCCTGTGCATTAAATGCGGAGACGTGCCTTGAGGGAAAACTGTCACCGCCCTGTGCGTTTTGACGGAGGGACGTGCCTCGAGCCCTGTACGAAGTGCAGCTTTTGACGTGGCAGGCGGTTTGTCTTCCGCGGAGCGTAAAACAGCCCATGTTTGCCTGTGTAAAACAAGGCAGCGTGTTCCCTTTGTACGCGAAAGAGCGGTTTACGCCTGGGGATTTTAGTAAGCGCCGGTTTGGTAATATTTTAACCAAATCCTCTGCATTAAATGCCGAGATCCGCCATCATTACTGTGGGGCGTGTCCCGAGTGGTCCGCGATCGTTTTCAGCCGTCGTCTGGGTAGCCGTGCAGCACTTTCTGTCAGGAGTCAGAGGTCAGTTTTTACTGTGCGACTGGACAGTTTCTTTTTCGGGAAGACGAAGCGTTCCTCGTACGCTTTAATGCTGCTTTGAGAGCGGCTGGGTTTTATGCCATGGAGGCGATGAAGAACCCTGTTTTACGCTGGATGGCTCTGAAGGCCTGTATTTACGCTGCTCTGCATTAAGACGCTGCGTAGATCTTCCGAGCGTATTTTTCATTCTTCTACACCGTCGATGTCATCAATTCGAACATGTGTTCCACGCCATACGTGATAAATCTGGAATGCCAACCAAGCATATATGTACGAACCTGCTCTTCCATATTTGATTTGGTACTGCTAGAAGCCAAAGGCTCTAGGGGTATCATCTGTTTCAGTCCGAACTGTCGTATAACATGATCCGCTGGATGAAACATGATAGATCCATTGTACATGATATAATACCTATGGAGACTGCGACATGTTCACCATCTCTCACTTCTTTTGGCACACTTAGTGGTTGCCAAACAACCTATTTGACATTCAGCATGTAATAAATGGTAGGCACATGAATATTTTTAAAAAATTTAATTTAATAATTACATACTTACCTCATAGGCGGTTAATGTGTCAAATCGATGACGGTAAAGAGATATCATTTTTGTCATATAATGCACATAATCTGTATTTTCAGTAATCCAGCGAATGCCTGCAGGCCATACTATTTGTTCAGCTCTATATTTTCTAACTGGTCTACCAATCTCAAAGTGATCGTAACACCAGAACTACAAAGAAGAACACAAATAATATCCAAATAAATATAGCAGATATTATTTATTTTTATTCATACATGTATAAGTGTTAGACATCCACTTATATTTTTTGTTGTTCTACCCTGTGATACCTAACTCACAAAAGATGTCATAGAGCGGTATAAATATGCTAACACTACTTCACTCCATGCGTGTTTTGTGTTGGAATGGATGTCCACAAGAAATGGTAGCAGTCGCACGTTGATCATATTTTTCGTAGCGCCGGGGAATAAAAAAGTACCGCATAGACACAGCAAGTAAGCTCTAGTGCAACATATCACCTAAAAATATAATTGAATATTCATACCATTTATATTAAATAAATATTAACAATAATTAATACATGTAAATAATTACCTGCGAATAATCGACAGGAACTGTTGTAGAGCCGATATGATCAACATACATGAAAGTAGACCAGAGCCAAGTGAGTTTGACAGTGCTGGTTTCTCCCATGTCAGAGGGGGGCTCCACACCGAGGTATTCTCTAATGAGATATTTTGCTTCCAATTTTTTGTCAAAATATATAGGATTACCCTCGATAGGTAATCCCAGAATCTGTGCCACATCCGCTAATGTGATCGTCATCTCCCCGAAGGGTAACTGAAATATGTTGCGTGTTGGCCATCATCGCTCAACGATACTTAATATCAGGTCTCTATCGTGACGCTTAATTCGTATAGCATCAACAAAGTAAAAACCAAAAGCCTCCACCAAGACCTTTTAGCCTTCAGTCAACTCCCATGATGACCGCCACTTACCATGCTCTCGTAATTTTACATCTGGATAATCATAGTGTTATATAATATATGTATAGATATCGTTAGCATAATATAATACGCTTAACAACAATAATATCAATTATCTAAAAATTATATTATCGGTCCTACAAAAACTAGACTAGAAATGTGAGACTCTCGCTCACGTTCAATGGCCGGAGTTGTAGGTCCACCGGGTATGCGTCCGTCATTTTGAAAAGCCATCTGTTACATGCAAATTCATAATTAAATTGCTATTTAACTCTTTTCAAACTCTTGAACTCCTTTATCTATTTTTTTTCTTTTGTATCTTCTTCCTCTTGAACTCTTGCAGCCTTCAGCTTCTCATATTAAATTCTCTTACTGGAGAAACTCTCACAAATATTTTCTTCTTCTCCTTCTGTAAACGGAATTCTCATTCTTATAGATGCATTCCAATGCATTAAAACCAAAAAAAATTATTTTTTAATGCATGCATTCATTCCAATGCATTGAAATTATGAGTGATCACGGACTAACATTAGAGAGAGAGATAGAAGAGGACATGAGAGTGGTCACGGGCTAACATTAGAGAGATGGAGAGAAGAGGACAGTAGAGTGATCACGGACTAACATTAGAGAGAGAGAGAGAAGAGGACAGGAGAGTGGTCACGGACTAACATTAGAGAGAGAGAGAGAAGAGGACAGGAGAGGAGAAGAGAAGAGGAGAGGAGAGGAGAGGAGAGAGAGAGAGGAGAGGAGAGGAGAGGAGAGAAGAGAAGAGAACAGGAGAGGAGAGAGAGGGACGAGCGGGAACAGAAGAGGAGAGAGAGTGAGAGAGAAAGAGAAGAGAGTGAGTGAGAGAGTGAGTGAGAGAAGAGAGAGAGAGTGGGTGAGTGAGAGAGAGAGAGTGAGAGAGTGAGTGAGAGAAGAGAGAGAGAGAGTGGGTGAGAGAGAGAGAGAGAGAGAGAGAGAGAGAGAGAGAGAGAGAGAGTTAGCGGGTGACTGAGAGTGAGAGTGAGTGAGAGAGTGAGCAGAGAGAGAAGAGAGAGAGTGAGTGAGAGAGAGAAGAGAGAGAGAGAGTTAGCCGGTGAGTGAGAGAGAGATTGAGAGAGAGAAGAGTGATTGAGTGTGAGAGAGAGAGAGAGAGAGAGAGAGTGGTAAAAAAAATTTAATATAGGAGAGGAGAGAGAGAGAGGCGAGGAGAAGAGAGAAGAGAGAAGAGAGAGAGACTGTTAGTGAGAGAGAGAAGAGAGAGAGAGTAACGGTTAAAAAAATAAAATTAAATAGGAAAACGTCCTTTGTAATGGCATTTTTCCTTCCAAATGACGTTTTCCTTTTCTTTTCTTTTTTAACGGCAACCGACGAAAAAAATTTGGAAATGGTAAAACGTCCTTCTGATGGGCGTTATGATGCTCTTTTTGAAAATTTTAAAATTTGTATGCTGAGAGTGGGATTTGTATTAATTTCGTTGCTCTGAACGAAATTTTTCGTTTTTATAATACACAATTTGCTCCAAAACTTTCTTAAAATCGCGTTCTGGAAATTTTGTTCAAAAAGCCCTCTTTTTAAGGGCGTTTTTATGTTCTGTACGCAATTTTAAAAAATTTATGTTTTTGATGTAGTTTTTGAACTTTCTATGTTATATACGCAATTTTCTGTATATATATATATATACACGCGCCAGGGTATCGGAAGCCACGTTTTCGGAGTCCCGCCGAAGTCCCGCTCTCTCCAAGCGTTGGATCGAGCAGGACCCGCTCTTCCCAAACGTTGGATCGAGCAGGATCAAGCGCGGGCCCCCCACGCGGACCCCCGATCCGACGCGCGAGGGGGAGGGACTGGACTTTGACGGAACTCCAGCGACGGAACTTTTGATCCATCTCTCTCTCTCTCTCTCTCTCTCTCTCTCTATATATATATATATATATATATAGAGGGAGAGAGAGAGAGAGAGAGAGAGAGAGAGAGAGAGAGAGAGAGAGGGGGAAGGGCGGGGGGGGGGGGGGGGTTGCGGACAGCTTTGTGACAGGAAGACGATACTTTTGTCTTCACGGGAAAAAAATTTAAATGGCACCCGGGTTCGGTTTTAGTAGGGCTTCGATTCATTGACCCACACAAGAAGTACCCGCTCTTAGATGAACGTTGCACATAAAAGAACTGTACAAAAATTTGCCAAATGCTTTGTGGCCCGGGAATGCAACAGTTTTACAAACACAGAGTAGTAGTTTAAAGCAAAAGAAATGGTAGTAGATGTCTAGCAAAGAAATATGAAAAAACAACACTACTAGTTAACAAGAAGGTTGTAGTATTAAGTAGCTATAGGAAGAAACGACATGCAACATCACGTGGAAGGAGAAAGGGAAAGACAAAAAACAAAAACAAATTATTTTGTTTAAACATCAAGTTAATGTTATTTCTAAGACAACGAAAATAAATATTAAATTGAAGTCACAATATGATATATAGAAATGTATTTTTTTATTGATATTTACATCGGAATATAAAGACTTACAATAAAATTCAAATGCTCTTAATAGCCAACTGATACTTGCCGATTTGACGTACATATTTGTCTATTTGGCTTACAACTTACTGGTTCAAAAAATTTATAATATTTCATACCTTATGTCATTTATAACAAAAGATAACATCTTTAAAAGAAGAGCTTTTGATTGCCAAATTTTTTTTCGTTCTATTAGAATTGTCCAGACTAGTCTCCGCACCTGCAAACATGACTTCATCGAACTAACCATCTAGCATAATGTACCGTACGAAAAGAAAACATTACATTTTATGTACTATTGATCAGCTTTTGAATTTTATGTTAGGTTGCAGTCTAAATTTTATTATGATCTTAGCCCTACATTTTAAATTTTATTATGATCTTAGCAATACCAAGCACACTAGGATCAGAACTGACTCAAGCCCGGTCCGACTTGACCTAAGTCCAAAACCGACCGTGCCATGGACCACATGTTGGACTAGGCTCATATTTCCATCCTTAGGGCTCAGTTAGATACAGTCTGCTATGGTGCATGAATCTGAAAGGTTCAGTCCAAATCTGACTCGGTCCACCCAACAAATAGCTAAAACTATCAAATCGGTCGGATCGGACCGACCCGGCCCACTTGACTGCTCTTGCTTGTGACATGTGCTGAAATTATTGTGTAGTTACTGCTAAACTGTGTTATACAAGCACGTTTGGATACCCTTTTCAGTTTGTGCTTTGAGTTCTGATAATCCATATTCTTGCAGTATGTTACCGAATTAAACTAACCAAAGCCGAATTCAAGAGGAACAACACAATAGTTTTGAGACAATTTGTAAAGAAAGGAAGAAAATTTCCATAACATGAAGAGAGATGAATCAGTTTACATTAGATATTAGCCAAAGGAAAACAAATAGAGAGTTGAAGTAGCAGCTACGTTCCCTTTTGTTAGAGAGAGGTATGAATGAATGAATGGATGTGGCATATATCCTCATGAGTGAGTTGAGTTTAGGAGTAGAGGGCTTGGATTGGCAGCCCCTTGACGAGGCCGCAGAGAAGCGTGGTATTGGGCATGTTGTACTCGTCCCTCAGCGACTTGGCCGGCGACACGACGCTGATGTAGAGCTGCTGCCCGAGGTAGTACCTGTCCCAGTGGTTGGACCTCAAGTTCCACATCCCTGCGTTGTCGAATGTCAGCATGATCGCGGTCCACGACTTGGGGAACACCTGGATCGCCACCCGGCTGACCGCGTCGAGGTTGTTGTACTTGTCCCTCGACTCAGGTGTCCATTTGCCTGGTCCCATACTACATGCATGTCGATGATCATCAAATCAGTTGTACATGTTAACGGAAACAAGAAGAAAATGATTCAAACAGAAATGATGCTGTAGTAATTACCCGACTGCGAAGAAAGAGTAGCCATCCAAATGGTAAGACTGAATGGACTTCTCGGGGTTCTCGAAGATGATCTCGATATAGGTCCTGAACTCTGCCTTGATCACGCTGGGTGCCATGCTGATGGGGATTTCCATGTCGGGGGCTTCGTCCTCGATGAGGTTATAGGTGAAAACCTGGTCGGCAATGCCAAAGTACTCTGCCAGCTTCAAGGGGGTCTCGGCGTCCTTGTGGGACATGCCGTTGAGCGCATACTTCTTCTTGCCATTGATGGTGCCGGCACGGTTGACGAGCCTGATGGTGCGGGTGATGGGGATGGAGCCGTAGTGGTAGGAACCCTGAGGGTTGGGACGAGCGGCACTGGCGGTCAAGTTCCACCTGAAGGACCTCCACTGGTTGAGCGACCAGCCCCAGCCTGCGGGAGCAGGGGGGAGCTCTGCAGACGCCTTTGCGGTCTCGGGTGCACCAATGTACCTAATTGGAGATGTTGCGGTGATCACCTTCTTGATGAACCGTGTGGACACAACCATGAGGTACTCGCCAGCGGGCTGGTCGGCAGTGACGAGGACGGAGTAGCACTGACCAACGTGCACGTCGAGGGAGTCGTACATGTTCTGGACGGTGTGGGAGCCATCAATCTCGACGAGCTTCATGGAGTGACCCTGGATGCGGAAGTTGAGCGAGGTCTTGATCCCTACATTGCAAATCCTGTACCTGTAGGTCAGGCCAGGCTGCAAGTTCTGGGGCTGGTTCCATTCGTCCTCGTTGCTGGCCTTGACGTTGATGAGGACTCCGTCGGGGAGCTTCATGCTGCGGCCCGCGTCAAGCATGCGGGCAAGGACGGTGTGGCTCTTGGTATACCAGTCGCTGATCAGGACGGAGATCTCGTTGGCGGGGTCGGCAAACGGGACCGGAATGAGGAGGCGGCTGTTGATGCGGATGGGACCGAACCCGCCCGCAGCCTTCTGCATCCCGATGCTTGGGGCGTAGAAGAAGCTACCAATCTGGTCCTTCACCTGGAACTTGTAGGTGAAGTTGGTCCCCGGTTCGATAGGGCAGTTGGTTCCTGGCATACCGTCCATCCACGAGTTCTTCCTCTGCTGGATGCCATTCCTGCACACCATCCATCCATCCATCCATCCATATTAATTAGTTATACATTATTGATTCACAACCGAACATCTCTAAATTATGGTACCATGTGAAGAGGAATGGCTCGTCAAGCTGGTTGAACACATTGACAACAATATTGTTGTTGGAGCTGCAGTTGATTTCAGGTCCCGGGAACGCATTGTTGATCAGGATCACCCGCTGGGGGACGCCGAGGAGGGTGCGGGTGCCGTAAGTGACGTGCCACTCGAAGAAAAGGTAAGGGTCCTCAGCCTGGACAGCCGAGAGGCCGAAGAGGGCGAGGAAGACGAACAATGCTGCAGCACGTATCATCTCTTTGTTACAATTGAGCCTTTGACGCTCTCTCTCGAATGCTATGGAGAATCAAACAAATATAGATATATGATATATAGATAATAATAGTTAGGAAAGATCCCTGGATAGTTAATGTATGTTAATGGCGGGCAAGAGATGCCAACCAGGGAGCTTCGATTTGTTGATTGGAGCCCTGTGGGTTTTATTGTGCGGTGTGAGAGCGGAAGTTCGTTAGGCTATGAAGGGAATGGAGGGAAGCGGAGTGCTTTTAGGACCCAGCTAGTCATTATTAGTATTTCAAACAACGGTTTTTTTGGAATTTCCCCTTGGAACGTTTCAAAATATTGTGTGGTTGTCCCCCTTGGGTGCAACTTAGACGGAATAAATTCGAATTCGATCGGATAAATTCATTAATGGATTAGATTATGTTTGAAGATATTCGGATTCAGGTTAAAATATTTTAATCCGACAAAAATTGGATTAGACTCGGATTCATTTGTTGGGTTACCTAAAGAACACGAAATCGGACATATATATATATATATATATATATATATATATATATATATATTTATATATATATATATATATATTGTTTCATACTTCTTAAATAAAAAATTTAAACCCTAAATTTCTCAACCAAAATATTTTAACTTCTTATCCTAAATATCATTTAAGTTTGTATTTTGTAATAATTGAACTTGATTTCTATTGATTATTTGTTTAATATTACTCTTGTTTAAATTATTTCAAATATCATATTAGAGTTCGATAAATCCGATAGACCAGATCCAACTCGAACCCAATCCGCTGCTCCGGACTTGGCCTTGGACTACATATGTTGAATCAGAGGTAGGGTTGGACTTGGGCTCAGATTCAAGTTGGGCTCGAGTTGGGCCCAAGTTCGATCCAACCCGTCCGAGTTGTACCCCTATGCCCTCCTACGCGGGTGCCCATAACCCGTGTGGCCGACATTTTTTTTTTTTTACTTTTTAGGTCAAGTAAATTCTTAAAAAATATTAAATAAATTCAGAATAATGTTGAACAAAGTGATGATCGATATTGACGACAAAGATTAATACTAATTATGCTAATCTGATTGATGTAAGGAAATCTCGTAAATTTTCTTGATCCTTGATTCCTTGTCTCCGGTCATGCCTTGCAACCATCATTGATGAATTCATTATCACACTAGTCTCCTCTATAATAGTGTGAGTTTCTGGAAGTGTGACGGAATCTCCAAGGTTTGTGACATGTTATATCAGCTGAAAAATGATAAGCTATCATTCACTAGTATGCCAAGTCACAAAAATTACTACCGAGTCTGATTGTCTTGAAACAATGGGAAAAAAAAGTTGAAAAGCTTTAGCTCCCAAAAATAATACAACAAAATAAAGAGAGGAATGCAGAATATTGAAGGACCGTGCATAGATTCGCAACATTATTTTTGGTGTGTAGAGATGCAAAAAAGGAGCACATTCACTTGTGAGGTTCTCAGTTACCCACATTCTATATTTTATCCACTCTGATTCTCCTGATGATTTCGATTTCTTGTTGCATGCTGATTGTATGGGAGCTGAGCTCTCCTTTGAACGAATGTAGACTTTTCTATATCTCAACTGTAAGACCCAAAAAGAATAAAATAAAAATAAAAATCAAGGCTGACACAAGCAATGCAGTCCCATACTAGTAGAGTTTTAATCTGGACTTAAAATCTGTTACTTCCATGACTTAACCAAAGATGGAAGAATACATGATCGAGCTCAGAGGTTCACACAAAAAATTTTACTCTGACTATTCTCGATTTTCACGAAGAACTATATAATAATTCTGATTACAACTTGTTCTCAAGATTACAAAGGATTCAGAAAAAAATAAACTTCGCGTTATTTCTTGCACTCGCAGTTGCAGACGGACATAACGGAATTACAACTAGCAAAAGAGAAGAGAAAGGAGAAGGAAATCAGCTTGCTAGCTGGGGTGATGAAGATCACCGTTGCTCAAAGCAAGATTCATCCCAACACGATCTGCTTTCAGGAACCAGCAAGTTCACATAGAACTTCTGGAACGCTCGCTGTCACATCTTTTTCGGACTCGCACGAACTTTCTGGACTCCAATGACGACGGCAGCAGGAACTCTTTTCTTATCCTGATTTTTGAAGTAAGTTCTCAAAAAGGCACGAAGAGAGTATTTATAAAGAGAGGGTGAAAATTCTAGCCGCCCATAAGTTACGGAAAGATAGGAACAAATTAATTATGAATTCCTAAAAGATATACACGAATTAATTTCAAATCCCATAAAAAACGGATATGAATAACTGTCCATATCTTTCCATAACCGTTAAAATATATCTGAAAGGAGCGGCCACACAAGCAACCTCATATGCGACCGCTCATGTAGCAGTGCAAACCGTAGCGCATGCGGCAGCCCAAGCAGCAGTCCATGCGGCAGAGCATGCGGCCACGTGTGCGATCGCACATGCAACCGCTCATGCGGTCCCGCGTACGACCGCACATGCAATCGCTCATGCGGACACGCATGCGGCCTCGCGTGCAACAGCGCATGCAACTCGTGCATGAGCGCATCAAATGCGCACAAGCGCCATGTGACGATGCTGACGTGCTAAATGCAAAGTGCGCCAACAAAGCCCCACTTTGCGCCCTTGATCCCGAGTCCAAGTCACTAAGCCCCTTTGGGGTTAGCTCTTATGGACATAATTTCAAGGGCATGACAAAAAGTACAAATACTTTCATGAGGAGTTAATCATTTTTTCTCTTAGAAAAATACCCCCACTTGGCACTCATGTGCCCCACCGCATCCCATGTGCACACCTCAACTCATACAAAGTATTATATTGAGATACTCACTTGGTGGTGTAGCCAATGTGGGACTATCTTTACTAGTCCAAAGAAAACAACACCAACAATCCCCCCACATATCTGAATATATATGGGTTGAGCGTTCCCCATAGTGACTGTCCATCATGCATTAGGATAGATGCCGCTTCGACTTGAATCTTCCCGCATGGGCCGAATAGCAGTATGATACAAGAATGGACTGTCTTGAATTTTGCACCATAGTTACAATTTTTTCCACTCACACAATAACATCATATGTGCTTCCGGTTGCACATTGAAGGCCATGTGCACGCATAGTTTTGGTGTATGTATTTTGGTTGTCTACAAGTTTTTTCTCAAGATACGACCTACATCTCTTTCCATACACTATAGGTGAGTTCTTTTAAAGATTCCTTGACATAAAGACTTGCGCTTCCTTGCGATGCTACGCCGCTTTGACATGGCCTAAAACTGAGGTTCATTCCCTCATGTTGTGTCAGCCACTGTAGCATGAGGTCTCAGCCTCTTTGTAGTGCCAAACTACCCAGTAGAAGCCTTGCGCTTCCTTGCCGTGTTACGCCGCTGTGACATGACTTTCTGCCAAGGACTTACATTTTTTTACTTCTGTGGTGTCATACCACTGTAACATGAGGTCATCGACCTCTTTGTAGTGTTGCCTACCATTCTTAATTCTACAGCATTAAGATATATGCCTATATGTGATGCTACGCCGCTATGACATGACTTAATGTCGAGAATTTACATCTTTTACCTCTATGGTGTCACGCCACTGCAGCATGGGATACAAGTCCCTTGTAGTGCTAAAACTACATAATTCCTGTAATGCATACCGGACATTCACTATGTCCGAGAACTCATTAAGGCATCAAAGCCATCCTCCCACAGGAAATATTCTTTTCAAGAATAAATAGTAGACCACAGTGGTTCCGGGTACGTATCTCACAATGTCCCCGAGGACTACCCACTGTAACTGATATTCTCCCAGTCAATGGTCCTTCTTTGAACCAAAATCTAGATGCCTAGTAGATTTCTCTTTGAACTAATAGCATAAAACTTTATGGTAGAATTATAAAGACTCAATATCATAATGTCGTCTTGCCCATTTTTTTTGTTGTGTCCTCGACCAGTTGGCGCTTGAGATCCTTGGTGAACGGATCTGCCAGGTTTTCCTGGCTTCGAACATCAATCATGGTAATAACTCTAGTCTTTATCAGATCATTCACTACCCTGTGCCTCAATTGCACAATCCTCTTCTTACCATTGAAGAAGTCATTTGATGCCACTGCTGCAGTCGCCTGGTTGTCGTAGTATATTAGTACCACCAAAATCTGCGCACCAACCAATGTAAGATCATACATGATCTCCTAAAGCCATTTTGCTTCATCTGTTGCAGCCACCAGTGCATAAAACTTAGATTCTATCGAGGAATGAGAGAGCATAGTCTGCTTCTTCGACTTCCACGATATAGCAGCTCTACCTATGGAAAAGGTATATCCTTCTGTGGACTTTTCGCTCTCTACTTCTGATACCAGCTTGCACCACTAAAGCCTTCTACTACTGTCGAATACCTGCTGTAGTGCAGCGCATACTTATGAGTCCTCCTGAGATATCTCATCACTCTCTTCACAGCCTTCTAGTATTCCACACCTGGGTTGTTCGTGAATCAACTCAGCATCCCCACGGCGAAAGCAATGTCAGGCCTTGTGGCAGTTGTTGCATACATCAAACTCCTGTTGACGCTCTAATACTCCAGCTGCCTAACGCTTTTCCTTTGATTTGACTTCATCTTCTTGTCACACCTGTACGGAGTATCGATCCCTGGAATATCCTGATATCCATAGCGTATGGGCATCTTTTCAATATAATGGGACTATGATAGTGCCACTTCAGTGTCCGTCCGGATAATATTTATCCCGAGGATAACATTAGCTTCCTCTAAGTCCTTCATATTGAAATTAGATGAGAAAAACTTCTTTGTCTCAGTGACACATGCTAGATCCATATCTAGGATCATCATGTCGTCCACTTACAGACAAACGATGACTCATCTTCCATCAGCAAACTTTGTGTAAACACACTTGTCTGTCTCACTGACCATATAGTCGTTTGACCTTATGACTTTGTCAAACTTCTAATACCAGATCTTGGGAGATTGTGTCAGACCGTATAGTAATTTTACCAACTTGTAGACTTTTTCTTCAAGTCCTTTGACGATAAATCCTTCTGGCTGTTGCATGTAAATCTCTTCGGTCAACTCTCCATTCTGAAATATTATTTTAACATCCATCTGATGAATAAATAGCTTGTGAATTATACTCAGTGTAATCAACATCCTCATTATCGTCATCCTTGCTACTGGAGAATATGTATCGAAGTAGTCAATCCCCTACTTCTGAGAAAATCCTTTGCCCACCAACCTTGCCTTGAACTTGTCAACAGTTCCATCGGCTTTCATCTTCTTCTTGAAGATCCATTTGCATCCGATTGGTTTAGTTCCTTCAGGTAGATCGACCAACACCTAAGTTTTATTGGAGGTTACTGAGTCATACTCATCATTGATAGCCTCCCTCCAGAAGACAGCATCTCTAGTCTTTATCGCCTTATCATAGGTAAGCGGATCTGCTTCTACGTGATATGTGACAAAATCTTCTCTGAAGTCCTTCGGTCTCCTAACTAGCTTAGACATCAGTTCTGCGAGTTCTGGTTCAAAAGTTATCTCTAGTATGACAATTTCTTATTGGACAATATCTTCTTTGGAAGCGTTAGCCTCCTATGCACCCACATTATTCTTCAGAATATCCGTGATAAAAATATTCTTGTGCCTTGCAAATTTATCTTTAAATAATTTTTTGTCGCGAGATTCAATGATATGATTTAATTCTATATCAAGAAACCTTCGAGCATCACTCTTATCAGCATAACCCAGGAAGATGTTCTTCGTAGTCCTTGTACCCAGCTTCTGTATCTTCAAACCCGGGAGCTTCACATATGTCAGACACCCCCACGCTCGAATAATATTCAAGTTGGGTCTGAATTTAAACCAGAGTGCATAAGGAGTGACTTCGAAACTTGCGTACGAAACTCTTTTCAGAATGAACGTATCCGTCAATGCAGCTTCTCCCCAGAAGCAGTTTAGAAGACCCACAATCAACAACATTGAGTTCATCATCTCTATCAACGTCTTGTTCTTCCTCTCAGCTACTCTATTTGATTGAGGAGAATACGGAGCAGTCATTTCATTAACAATTCCATATTATTTGCAGAACGATGTGAATTCAATAGACCTATACTCTCCGCCTGATCACTTCTAAGTCTCTTGAGTTGTTGCCCTATCTAACGTTCAGCTTCAGTCCTGAACTCCTTGAACTTCTCGAATGCTTTTTCCTTTGACTTGAACAGATAGACGAACACATACTTTGAGTAATCGTCGATGAATGTAATAAAATACTTCATCTTGGCCTTTGTGGAGAACTGCTTGAAGTCATAGATATCTGAGTATAGCAACTCCAGAATATCTGTGCTTTGGTTAACCTGCTTGAACGACTTTCTAGTGATCTTTGTCTGCACACAGACCTCATACTTCTTCACCTCATTTTCTCCCATATTTGGAGATAAGCCCTAAACTAGACATTTTGTTTATTCTTTTACAATGAACATGTTCTAGTCTATTATGTCATAACTCAAAAGAATAACCAGAAGAAGAGAATGCATTTATCATTATAGCAGGGATTACAAGTTGAAGTTTAAACATCCCTTCGATACAAAATACTTTTTTGAAGTATATTCCTTTGTATGACATCACCATCTGTCCAACATTGATGTCCATCCTTAAGCCTGCGTTGCAGAGAAGACTTCCTGAGACCAGATTCTTGGCTATCATAAGTACGTGATTCACATCCTGAAGCATCAACGACTTTTTCGAAGTCAGGTTTAGTACCACCGTTCCAGTTATAGGTACTTCAACTTGTGCCTGGTTAGCCACCATAACCTTCTTAGATGTAGGCTTGTAGGTTGTGAATAACTCCTTCTTTGAGCAAATATGGCAGGATTTGCCAGTGTCCACCAACCAGTCGGTGTTGACACCAGTCGTGACAACCTGTGCAATCATAGCAACCTTGTTAGACTTACCTTGCTATGTTTGTTTGGGCTTGGATCTGCAGTCACTCCAGTAGTGGCCCTTCTTGCCACAGTTAAAACAAGTCACTTCTGACTTTGGCTTTGGCTTGACGAAGTCGACTTCACCTTCAGATGGGTGAAGTCCTTTTTCTTGTTGTGAGAAGCCTTCTGTTTCCCCCTGGAATCACTATCATGTACCAAGTTGGCCTTTGCCAACTGCTTGGACAGGGATTCCAACTTATTTTTCCCCTGGCTTCATCTTCTATGTGAATCCAATGAAGAAGATCTTCGAGATGGATCTCCATCTTCTTACGGTACATGTCAGTCTTGAAGTTGATCCATCATAGAGGAAGATTGGGGACTATAGCCCCTACCATGAACTTGTCTTCCTGCTTTATGCCTTCTTCCTCCAGTTTTTGCTACATCTTCAAAAGTTCCTTGACTTGTGGTAGCATTACCTTCTCGTCTTCAAATTGCATAGTGAAAAATTTCTCGACGAGATAAATTTTTTATATTTTCTCGTCAGTTTTATAATATTTCTCAACAGATTCCCAAACATCTCTTGCCTTCTCTTTGACTCTGCCATCGAGTCATCCATTGCATTAAGGATCCAATAGTCTACAAAGGTCATTGTCCACTTGGAGTGTGCATCCTGTGCTGCACCAACTTTGATCTCTCCTCCATCTTCAGGGATGGTAGGTTCAGGATCAACCAACACATAAGCAACTTTGACAAGACGAAGATTCAGGGAGATCTTTCTCTTCCAAATGTTGTATTGTTTGCCATCAAACTTCTCAAGCTTGTGAAAGCTGGTATCGAGAAGGTTTGATCGGTTCTCCATCTAAATTGGATCTTGCTTTGAGATTGTTACTCCCGAGGCTTAATCAAAGATGGAAGAACGCATGGTCGAGATCAGTGGTTCACACAAAAATTTCTACTCTGACTATTCTCGATTTCCACGAAGAACTATATAATAATTCTGATTACAACTTGCTATCATGATTACAAATTAAGGAATCAGAAAAAAATAAACTTCACGTTCTTTCTTGCACTCGAAGTTACAAACGGACATAACGAAATTATAACTAGCAAAAGAGAAATGAGAAGAAGAAAAATCTACTTGCTGGGGTGATGAAGATCATCGTTGCTCAAAGCAAGATTTGCCCCTACACGATCTGCTTCCAGGAACCAGTAAGTTCAAGTAGAACTTCTGGAACGTTCACTGTCACCTCTTTTTTGGACTCGTATAAAATTTCTAGACTCCAATGACGACGGCAGCAACAACTCTCTTCATCTCCTAATTTTTGAAGTAAGTTCTCATAGAGGCACACAGAGAGTATTTATAGAGAGAGAGTGGAAACCATAGCTGTCCATAAGTTACGGAAAGATAGGAACAAATTAATTACGAATTCCTAAAAGATATGAATGAATTAATTTTAAATCCCACAAAAAATGGATCTGAATAACTATCCATATCTTTTCATAACCGTTCAAATATATATGAGAGCAGCAGCAACGCAAGCAACCTCATATGCGGCCGCTCACGCAGAAGTGCAAACCGTAGCGCATGCAGTAGCCCAAGCAGCAGCTCATGTGGCCCCGCATGCGACCGCGCATACAACCTCTCATGCAACCACTCATGCGGCCCGTGTACGACCGCTCATGCGGTCCGGTGCATCAAATGCGCACAAGTGCCATGCGATGATGCTGAAGTGCTAAGTGCAAAGTGTGCCAACAAAGCACCACTTTACGCCCTTAAGCCCGAGCCCGAGTCCAAGTCCGATTACGAGTACGAGTCGCTAAGCTATTTGGGGCTTGGCTCCTATGGAAATAATTCTAAGAGTATAGCAAAAAGCATAAATGCTTTCATGAGGAGTTAATCCTTTTTTTCTCCTAGAAAAATACCCCCACATGGCACCCATGTGTCATGCCCCAATCCCAAAATATGTAGGACTAGGACATGTAAGCATGCCAGCCGCATATATATGACAATTCCAATATATGGAAACCATAATACATGTGTACGCTGTATAATGAATAATAATTCACAAGTGGTAAATATGTCACAAGTCACAAGGTATAATCTAAATCGCATCCACAGAAAATATAAATAAATAAATAACCAATATCTATATACTAGATCTCAATATGAAGTATCTAAAGATGATAGTCGGATGGAAAAAAATCCACTGCCGAACTAGAATATAAAAACAAACACAACAATATAAGTACATCGCTAATAATCACGAGGCTCGAAGGGAAGACCTCCTCGAAATATAGGTAACCCGTCCGGATCTGCGCTTCTGCGAATACTCATGACATCTACACCTGGAAAGGGACCAGGTCCTCAGAGGGACATAACAAGATACATAGAAGCATGCCAATAAAGTATTGTAATAAATATCCAATGGGTCGCCTAACCATCTAAGTGAATGCAGTTTAAGAACAACTTTTCCAACGCGTGGGCTATCTGGCTAAAATAGGATTGGCATGGTTCTCTTGGAGATCCAGGGGCCTACAAAGCATGTCGTATTTTAAACGACAGAGGCCGCCTGATAATATATAATATATAGTGGTTATCACGATCGTGCATCTCCGGAGGAGCGTACGGGTTACACAAGGAAAGTGCAATGGAGCCCACACGCCTTACTTGTTGTTCTCCCCACCCCATTCTCTAAGCATGTCATATCCATGATACGATAATACCTCTAATAACTTCCAAGTCTACTAGCATGCAAAGTTTCTAACAGCATTTGTCCCTAACGTACGGCCCACACATACAGGAGGCCAAACCCTACACATAAGTCCATGATCTATATGAGACTCACACTCGTGTAGTAGCTGTATCACGGCCAATAAAACCTAATGATGCTTCATGATAATGGGGAGGTCTCATAAACAAGGTCAATGCATATACATAATAAAAATAAATCACGACGACACCGTCGTTTGCACCCAAGTTTCCTTGGACGCGTAGTTTATTTAGCAGTTAAAATATATGAACTAAATAAAAAAAATAAAGATGCATGCAACATATGGAATAAGAATAACAGTAAAATAGCAAGGAATACTTGCATGGCAAGAAAGCTACAAAGTCCCAATAACCTGCTCCAGAAGTCGCGCAGATAAATCGAATAGGTCCTATATACATATAATATAATATAATACAATATCAGTCATTACACTAGCACATACACAACCATATATACACTGGACTCGGGGGTACACTAGGGTGACATTGGTCAACTAACAAGGTCAATTGGGCGTCTAATTACACGGGTGTCACGTCTTCAAATACTGTGAAAACAGACAGTCAACTAACACTTGTCTAGCCAGTACGTCGGTGTACACGAGGCAGACAATTCCCTAATTTTCAGGTCACAAGGTCAAGGTAAATATGCGGGCACTATCCACGGTGTCATAGGGTCGTACAATTCATACATAGTCATAATTATTACTAGCATATAATTAATTACTTACAATTTATATATACAAATTAAATACATATACAATATATATATATATATATATATATATATATATATATATATACCAATGAATAATATACTTATACCAAATGTATATTAATTGAGTATATATACTATATATATATATGTGTGTGTGTGTGTGTGTGTGTGTGTGTGTGTGTGTGTGTATACCGATTATATATCTATTAAACATATACTAATGGAATACCTATACTATACATACTAAATACATACATATACCAATTTGAATACATATACACATACGTACATGAAATCACGAAGGAGGGCAGGAACGAACCTGCGCGGGCGTGCATGTGCACGAGATCAACGATGACGACGACGATGGTTACGACGATGATGATGGCAACGATGTGGATGACGATGACGATGTTGATGACAACGATGTTGATAACGATGAACAGGGAGGAGGCAGGGTCAAGGCTGCTCGGGAGGAGAAGATGCGGCGAGGAGGAGGAGAGACGAGGTTCAGTTCGGCTGTGAAAAGGAGGTCGACAGGCGGTTCAATCATGGGGGAGGACGGAGCAGGGAGGCAAAGTCGTGCTGTGGTGCTCCGGTTCAGGCGAAATGTGGTGGTGGTTCTGGTGGAAAACGGAGGATGGTTGCTATCGATCGTGGGAAGTCGGGGATGGCCAGGTGGTGGTCGGGTGCTGTGCAGTGGCGGAGGAAGGTGGTGGACTCATCGGAATAGCCGGCGGGTGGTCGGGTCCGCTCAGGTCGATCGTGAGGAAGCCGACAGTGACTCGGCAGAGGAAGATTCGAGGTCGAGAAGGAGAGAAGAGGAGGTCGGGTACGAAGGTGTCTCCGGCGAGGTCGGGGTCTGTTCGAGGTGGGGAAGAGGACTCGACGGAGGAAGAATGAGGGAGGTCGTGGTGGTTATGGGAGGATCGAGGGAGCCGGCGGTTGAGCAACAGGTGCTAGCGGTTCGTCGAGGTGTGCAGTCGGGCTGGGTGAAGATGGCAGCAGGCGGGTCGAGGGGAGTCGAGGGAACGGAGGAGGATGGAGAAGAGAGCAGGGGGAGGTGGTGCAGGTAGAGTCCGACGGTCTCCGGCCGGGTCTGCGCAGGGAAGGGGAGGAAGGAGGTGATGAATAGTAGAAGGAGGGGGATTCTGTTGAAATTTGGTATTGGGTTTTGTGAATGATAAAAAAGTAAGGAGATTATTATATTTATATGTAGAAAATAGGGTTTAATATTTAACCTAGGGATTGGGCTTGGTCAACATCTCCTTGGAGTGGGCCTTGGCTTGTCATGGGGATGTTTGGAGGCTATAATTTACATTGTTTAAAATGCAAGGATAGGGTTAATGAGGGGGCGATGTTGTGCGTTGCACATTCCAAAAATTATGGGAAAAATTCATATGAACGAAGAATAGATTTCTTCATGTGTCATGTCCAATGGTGTGAACACCTCAATGCACTTTTGCATAAAAGAGCCCAACAATTGGAAAATTGTACAAAGATGGAAATTAGATTAAATTAATTAAAATTAATGCACAAGGTATCCTTGAATTAATTAGAAGTACATGGGGCTAAAATTAGGTGGGACACAAGCGTCATGGATATAGAGGAATCGAAATAGAATATTATCATAAATTGGGTTGTACGAAATGGGTCAAGATTGTGTCTCCGATTTCGATTGGAACGCACAAGGATACAAAGTCATATTTATTTAGAATTAAATACAAACGTCTGCGACGAATATTGTACAACTAAAATGTAGCACAAGAGAGCATAATTATAAGTTACACAGAGGTCAGAATGGAAGGCGGGCATGTCTAGGACAAGGGTGTAAAGTTTCTAGGAAGGCAGTAGCTAGTGTAGTGCTCCAATTATCGAAGCAACGGTAAGATGCGCTAAGTGATATAAATATTGTATAATTAAATCAAATGTCGTGTTCTATTTCTAATTAGGTTCAACTAGCCCTAATTTCACTATCTAAGCCAAGTAGGCCTAATTTTGGGTGAGGGGGTTTATACCATGTGGCCCACCATACCCCATGTGTACACCTCAACTCATACAAAGTATTATATTGAGATACCCACTTGGTGGTGTAGTCAATGTGGGACTATCTTTACTAGTCCAAAGGAAACAACACCAACAAAATCTAACCATATTTCAGTTAGGGCTTTCATCTTCGTAACTCTGTCATGTTTTTATCTTTCTCTCTCTCTCTCTCTCTCTCTCTCTCTCTCTCTCTCTCTCTCTCCAACACCGACCTTCTATTTGTTTTGTTCTAGATTTCTTTGGTAAAGTCTGGGCTCTTTAGATGATATTTTTTGAAATTTTTTTGCTTTATAGAAATCCCAAACAACTTTATATATTTTTTATTAGAGTTTTTTGTTTTCGTAGTCCCGACTCACTTTTGATATTTTCTCTCCTCTACAAAGTGCCGACATACTTTCAAATATTTTCTTTCGAGTTTCTCCTATTTCAAAGCACCGACCTATTTTGAATTTTTTCTTTCAAAATTTCTCAGTTTTTTAATCCAAATTTACTTTCGGGTCTGCTTGGATTGAGAGAGAATTATTAAGTGAGGGGAGCAGAGTCAACACATATAACCTTGCTTAGATTGGAGGGAGAGTTAAGTGATGTAAGTTTAATAATTCTTGCTTGGATCGGAGGTTTTGAGTGAGAGAAAGATTAATAAAAATAAAATAGTTACCAAAATACCCTTATTATTGATATTATAAAATTAAATTTGATTCAAATTTTAATTAGAACTTGTCAAAATATCGTGACAAATGAGAAATTTATGGAGCAGCATGTTGAAAGCAAGAAAAAATAGAGAAAAAAATTATGATATGTTACAGGACAAATAAAATATATTTATGACTTTTTAAACAAAACCCCTCAATTACCCTGCTTAATCCTCCAATTTGGGGGATTAAAAAATGTCACGCCCTAGTCCCAAAATACGTAGGACTAGAAACACGTAAGTATGCCAGCCGTATGTATATGGCAACTCCAATATATGAATACCATAATATATACGTACGCTGTAATATGAATATTAACTCATATGTGGTATATATATAGTCACAAGTCACAGAAATACTAATCTCATCCACACAACAAGTCATAGAAAAGAAATAACTAAACTAGAATAATGAGTCTGAATAATCCAAAATAATAGTCGGGTGGAGACAAATCCACTACCAATGACTATATCAATACTAAAATGAGAGAGAAGGATAAATCTCCAATATAAATAAGATGATGATATAAAGGTATCAGCGAAGCGATCCATTGCTAGAGATAATCAAAGATGCTCCGAAGGTAAGACCTCCTCGGAAGAGATAAGTGGTAAGTCCTGATCCGTGCTCCTGCGAATAGTCATGAACATCTACACCTGGAAAGGGACCAGGTCCTCAGAGGGACGTAACATGATACATAGAAGCAAGCCAATTTGAATACAGTAAACATGCATAATACTTGAAAATATATAAGTACACTGTACAAGACAATCTATATAAATACAAATGAGGACAATATTTTGACGTATGGGGAAGGGTAGGCTACTCGATCTAAGCCTCACAGCTCACACACCCGTCAGGGGACATCAGAAATCGTCATACCTCGGGGGTAGCGACCAGCGCGACTCTACAGAAATCGACATACCTCAGGGGTAGCAACCAGAGCGACACACGCCTGTAGTGCGAGCTATATACTACGGTTTATCAAAGTGGTTAAAGCCCATACGCCTACTGATTATCCTCTCATGATACTAAGTGTCATCTGTGTGTCAACATATCTAATATATAATAATTACTGAAAGAAACTACACATGAAATGAATATACAGGAATACAATGAATATACAAAAATATAATAAGCATGCAAAGTACTGTAAGCAATTTGGCAAGGTATCTTGCCTGGTAAGAAAGCTGCAAGGTGTAACGTCCAGGAGTCAAGCACACAGGATCAGAAGCTACGACCTCAGAATGAACGTCTCCAGATGCTGAAATAAACATCACCAACGTTCCCAGAATAAGCGAAATAGCTAGAAAATACTACCCTTTCGTCCAATTTGGACACAGGGGCAAAACGATAATTTCAGGTCAAAGTGGGGTCCACATGTGGCCCACTTTGCACCAAAAAGCGTGTCAGGGATAAAGGTCTCTAAACGGGATAAATTTATAGGTCAAACCAATTCTAAACGTTAATACGAACTCAACGGTACGTGCAATTTTGGATTCCGGTGAGCCGAACACAAATTTGTCCAAAAAGTCAACCGTGGGACCCGCCAATAGGCAGCTTGGTCAACTGTCTCAGAATTATGTGAAAATTGGGTCACAGGACCAGCGTGATATCATGAGTCTAGTGGCGCAAGTTTTGTCACATTCTGACGAGCGTACACTAAATGGCGTAGGGTTTTGTAAAAGTCACGATACGGGGAATATTTGCGGATACGGGCTGATTCCAACGCGCACACGGGTCTGAATTAGTTTTTGCAAAATCCCACAAGTCTGGGTATACTGTACGCGCCTTTCGGTGCACTTAGTACACGACGGGGCGGTCCCGTTTGGCGGGGCACACTCCGTATCACAATTTTTTAATTTTTTTAAAACAAATTTTTGGTCAATTTGGAGGTTGAATAATTTAACACATAGAATAAATTAACAAAAGCTAAAAGAACTGAAAAATTCTTAGTTATATGGAGAAGAAAAACTCTTTTATTGGTTTTAAAAAATAATGAACAGGTTGACGGCAAATTGGGCGTGAACATGGGGGTTTGGTGTTAAAATTCTGTATTGATTTTGGTCAGTTTTTCGGTCATTCCGATTGAATTTTTGACCAATCTGGGACACGAAAACTCGTGCCACTTTCATGAAAATCCTAGAGGGTCACGTTGTGAACGTACAAGAACAAACCGCACGTAGAAAGGACGAGAGATGAGGGAGATAACATACTGTGAAGATGGGGCGATGGACTGCGCTGTTATGCGTGTTGTGCGCACGCTGATGGCAGCCGGTGGCGGCTGCGGCAGCCCACGGCGGCACTGCACGGCTGTCGGTGTGGGGTGGTCTCCAGCGTGGGTACGGCGGCGCCGGAGCTAGGTTTAGGGTTAGGGTTTAGATGGGATTGGTTGAGTTTGTATAATGTGTATATATATATAGAGATAGGGAGCGGGGGAGGGGGAGTCCACGGGGATTCTGGGTTAGTGGGGAAATTGGCTGTGGGTAGGGTAGTGTTAGGAATTTTCTTAGTGGGGTTTAGGTGGTTGGTATTAGGTTTAGTTATTCGGTTTTTCTTTTTCTTTTCTTTTACTTTTGTTTTGTTTTCCTTTTTTTTCTTTTTTTTCTTTTCTTATTATTCTGTTAGGTTTTCTTTTTCTTTTTCTTTTTCTTTTTCTTTTTCTTTTATTTTATTTTATTTTCTTCTTCTTCTTCTTCTTATTATTATTATTATTATTATTATTATTATTATTATTATTATTATTATTAATATTATCATTATTATTATCACTCTTCATTCTTATTATAATTACTATTAATCATATATTTATTTATATATATATTTACATATATAAATGAGGGTAAGAAAATCTAAAATAATATTTGCATACACAAAATAAATTCTTGAAATTACTTTATGAAGCTTTAATAAAATACTACACCCAAATATTTTATAAAAAGATTTTATAATTAATAATTAAATATTTATCTAGTTTAATAAATTAAATAATTATATTATCTAATTAACTAAGTAATTAATTAAATGGATATTCAACCAAATAGGATAATAGCAATTAATATGAAATCTTACAAAAGGGGATTCACCTAATTCGACGCGGAGAATTATGGGATGCTAATTATAGAAAGTTGGGATTAGAAAATAACCATAATTCAATTATATATATAAATTATCTAATATTTAATAATTAATCTAAGGTCGTTACACTAATTTTATACTAACACTAAGGGATCGAATTTCTATACCACGAAGGGATCCTACAGGTAGTGTCTGGACAAAGGGTAGACGCCGCTAAAATCGTCGTTGTATGTCACAAATTGCTGACATGGCAGTACTGCCAGGTCATTTAAGACGTCGGTGTAATGTCGCTATATAAGTCGCTAATTAGCGACGTTTAGCGATGTTAGTAAACGTCGCTATTTAGTGACTCCGCGTCGCTAAACGTCGCTAAATGTAGCGACACTTTAAAGTCGCTAAAAAACGTCGGCATAGCGACGTTTAGCGACGTTTTTTTTAGCGACTTTGTTTTTTCCGACTGCTTTAAAACGTCGCTAATTAAGTCGCTAAACCAATTTAGCAAAATTTTTTGGTTATTTAGCGACGTTTTTAGACGTCGCTAATTTGACTTATTATGGTAGTGTCTCTTGTGTAGGCTACTTCCTATGATGGACGATACAGATTTTGGGGCCATTCTATATTATTAATGTCCAAACATGGTGGAGTGTCATGATAAAATTATTAGGTTTTAATTGTTTTAAAAAAATATATTCTAGATAAATACAATGAATACAAAATACACACAAAATACCTATTTTTGGGTGAGCGGGTTTACAAACTACCAAACTTAAAAGAATTTCGTTCTCGAAATTAATACTAACCCCTATCCATAATAAATTACAATAGCTATTAACACTTCGTTGCTAGCTTGCAGTGATTCCTAAAAGGTTATAGTCAGCCACCCTAACACTTTTATTTCCTTATTGTCCTTACACTATTCTTTTATCCTCCAACTCATCTACACTACCCAACTTAAAAGAATTTTACTTATAGTCAAAGTCTTTTGTGGCTATTGTCTTAGTTGTAAGACAAATTTATTTATTAGGTCGAGAATCTTGGGGTACTTGTCTGGAACCTCACAAACATAATTTTTCTTTGTAACAGTCAAGTATCGTAGTCTAATACTTGTAGAAGCATAAAAAATACTGTCACGCCCCAGTCCCAAAATATCGAGGGACTGGACACGTGGCAATGGCCAGCAGCACGCACCGATGGATAACCCAATTTAATGGAGCCATTAGGGCATACTTAAGCTGTAACGAAGGTCTACTACAACAAATCATACTAATCTCATCCATAAAGATAAAGAAATAAACTGCATAATGAAATGGAAATAAGTAGCAACAACAAGCCAGTCGGGAAAACAATCCGACTTATGTCTGAATACACTGGCTCAATAGGCCAGGAACAAAAGAGATAAACATAAAGTAAATACTGAGTACGGGATCAGGTACTCAGGAGAAGTCTTCGGCAGTCACCTCGTCTGCAGGGTTCAGTTCTGCTCCAGTATCAAGTCCAGCAATAGCCTCAGCTCCTGTCCCGTATATCTCGGGGTACTGCTCCTTAGCTAAACCTGGGGACATCATCCATTCCAGGTCCTCAGTGGACATAGCAAGGCACAAAATAAAACAAGCCAAATAAATGCAGTGTAATTAAATAAATAAAATAATAGGATAAACTATGTAACCATCTATGTGATATACAAATGAGAGCAACACTAGTACTCAGGCTGAGACCGCTACAAGCTCTGTGTCGGGGAGACGGTAGCAGTAATAACACGTAAAGGGTCTACCTCTGCTGGAGAGTCTACAACCTCACAATAATAGTAGATATATATATAGAACAGCCTGTAGCCTGTGTGTCTCTCCCCACCCAATATAATCACGCAAACCATGACCATAACGTCTCATGTCCATGTCAGCGGGATTATAACTAATACAACAAGTCAAACTGTCTATAACTAAAATATCGCTGTCAAGTCCTGTATCATATACAGAATCACCATGAATATCTCAGGAAGATTATGTCCATGTATAGTGTCAAGTGTCCTGGGTTGTAGGGTACTTGATATGCCAAGTACAAAAGTAAAGGGTATCGTAAATCCATCTCTAAATGACGAACCCAACATCGCGTACGGTGTTTGCACCCGACTAGGATCGGACACTAGGTACGTCATACGTTTCCTAGGTTAAGCTGTTTAAACAAGTTTATATGAATTTACACAAAACATCCAGCAAATTATTATTACAGGAAATATGAAAATAAAGACTGCAAGTTTGGCAAGGTGCACTTGCATGATGTTTGAATTTCACTTAGGTCCTGTTCTCGGAAATTTCAAGAGATGTCTCCGAAAGATGAAATAAACAATATCATCACGCTCAGAAGGTGTCAAATAGCTAGGAACGTCTGTCCTTGGGTCCAATTTGGAGACAAGGGCAAAAACGGTAATTTTGGGCCAAAACGGGGTCCACTGGTGGGCCCGCTTTGCACCGAAAAATGTGTCAGGGTCAACTTTCTCCAAATTTACCAAACTTAGTGTCAACAAGTCAGAAATGCTGATAAGAACCCAACGGATCTTTCAGATTATAATTTTGATGAGCCGATCACAAAATCGCCCGTCGAGTGGGGCCTGTGGGGCCCACGACACGCGATTTCGTCAACGTTCTCAGAATCGAACCAAACTTGACCCACAGGACCATCGTATCGCTACGAGTCCGATGGCGCAAGTTTCGTCTCGATCCGACGTGTGTGCACGAAGTTAGAGTAAATTACAGAAAAGTCGAATACGGGGCGATGTCCGCGGATACGCATTGATTCTGGTGTGCACGCACACCCGAATCAGCTTCCGCGAAATTCTACACGTCCGTATCGACGATGCGCACGTATCTGTGAAGACCGCACACGACCAAGTCGTCCCGTTTGGCGGGGCGTACTCAGTTCCGGGGTAAAACAGGGTCTGATTTTTCCTGTTTTTGGATCGCGGTGTGCGATCACCACAGGATGCGATGCCCCGAACGGTTTATCCGGGCACCGAGAGGGTCATACAGGCTTCGCAATGCAATTTACGGAATCGAAATCCGAGCTACGAGCAAGAAGATACACGCACCTGAACGGGGCCCAAAAATCGGGGTTCGAATTGTGTCCGACACGTGTCCGGACACAAAGGGAAATTAGGGTTAGGGTTTGGGGGCTGCCGGAGAACCGCGGCTGGCCGGGGCGGCTCGCGACGGGGGAGGCTGGCCGGAGGGGCTCGGGCGGTCGGGAGCTTCGCCGGAGGCGGCGCTGGCGGCTCGGGGAGGCGGGGCAGGCGGTCGCTGCTGCTGCTGATTGCTGCGGCTGCCGGTGCTCGACGGCGAGAGGAGGAGGGAGGTGGGGAGAAGCCGTCGACGGGGCACGGCGAGCGGGACGGTAGCGCCGGAGGCGGTGGCAGCGGCCTGGAGGCGGGGAGCGGGGTGGCTAGGGCGGAGGGGGAATCGGAGGAGGAGGAGGAGGGCTTTTATAGGGTGGAGGAAGGGAGTCGGGCGGGTGCGGGCCTGGCCGACCCGCCCGACCCGTCAGGCCAGGGTTGGGCCGGCTGGGCAAAAATAAAATAAAAATAAAAATAAAAAAAATAATAATAATAGTAAAAAAATAATTAATTAATTAATTATCTTAAATAGTTTTTGGGCATTTAAAAATAGGTCTGAGGCCCAATAAAATCCAGAAAAATTACCCTAAGTCCAGTTTTCTATTTTACACCATAAAATTATATTTTTATTACATTTTAATATTAGTTATTAGTAATTAAAAATTATAAAATCACCACAGCACCTATGTAAATTCCTGAAAAATTGCAAAAAAATTCCAAAAATTAATTTTAAATAACTGAAAATTTTAGGGTGATTATAATCTACCCCCCTTAAAAGAATTGCGTCCTCACAATCGAAGGGTAAACTACAAAGGCACGAATTTACAGAATTAAAGAATGCTTAGGTTTTACCTACATCTGCAAATAAGTGTGGATAACGCTGGCGCATAACATCTTCTCATTCCCAAGTCGATTCGCCAGGAGAGTGTTGTTTCCAAGCTACCCGAACCAGTCTGATTGTCTGCCCTCGCAGTGTCTTCTCACTGGTGTCGAGTATACCCACTAGTTGTTCCTCATATCTCAAGCTAGGGCCCACCGAAATCTCAGAATGATCAACTATATGACTTGGGTCGGTCACGTATCGCCTCAGCTGTGAGACGTGGAATACATCATGCACTCCCTCTAAGGATGGAGGTAATGCAAGACGATAAGCCACCTCACCAATGCGCTCTAAGATATCAAATGGCCCAATATACCTTGGGCTTAACTTGCCTCTGCTGCCGAATCTGATAGTACCTCTAGTGGACGAGATCCTCAAAAATACATGCTCTCCTTCCTTGAACTCCAGGGGACGTCTGTGCGCATCGGTCCAATGCTTCTGTCTATCCTGGGCTGCACGGAGATGATTCTGAATCTGCCTTACTTTCTCCACTGTCTCTGTTACCAACTCTGGACCCAGTAATTGACGTTCGCCAATGTCACTCCAGCATATCGGTGATCTGCACTTCCTTCCGTATAATGCCTCGAAAGGTGCCATCTGAATGCTTGCCTGATAGCTGTTGTTGTAGGAGAACTCCACTAAGTGCAGATGATCTTCCCAAGATCCTCCAAAGTCCAGTATACATGATCGCAGCATATCTTCCAAGATCTGAATTGTGCGCTCTGATTGGCCATCTGTCTAAGGATGATAGGCAGTACTGAATTTGAGCCTGGTGCCGAGACTCTCTTGCATGCTTCGCCAGAAGTGAGATGTAAATCTCGAGTCTCGATCTGATACAATACTAACCGGCACTCCATGTAATTTTACGATCTGTCGCATATACATGTCGGCTAGTACTTCCATGGATTGTCCGACTCTGAATTGCAAGAAGTGAGCCGACTTAGTGAGCCGATCCACGATAACCTGTACCGTATCCTTTCCACTAGGGCTTCTTAGAAATCCAGTGACGAAGTCCATGGTAATATGCTTCCACTTCCATTCAGGTATGGGTAGTGGCTGCATCATACCTGCAGTCCTTTGGTGCTCGGCCTTCACCTGCTGGCAGACTAAACATTTTGCCATAAATCAGGCAATCTCCCTTTTCATTCCATGCCACCAGTAATATTGTCTTAAGTCCCGGTACATCTTGGTTCCTCCTGGATGAACAGAGTATATGGAGCTATGTGCTTCCGTCATCAACTCCTGCCTTAATTCTCCATTTGGAACATATAGGCGATTTTCGCACCTTAATGTCCCGTCCTCGTGGATACGAAGTCCCGTTTGCATGCCTGCTTCGTTTCTCTCTTTCAGCCTTCGGAATCTGGCATCATTAGGCAAAGCTTCTTTGATTCTCTCCACCAGCGATGACTTAACTTCGAGGTTAGCCAGCAAACCATTTTGTCCAGGTAGAACAACCTCTATCTGAAGATCTTGCAAGTCTTGTAATAGCTGAGGTTGCTCAGTTAAGAAATAAGCCGAGGGTTTTCTGCTGAGAGCGTCGGCTACAACATTTGCTTTCCCCGGGTGGTACTGCAGATCTATGTCAAAGTCCACCATCAACTCAAGCCAACGCCTTTGCCTCATATTGAGCTCCTTCTGAGTATAAACATACTTCAAGCTCTTATGATCAGTGAATATTTCAACCTTCTCTCCATACAGATAATGCCTCCATATCTTCAATGCAAAAATTACTGCAGCGATGCATAAGCGATAACCTTGCCATGTTTCATCAAGACACAACCTAGTCCACTACCGAACGCATCATTATAAACAACAAAACCTCCTGACCCTGAGGGAAGAGTCAAGACTGGTGCTGTTGTTAGACGCCTCTTCAATTCTTCAAAGGTATTCTGGCATTCTTCCGTCCATATGAACTCCTGATCCTTCCGTGTCAGCTTAGTCATCGGCTCTGCGATCCTTGAAAATTTTTTACGAACCGCCGGTAATACCCAGCAAGTCCAAGAAAACTTCTCACTTCTGCAACAGAGGTAGGGGTAGGCCAGGTTTCTATAGCAGTGACCTTCTCTGGGTCCACAGACAGTCCTTCACCCGAGATAATGTCCTAAGAATGACACCTTGTCCATACAGAACTCACATTTGCTGAGTTTGGCATATAGCTTCTCCCTTCTCAATGTTTCTAGCACAATTCTGAGGTATTCCTCGTGCTCTTCGTGGTCCTTGGAGTAGACTAGGATATCATCAATGAATACCACCACGAACTTATCCAAGTACTGATGTAAGACTCCGTTCATCAAACTCATAAATACAGCTGGTGCGTTGGTTAAACCAAACGGCATTACTAGGAACTCATAATGTCCATATTTAGTTCTGAAGGCCGTCTTTGGGATATCTTCCTTCTTCACCCTAATCTGGTGATAACCGGATCTAAGGTCAATCTTTGAGAATACCCTAGCACCACTCAATTGGTCAAACAAGTCATCAATGCGTGGTAAGGGGTACCGGTTCTTAACAGTTACAGCATTAAGGGCTCTGTAGTCAATGCACAAGCGTACAATTCTGTCCTTCTTTGGTACAAAAAGTATAGGTGCTCTCCAAGGTGAAACACTGGGCCAGATAAATCCTTTTTCCAGAAGATCGTCGACTTGCGCTTTCAATTCCACTAACTCCTTAGGTGCTAACCGATATACCGATGAAGTGATAGGTTCGGCTCCTGGAGTTAGGTCTATTGTGAATTCTATCTCCCGATCAGGTGGTAAACCTGGAAGGTTGTCGGGAAATACATCCACAAATTCTGTTATGACTCTTGGGTAACCTGAATCCTCTTCTACAGTTAATATCCTAAGAGTTGGCTGGACCCCTTGTTCTACAGCTCCTCGAAGAAATTCAAACTCAGGATGGCTAGGGGATTTAAATATCACTTTTCCAAGCCGGCAATCCAGTGTCGCATGGTACTGACTTAACCAGTCCATACCAAGTACAACATCGTAATCAGGCATAGAAAAGATCAGGAATTGGGCTCGCATCTCTCGGCCACAGACTACTACCGAACATGATCTACAGATATCACTAACCGGGATAATTCCACCTCCCGTTAGAATTCTCTTCATCTTCGAGAGAGGTGCGGTAGCTACTCTATTTGTGGCTACGAAGCTAGCAGCAATAAATGAATGCGAGGCTCCAGAATCAAATAATGCTACAGCAGGAATTGAAGCTACTAATATGGTACCTGCTATCACTTCGCCTGCAGTAGCTTTCTCAGTGACTGCTAGTGCATATGCCTGACCTCGTCCCTGAGCGGGACCCCTTTGCTGACAAGCCTGCTGGAACAAAGCTGCCTGAGGTGGTAGTGGTGGCCTGGCTCCTCCAGGCCCTGTCTGAGTTGCTCCCCCAGCTGGAAGAGCTGGCCTAGGTGCAGGTGGAGCTGGTTGGTTCGGAACTCCCTCTCGACGTTCCGAGCAGTCCTTTGAGAAGTGTTGTCCGGATCCGCAAACCAGGCAGAGTCCCAGCTTGCGTCTACATTCTCTTTCAATATGTCCTACTTTGCCGCAGTAATGACAAGTAGGTAGGTTCTTTGATGCTGCTTTCTGAGGCAAGTTCTTCTGGGGCCGTTTAGCAGATTCCCCTGGTGATGACTTGGACGGTGCTGAGGAGAATGGACGTTTCAGGCTTGATTCCCTCCGAGTAACGCGCTCCATCCGACGTGCTGCAGCTAGGACGTCGGAGTAAGATGTGGGCACTACCGATCCGATTAACTTCTGAATCTCGAACCTGAGTCCATCAAAGAACTTCTTCGCCTTCTCTTCTTCGGTAGGAATTAGAGAAGGGGCGAAGCGGCTCAGGCGAATGAATTCGGCGTTATATTCCTCCACCGTCATGTTGCCCTGGATCAGGCGGTTGAATTTGTCTCGGAGTTCTGATCGAGCCACAGCAGGGATGTACATTTCCTGGAAGAGTCTGGAGAACTCCTCCCAGGTGACCTGATCATGTCCGAGCCTTCTTTCTTCGGACAGCCACCAATGGTGCGCGTTGTCCGTCAGTTGCATCCTGACGGCAATCCTCCACTTGTCCCTCGAAAGTTCAGTGGCCTCCAACTGATGCTGCGTGTTCGTAAGCCATTCATGAACTTCAGTTGGTCCTTCCTTGTCCGAGAAGGTACGGGGTTTGAGTTGACAGAAATCTGTGATGGATCCCGTCGCTAGCCGCCTATTTAGTGGATTTTCATGTTCCAGTGCTGCGACTAGGCTGTTCCTTAGGTTCTCGGCCTCATGACGTTGGGCCTCTTGTTGGATCTGTTGTTGTGCCTGCATCATGGCGTAGAATATCTGGAATATTTGCTGTCCGTCCATTGCCTGCCCTGGAGGAAAGACAGGCATCGTAGGAGGGAACTGGGGTGGAGGCGGGATGTCATCACGCCTGAACCTAGAACTGGGCTGGCCAGATTGATTGCTCTGAGAGGATTGTCCTCTGGTATCTGGCGTCGTTCCAGCGTCACACGTAACCACAGCTTCAGGCGGTGTACCCAAGGGATTCTCGTTACCACTTCTGGGATCCATTACTCTGCATAAAAAGAAAACAATGAGAACGCACAGAGGAATCAAATCAGGATACAATTCAAGCAATTAAATTGAATTCGACATAGAGTCCAAAAACGATTCAATCAATGGATGAGATCCTATAAACTTATCCTATCTTATTGCAGGCATGTTCAGTCCCTAAGTTGAAATCGAACAATTTAGTTTGGACCTGCATGGGCCACCAATAAAAAACTATGTCACATCCCAGTCCCAAAATATCGAGGGACTGGATACGTGGCAATGGCCAGCAGCACGCACCGATGGATAACCCAATTTAATGGAGCCATCAGGGCGTACTTAAGCTGTAACGAAGGTCTACTACAACAAATCACACTAATCTCATCCATAAAGATAAAGAAAAAAATTGTATAATGAAATGGAAATAAGTAGCAACAACAAGCCAGTCGGGGAAACAATCTGACTTATGTCTGAATACACTGGCTCAATAGGCCAGGAACAAAAGAGATAAACATAAAGTAAATACTGAGTACGGGATCAGGTACTCAGGAGAAGTCTTCGGCAGTCACCTCGTCTGCAGGGTTCAGTTCTGCTCCAGTATCAAGTCCAGCAATAGCCTCAGCTCCTGTCCCGTATATCTCGGGGTACTGCTCCTCAGCTAAACCTGGGGACATCATCCATTCTAGGTCCTCAGTGGATATAGCAAGGCACAAAATAAAACAAGCCAAATAAATGCAGTGCAATTAAATAAATGAAACAGTAGGGTAAACTATGTAGCCATCTATGTGATATACAAATGAGAGCAACACTAGTACTCAGGCTGAGACCGCTACAAGCTCTGTGTCGGGGAGCCGGTAGCAGTAATAACACGTAAAGGGTCTAGCTCTGCTGGAGAGTCTACAACCTCACAATAATAGTAGATATATATATAGAATAGCCTGTAGCCTGTGTGTCTCTCCCCACCCAATGTAATCACGCAAACCATGACCATAACGTCTCATGTCCATGTCAGCGGAATTATAACTAATGCAACAAGTCAAACTGTCTATAACTAAAATATCTCTGTCAAGTCCTGTATCCTATACAGAATCACCATGAATATCTCAGGAAGATTCTGTCCATGTATAGTGTCAAGTGTCCTGGATTGTAGCGTACTTGATATGTCAAGTACAAAAGTAAAGGGTATCGTAAATCCATCCCTAAATGACGAACCCAACATCGCGTACGGTGTTGGCACCCGACTAGGATCGGACACTAGGTACGTCATACGTTTCCTAGGTTAAGCAGTTTAAACAAGTTTATATGAATTTACACAAGACATCCAGCAAAGTATTATTACAGGAAATATAAAAATAAAGACTGCAAGTTTGGCAAGGTGCACTTGCCTGATGTTTGAATTCTACTTAGGTCCTGTTCTCGGAAATTTCCAGAGATATCTCCAAAAGCTGAAATAAATAGTACCATCACGCTCAGAAGGTGTCAAATAGCTAGGAACACATATCTTTGGGTCCAATTTGGAGACAAGGGCAAAAACGGTAATTTTGGGCCAAAACGGGGTCTACCGGTGGGCCCGCTTTGCACCGAAAAACGTGTCAGGGTCAACTGTCTCCAAATTCACCAAACTTAGTGTCAACAAGTCTGGAACGTTGATACGAACCCAACGGAACTTTCAGATTTGAATTCCGATGAGCCGATCACAAAATCGCCTGACTAGTGGGGCCTGTGGGGCCCACGACACGCGATTTCGTCAACGTTCTCAGAATCGAACCAAACTTGACCCACAGGACCACCGTATCGCTACGAGTCCGATGGCGCAAGTTTTGTCTCGATCCGACGTGTGTGCATGAAGTTAGAGTGAATTGCAGAAAAGTCGGATACGGGGCGATGTCTGCGGATACGTATTGATTCTGGTGTGCACGCACACCCGAATCAGCTTCCGTAAAATCTCACACGTCCGTATCGACGATGCGCACGTATCTGTGAAGACCGCACGCGACCAAGTCATCCCGTTTGGCGGGGCGTACTCAGTTCCGGGGTGAAACAGGGTCTGGTTTTTCCTGTTTTTGGATCGCGGTATGCGATCACCACAGGATGCGATATCCCGAACGGTTTATTCGGGCACCGAGAGGGTCATACAGGCTTCGCAACGCAATTTACGGAATCAAAATCTGAGCTACGAGCAAGAAGATACACGCACCTGAATGGGGCCCGAAAACCGGGGTTCGAATTGTGTCCGACACGTGTCCGGACACAAAGGGAAATTAGGGTTAGGGTTTTGGGGCTGCCGGAGAACCGCGGGTGGCCGGGGCGGCTCGCGGAGGGCGAGGCTGGCCGGAGGGGCTCGGGCGGTCGGGGGCTTCGCCGGAGGTGGCGCTGGCGGCTCGGGGAGGCGGCGCAGGCGGCCGCTGCTGCTGCTAATTGCTGCGGCTGCCGGTGTTCGACGGCGAGAGGAGGAGGAAGGTGGGGAGGAGCCGTCGATGGGGCACGGCGAGCGGGACGGTGGTGCCGGAGGCGGTGGCAGCGGCTTGGAGGCGGGGAGCGGGGTGGCTAGGGCGGTGGGGGAATCGGAGGAGGAGGAGGAGGGCTTTTATAGGGTGGAGGAAGGGAGTCGGGCGGGTGCGGGTCGGGTGCGGGCCTGGCCGACCCGCCCGACCCGTCAGGCCAGGGTTGGGCCGGGTTTGGGGCTGGGCCCGGTGGGCCGGGTCCAGCAGGCCGCGGGCTGGGCCAAAAAAAAAATAAAAAATAATAATAATAATAATAATAATAATAATAGTAATAAAAACAATTAATTAATTAATTAATTACCTTAAATAGTTTTTGGGCGTTTAAAAATAGGTCTGAGGCCCAATAAAATCCAAAAAAATTACCCTAAGTCCGGTTTTCTATTTTATACCATAAAATCATATTTTTATTACATTTTAATATTAGTTATTAGCAATTAAAAATTATAAAATTACCACAGCACCTTTGTAAATTCCTGAAAAATTGCAGAAAATTCCCAAAAATTGATTTTAAATAACTGAAAATTTTAGGGTGATTACAAATATGCTGGGGAATTATATGTATAAAACCCTCAACATGCATAAAGTACGCGTAAAACAGAGCTTTAGCGCTGTGTGACGTAAAATATGGCTTCAGAACAGTCCGCGTAAGGCAGCACTTCTAGACTGTTTTGGCGTAAAAAGGTTGCTACACCTCCCTCCGGCATAAAATATGTCTGCTTTTAATACAGCATAAAGTTGTACGAGAAATTCTTCGTATTCCTCGAATGAACCTGTCAGACAAAACAGTGAACCTGACTCATGACAAAGAGTACTGCACGACAATCGAGAGGATGGCTGTAATGATGATTCTGCACAGAAGCCCAGACTGTCGTTTAGTGGCATATCCTTAATACAAGTCATTTTTACGCATTCAAGGAATACGCTGCATATTCTACACAAGCAGAGATGAATTTTTACGCTCAGGATGAGACAAAATCAGACGCCACGTCAAAAGCTATTTTTCGTACAGAACTCGAGGCATATCTCTGCAGTTATGCCTGAGATGGGGGCAAATCTCTGCATTTAATGCAATAAATTTTATTCTATTTTTAATGACTGGGAGAGCTAAAACTAGGGCTAATACGCTCGCATCACTATCCCTGCATGTTACGCCAACCAGGCTATTTTCAACTATAGGAGTACGCCATATGCTATCTCCTCGAAATATGCCAACTCAGGCTATATTTGCAAAGGTAAGTGATAAGGCTATTTGGCCCAGAAAATGCTCAAGACCTCAGTCAGGAAGGATAATTGGCTAGTTTATGCTAGTTACTTATTATTTGTGCAGCATCAAGCTTTACGCAGAATTTGACTTTTACGCCAACACGACAGCTATTTGGCTTTTATGCCAACAAGACAACTACTTGGCTTTTATGCCAACAGGATTGTTACTTGGCTTTTACGCCAACAAGACAGTTATTTGGCTATTATGCCAACCATCTTTACGCGAGGGACAGTTACCTACGTGGCTTGCATGCCATGATCTTCGATGAGCGATTATACACGTTACCTCATAATGGGACACGCGTCATACGCGGATTCAAGAGATCATTTAGACGTGGGTAGCAGTTATTATAACTGTCGCGTAAAGAGCGCCACTCTCTTCACAATTTGGCTTCTATGCCGACTGGACAGTTACTGTGACTGAGCTCTATAAATAGAGATTTTCGGTCACAGAAGAAAAGGTCGGAATCAAGGGAGATAATCCAGAAGATCAAATCAAAAGAGAGAGAAAGCATAAAACAGATAGTGTTGGTTGACAGTTTAATCCCACTCGCAATCTTTGAAGCTTCTTCTCCTTCTATAGCACTTCTTCGTCATTGTGTGGTCCAAGGGACAAAGTGATCGACCGCAGATCAGACTCCTATAGAAATATTTCTCTAGAATCATTTTTTGTACTTAACATCCTCATATAGGATTAATTGTACTCTTTTTTTTCTTTTTTGTAAACAAAGAAAGGGTTTCGTATAAACCTAGTTTCATTCTTCCATTTATCATCAAACACAAGATGGCGACTCTGTTGGGGACTACTGTCACTACCCCATTTCCAGAGCAGGGTATTTTTTTATTTTAATTTGGTTAATTGTATATTATTTATAATTAATTATATTTATATTTAATTGTTGGTTGTATTATTTTTTTATTGATTATTTTAGGGTTTTGGCTAGTCTGGACCCATGTCAGACCCTAGTGGACCCATGTCCGACCCAACCAACACCCTTATGAGGCCTATTTTTGGGTTTAAAATATTTTTTATATTTTATTTTAGTTAGTTAGAGAGATTAGGAGTTAGTTAGAGTGCCTTTGGAACCCCAAACCCAAAACCCAAGTTGCATGACTTTAGGAGAGGGTATTTTAGTCTTTTGGTTTAATGTAAACCCTTCTTAAAACACTTGGCCAGCCCCCCCCCCCTCTTCCCAGACCCGACCAGCAGCCCCCCTCCTTATTTCTTCACTCCTTCATTCTTCTTCTTCTTCTTCTTCTTCTTCTTCTTCTTCTTCTTCTTCTTTTCCTCCATTCTCCACTCTTCCTTCTTCTTTCCTTCTTCCAACTTCAAGTAAGTTCTCCATTTCTTCTCTTTCTTCTTCTATTTTTCATGGATGTGAACCCTAACCATTTGATTTTCTCTAACCTAGGTGGGTAGAGCTTAGATTTGGTGTTGGAGCTTGGGTTGAAAGCTTGAAGCTTGGTGTGGTAGATTTGGAGCTTTTTGGAGACTTTGGCTTGGGATTCCAACTCCCAAGAGGTAAATCCTAATTTTTTTCCCCTTGTAATTACTCTTATATAGTGTAATTAGTGTTTTGGAACCTTCCTAGACCTTAGGACTAGCCTTGGAAGAAAGTTGGAACAAGTTTGGTTGTGTTTGGAGACTTTAACACTAGGTTTTGTGTCAATTTTGGGTGAAATTTGAGATTGGCCCAATTTTGGGTGATGCCCTAGGTTAGACAAACCTAGCTAGACGTTTTCAGGTGTCTTGAGGGTTAGTGAGTGTCTCCGTTCGGACACGTGAAATCGTGTCGCGAAGAAATGGGCGTTTCAGGTGTTTTGGAAGTTTTCGTCGTCGTCGGTTCTATGTGCTTGTGCATTTTTGCCACGGACCTAGAATTGACGAGTTAGTATTTTTTCTAGGATCTAGATATCGTTTAGAACCCATGAATAAATTTTGGGCTGATTCCAAGTAGGTTTGGTGTGCGTTTCAGGAGGTTTTGTGAACCGCACACCACGTGTTCATCGAAATGACTGAACGGCCATTTCGACTTGGTTTCTTAGTTTCGGGCTTGTGTGCGCGTTGGGTTAGCTTCGGGGAGTATGTGCTAGAGTTTTTGGGTTATATTTTATATATATATATTTGTGTTTGTGCATGTAGGGGTCGTTGGGCGTGCGTTGGTGGGGTATTGTGTCTTGTGTTGTGTGTGTTGTGTTTATATATGTATATATATGTGTGTATATATATGTGTTTGTTTATATATATATATATATATATATATATATATATATGTGTGTGTGTGTGTGTGTGTGTGTGTGTGTGTGTGTGTGTGTGTGTATATATATGTTTATGTGTGTGTAGTTGTGTGTGTTAGTGAGCGTGTGTGTGTGTTTGTGAGCGTGTGTGTGAGTGTGTGGTTATATATATATATATATATATATATATATATATATATATATATATATATATATATATATATATATTGTAAGCCCCCTGATTTTCAGAAATTTCTAATATTGGCTTTTTCTAAATTTTCTGGAATTTTTGGGATTTTTTTGTAATTAAAACCTAGGCAATCAGTAATTAAATAATTTTTAATTACTATTATTTAATATTAAAATATTATGGAAATAATATTTTATGGTGTAAAATGGAAAACCGGACATAGGATAATTTTCGGTGAATTTATTGGACTCCGGAAACACATTTAAAGCCATAAAAACTGTTTATAAAATAAACCAATTTAAACCCCTAAATAAATCGTGTTTATTTTAAATAAACCGAATTAAACCAAACCAAACCCAAACTTGGACCAAACCGGGCCAAACCTAGCATAGCGGGTCGGGTCGGGTCGGATCTGAGACAAACCCGACCCGGACCCAAACCCACCGTAACCCAAATCCCAAACCGGGTCGGAAACACTGTTCCGACCCGGCGGCGCGACATATAAATACTCCTTGTACTCTGCGTAGCCGCAGCCGCCTTCCTCGACATTCGTGCCCTAGCACAGCGCCGCCTTCTCCAGATTCCGGTCGCCCTCGACGAAACCCTAGCTCCGCCTGGAGCACCACCCAGCAGCCCCTCCGACGATCCCCCTCCGCTGCAGACCCTCTGCCTTAGCCTCATGGACTCGCCTCCCTCTCTCCTCTCCTCCACCGCAGACCCTCCCCCCGGCTTCGCCCTCCGGCGTCGTCTTCTCCCTCGGCCCAGTCACCCCGTCCACCCTCGACGACCGTCTCCCTCTTCCTCCGCCTAGCTATCCTCTTCCACCCCCGACTGCCTCGCCATCCCCGCCTGGAACACCACCACCACCTCACCCTCGACCTCGCCTCCGTCCCCCTCTCCCCGCCATCAAACCACCACCATGAACCTCCACCTTCCCTCGACATCCTCCCCTCCTCTCCCCACAGCGCCGACGAACCCCTTCGCCCGGCCGCCCCGTACCCACAGCGTCGACGAACTACGACGAGCGTCACCCTTCCTCCGCCCTGTCCCTCGTCTTCCCCGCAAACCACCACCACCGTCGTCCCCCTAGCTCGCCGCCGCCTTCCTCCACCTAGATCCCATCCTCCAGCCGCCTAACATCCCCTCTTCCCCGACTCCTAATCATCTGACTCCGGGCACCGCCACCGCCCAACTCCTCCGTTCAACCCCCAACCTACCTCCTCCCCGCTCCATCAACGAACCAATCCCGACCCGCTGACCTAGCCCGGTGTAAACTCCCTCGACCAGATTTCAGTAATTTAGGATTAGTTTTGACTAATTAGAATTATTGCAACTTTTAAAAAAAAATTATTTATTATATATTCTATTGATTGTGCACCTGTTCATTACACAATTAATTAAGGCATCACACTAGCTGTTAATCCTAAACAAAATCCATAACCCTGCCCTAGACTTGTTAGACTACTTTTCCTGTATTTTGTGCAACTCCTAGAAACCTTGTTTGGTACATCGTTTTAGTCGCACAAATATCGTTACAGACGTACGTATTTATTTTCTATTAAAAATTTTGCTCTTTACCCATCTCTGTACCCCTAGAGATTTGAGGACCTGTAGGCATCTGTTTTGCCCAAACAAAAATATGATAATATTCTACTCTAATTGTATTACAATTATCGTATTGACACCGTAGAGAAATTATGACCCTAACTGCCTCTAAATAATTAGTGAACACCGTGCGCAGTATTTATTAAATAATAAATACGGTGACCCGTATCACCTAAGAAATCAGACCCTGCATCTGCCCAGACTCACCCCACACTGTCCAAAACATTTTCCCCAGCTATTTCCCCCATTTTTGTACAATTTAGTATTTCGGGGAATCAGTATTTAAAATCAGGTAAATTGCAAAATTACGCAAAATACCAATTTTATGCTTTTATGCAAATTATGAAAAGTTAGGGGTTTTTATGCAAAATTGCATGTAAGGTGGAATAATCCTATTGGTTAGTGTATAGGTGTATGGGACCCACCCAAAACATCCAGAAATTTCAGTCAAAAATATCCACAAATCAAATTTACCAAAATATAACCCTAGACTTCCACTTATTTACCAAACTGCCATTGATCCTAACCCCTATATAAACCCTAACCCCCTCCCATTCAAACTCCCACAGCTCTCCTCTCCGACCACCACCGGCCACCCAACTCCGGCCAACCCTCCGCCCTGACCCCCTCTCCCCTCCGGCCAAGCCCCACCGCCTGCACCACCCTGCTAGCAGCTACTGCTGCTGTTTCTGCTCCTCCGGCCGCCTCCGGCCAGCTCCGCCGCCGTCCTTCCGCCGTAGACGACGTTTGGACCCCACCTGTCAGAGGGTATATTACCTAAACCTAATATATATGTATGTATATATATATTCCTATATGTATATGTATATGTATATATATATGTATATATATATGTATATTAATATGTATATATGTATATTTATATATATATGTTATATACTATTATTTATAGTATATTATACTGTATATATTATATATATATATATATATATATATCTATAACTCTATACATATATATTTATATATGTAAATATGTATATATGTATATATATATGTATATTTATATATACTATATAAAATTATATAATAATTATTAATATATATATATATATATATGCATTTTATTCTGTTTATATATATATATAAATATATATATATCTATAGTATATATAAATATGTGTGTACATATATTTATATATATATATAGTTATATATGATATGTATACTACATGTATATAATATAGCATATATGTATACTATACATTTTTTCTTTATTTATTTTCTGCACTTCCTGTATTTATTATATATATATATATATATATTATCTATATATATATATATATATATATATATATATTAATATTCAGCTGGATAATACAGCTTATATATATTATATATGTATATTTTCAATTCTTGCACAATCTTCAATTTATTATATATATATATATATATATATATATATATATATATATATATATATATATATATATATATATATATATATATATATATATATATATATATATATACTATATATGGTACTGTATAATACAGTACATAGATATATATGTATTTGCTTTCTGTCCTGTCATTTCAATTTATCTATATATCAGTGGATATACCCTGATTATTATATTATTATATATCAGCAGATACACCCTGATAATATTATATTATTATATATATGGCAGTGGATATACCCTGCTACTATTATAATACCTGTATTTTTCTGTTCTTTATATACTATATATATTGCTGTATATATATTATATCCTTATATAAATATCTAAATTATATATGTGCATATAAGTATATATATATATATACCTTATATTACAATCATGATATTTACAAACCCTCTCTGTTTTAACAGAAACCAACTCCAGCACCACCAGTGACCCCCTGTCACAAGCACCCTCAACCCTGACTGTGAGATCAGGTTATCAACACTATCAGGGAGTAGGCAAGTATACCTTGCCAAGTTCACTGTTTAAATTCACAATATTGTTATATGCTTCTTGTTTCTGAATTTCATGTACTATGTGTACCTGAGACTGCCTCTGGTACAGTCAACTGTTACGTTGACGGTTAGTATAAATAACTTAGTATTACAGACTCACCAACACTGTGAGAATATTCTGATATTCTCCTAGACCCTATCACGAGAACACGCAACATGGTTGCATTATATATTGGGATGTGAGCTGCGTATTTGATTAGCTACCAATACATGTGACCCGCATCACGGATTAGAATAATTCAGAAAAAGTACGATATTTAGTTTCATTGGGATGGGAAAGATAACTAGTGGACGTATGGGACACCCCTCCATGAGTCTTTTATCCTTCGTACCATGCTCCTCGGAGATGGTCGGGGGCATATGACACATATACTAGCCAGTCAACACGATTGGTGAATTAAGTCAGCATATGTCAAGCCTACACTTTCCCATGCGTACTACAAGATCTTTACTTGCATATCACTTAGATGGTTAGCACTCTGTATTTATTTTCTTTATTCAGTATTTACATACATGGTATGTCATTTTCTGTATCTTGTTATGTCCCACTGAGGACCTGGTTCCCTGCCAGATCTAGACGAGGCCTTCTACCCCACTGTGTACGGCCCTGATCAGGAGGCTAGATGTGCTACCGAGGAGGAGCTTGAGGAGACACCCTCAGAGTATGATTGACCCTAGAGGCTTGCCACCTGGAGATGGAGATGTTTTCCTCAGATAGACACTACTTAGTCTATCTGATTTTTCTGTGCTATTATTAGTTTTTGTAGTGGGCTTGTACCCACTAGTGTGTACTTTGGCATTATCAGACTCAGTTTTTATATATATATATCCAGCACTTATTTCCCTGTCATTTTATTGTGGATGAGATAGATTTACCTGTTTATTACTTGTAGTATTTTAGGACAGCGTAGCACGTTCCTTTGGGTCCATTCAAAATGGGTTAAGCCCTTAGTGACGTGTCAGCTGGCCAGTGACACGTGGCCTAGTTCCTGATATTTTGGGACTGGGGCGTGATACCCGGACAAGGCAAACACAAGCCGTGGACACAACAGACCCTAGAAGCACAGTGGATACAAGACTCGGACACGACTCGGACACGTGAAAATTGGTCTTCACGGAGCCCTGTTCAGGTATTCTTTTCTCTCTCCTCGTAGCCCTGTTTCTTGTTCCGTCAGTTGCATCGCGAACCCTGCGTGACCCTTGTAGTGCCCCGCTCTGCGTCGGTGCTATGTACAAGTGGGATCGACTTGCTTGCTCGAACGAAAGTCTTCTCGGAGAGTTCCCGACCGATTAATCAAGGTGAGTGGACAGAACTGCATTCTCTGATTCTGGCACGACTTAAAAATGAATCTGAGTTTTTGAATGCGTGTTTGCTTAAAAAGAATGTTTTCATAAGAGAATGATAGAATCGACTCAGCATGCTAATAAGAGAACTCACATAGCTTGTCATTGAAACGAATACGCTGCCTAACTAAGAGAATATAAATGCTTGTCAGAAATGAGAACGAACTACTGCTATGCTAAGAGAAAGATAGAAATGTTACATGCTTAGTTACACCGACACAGCTCAAACGAACTCTTGCCATGCTAAGAAGATAAGTAAACGAAATGCCTGAAATATGTTCCCTGAATATGCTAAGAAAGAAAGAGATAGTTTTTGCATGTTAAATAAGAATCAATCGTGCTTGTCAAAAAGTATGTTTCGCTTGTCTGTTTTGCTATATCGAACTGCTGCCTTTGATTCGTATATGCATAGACTAATAGTGCACCCTGATGTTCCGTGCCTTCGGGTTCCAGGGGGGTGTGCTATTAGATATATGAAAAGATGTGTTTGCTTGAATAAGAAGAAGAGTATAGTCTAATAGTCCGCCCTGATGTTCCGTGCCTTCGGGTTCCAGGAGGGTGTGGCTATTAGATTGTTATGTGCTTGTGAATGTGAATGTGAATGTCGCTTGTCTTGCATTGGTCTCGGACAACTTGTGCACAAGGTAATAGTCTCTCGGTCGATTCCTGGGGCACTGGGAATCGGTCGGTCCGGAAGGGATTGTGAGAGCACCCTGATGTTCCGTTCCGAAAGGATCTAGGGGGGTGTTGTTGTCCATCAATGAGTTTCTCAGGACCGTCATATAGATAGGGCACATGCTAGGTTTACCTTCTTGCATACCTATCATTGTGACACCAGAAGAAGATGGATTCATAAGTTTGTTCATAAGGTGCATATTATGACTAACTTGTGTATCTTCTGCAGGGATAACCGTTCGACTATGGGGTAAGAAATATGAGTTTATGCATGAGCACGCATGTTCATTTTGTCTGCATCGTAGAATTTATCTGATAGTGTTGCATGCATTCGCATCGGTCGGACAATGACTATTAGTGCAGAGCTGAACCTTGGTTACGGCTGCTTCGGCAGTAATGTGCAGCCATGAGTCACAGCTGCTAATAGCATCAGAATGTGAGTCATTGGTTAGCTGGATTACCGCTACCGATCCTGAGTTTCTCGGGGACCGACCTCTGATTGATAGTTCTATTTGTGTGCTTGATTAAATGATAGTCCACTTGATACGTTGCCTCGATTCGATATGATCCGTATGCTAGTTAAGCTTTGCTCCTAAGAGTTAGACATGTGTTGCACAATACATGCTGCGCACTACACGATAGAGCACTGTCCCGATTCGTATGCTTATAGTTTCGATATGCAAACTGTTTTCAAGTTATGTTTTCAAAGATGTAATCTGACTATAGTTCTGAACTGCATGAAATGAACTTAGGTAAAACTAGCAAGGTCACTAGTAATACAATGTTTTGCCACATGATTACTTAGTGTGGGTTTCAGGGGGTGTAGCTTCTGTTCAGTTGTTTTATCTCACCAGTACTTGCATAAAGTGCTGACCCACCAACAGTCTGCTTGTTCTCAGGTGCCCATTCGTCCGAGGAAGCGATAGCCGTGCCTCATCCCAAGGAACCGAAAATTTGGAGTCGATGCCTGGAGCCGCATCGAGTTGTGCCTGCTTTGAGTTGCTTTGTATAAAGGGACATAATGTATGGAACGGTATCATTGTAATCGAGAGAAGAGTGCTTGAGCGAATTGTAACCTCGGCCATGTGCCGCTTGTAACATTTGTGAATATCAATAAAAGAGCATATTTTCATATGCCATTGTGTTCTTCACTTTTCTGCAATGTTATGTGCCGCTGCTTCAGATATTGAATAGCTTACTTGCCCTTGTTTCAAGCTTTGGCCTTGTGCAAGCGTACTTTAGGCTTGCACGGCATCACGCCCGTGCGAGGACGATCGGTTCCGTAGGGACCAAAGCGAGGACGAACGGCCCTGCGGGACCGGGGCGTGACATAATGGTATCAGAGCGACTCGATTCCTTGCCCATTCCGTTGCTTCCAACTCTGAGATGTGCCTGATGTGTGATGCAGTAAACGTTCCATACAATGAGTCCGTAAATATTCTCGAAAATGCCGGCAAAAGTTTCTGGATTTGTTTTCATTTGCTTGAGATGTAATTTGTGATTTGTGATTATGGATTGCTGAGTTTTGGATTTGGGATGGCGAGGGATGAGGACTATCGCTTCTTGTGTTTTCGTGAGTTTCTCCTTGAGTTTCGAGGATGAAACTCTTTGTTGGTAGGTAAGTATGTAGTGTCCCGCTCCGCGTCGGCGCTATGTACAAGTGGGATCGACTTGCTTGCTCGAACGGAAGTCTTCTCGGAGAGTTCCCGACCGATTAATCAAGATGAGTGGACAGAACTGCATTCTCTGATTCTGGCACGACTTAAAAATGAATCTGAGTTTTTGAATGCATGTTTGCTTAAAAAGAATGTTTTCATAAGAGAATGATAGAATCGACTCAGCGTGCTAATAAGAGAACTCACATAGCTTGTCATTGAAACGAAGACGCTGCCTAACTAAGAGAATATAAATGCTTGTCAGAAATGAGAACGAACTACTGCTATGCTAAGAGAAAGATAGAAATATTACATGCTTAGTTACACCGACACAGCTCAAACGAAATCTTGCCATGCTAAGAAAATAAGTAAACGAAATGCCTGAAATATGTTCCCTGAATATGCTAAGAAAGAAAGAGATAGTTTTTGCATGTTAAATAAGAATCAATCGTGCTTGTCAAAAAGTATGTTTCGCTTGTCTGTTTTGCTATATCTAACTGCTGCCTTTGATTCGTATATGCATAGACTAATAGTGCACCCTGATATTCCGTGCCTTCGGGTTCCAGGGGGGTGTGCTATTAGATATGTGAAAAGATGTGTTTGCTTGAATAAGAAGAAGAGTATAGTATAATAGTCCGCCCTGATGTTCCGTGCCTTCGGGTTCCAGGGGGTGTGGCTATTAGATTGTTATGTGCTTGTGAATGTGAATGTGAATGTCGCTTGTCTTGTATTGGTCTCGGACAACTTGTGCACAAGGTAATAGTCTCTCGGTCGATTCCTGGGGCACTGGGAATCGGTCGGTCCGGAAGGGATTGTGAGAGCACCCTGATGTTCCGTTCCGAAAGGATCTAGGGGGGTGTTGTTGTCCATCAATGAGTTTCTCAGGACCGTCATATAGATAGGGCGCATGCTAGGTTTGCCTTCTTGCATACCTATCATTGTGACACCAGAAGAAGATGGATTCATAAGTTTGTTCATAAGGTGCATATTGTGACTAACTTGTGTGTCTTCTGCAGGGATAACCGTTCGACTATGGGGTAAGAAATATGAGTTTATGCATGAGCACGCATGTTCATTTTGTCTGCATCGTAGAATTTATCTGATAGTGTTGCATGCATTCGCATCAGCCGGACAATGACTATTAGTGCAGAGCTGAACCTTGGTTTCGGCTGCTTCGACAGTAATGTGCAGCCATGAGTCACTGCTGCTAATAGCATCAGAATGTGAGTCATTGGTTAGCTGGATTACCGCTACCGATCCTGAGTTTCTCGGGGATCGACCTCTGATTGATAGTTCTATTTGTGTGCTTGATTAAATGATAGTCCACTTGATACGTTGCCTCGATTCGATATGATCCGTATGCTAGTTAAGCTTTGCCCCTAAGAGTTAGACTTGTGTTGCACAATACATGCTGTGCACTACACGATAGAGCACTGTCCCGATTCGTATGCTTATAGTTTCGATATGCAAACTGTTTTCAAGTTATGTTTTCAAAGATGTAATCTGACTATAGTTCTGAACTGCATGAAATAAACTTAGGTAAAACTAGCAAGATCACTAGTAATGCAATGTTTTGCCACATGATTACTTAGTGTGGGTTTCAGGGGATGTAGCTTCTGTTCAGTTGTTTTATCTCACCAGTACTTGCATAAAGTGCTGACCCACCAACAGTCTGCTTGTTCTCAGGTGCCCGTTCGTCCGAGGAAGCGATAGCCGTGCCTCATCCCAAGGAACCGAAAATTTGGAGTTGATGCCTGGAGCCGCATCGAGTTGTGCCTGCTTTGAGTTGCTTTGTATAAAGGGACATAATGTATGGAACGATATCATTATAATCGAGAGAAGAGTGCTTGAGCGAATTGTAACCTCGGCCATGTGCTGCTTGTAACATTTGTGAATATCAATAAAAGAGCCTATTTTCATATGCCATTGTGTTCTTCACTTTTCTGCAATGTTATGTGCCGCTGCTTCAGATATTGAATAGCTTACTTGTCCTTGTTTCAAGCTTTGGCCTTGTGCAAGCGTACTTTAGGCTTGCACGGCATCACGCCCGTGCGAGGACGATCGGTTCCGTAGGGACCAAAGCGAGGACGAACGGCCCTGCGGGACCGGGGCGTGACATAATGGTATCAGAGCGACTCGATTCCTTGCCCATTCCGTTGCTTCCAACTCTGAGATGTGCCTGATGTGTGATGCAGTAAACGTTCCATACAATGAGTCCGTAAATATTCTCGAAAATGCCGGCAAAAGTTTCTGGATTTGTTTTCATTTGCTTGAGATATAATTTGTGATTTGTGATTATGGATTGCTGAGTTTTGGATTTGGGATGGCGAGGGATGAGGACTATCGCTGCTTGTGTTTTCGTGAGTTTCTCCTTGAATTTCGAGGACGAAACTCTTTGTTGGTGGGTAAGTATGTAGTGCCCCGCTCCGCGTCGGTGCTATGTACAAGTGGGATCGACTTGCTTGCTCGAACGGAAGTTTTCTCGGAGAGTTCCCGACCGATTAATCAAGGTGAGTGGACAGAACAGCATTCTCTGATTCTGGCACGACTTAAAAATGAATCTGAGTTTTTGAATGCGTGTTTGCTTAAAAAGAATGTTTTCATAAGAGAATGATAGAATCGACTCAGCATGCTAATAAGAGAACTCACATAGCTTGTCATTGAAACGAATACGCTGCCTAACTAAGAGAATATAAATGCTTGTCAGAAATAAGAACGAACTACTGCTATGCTAAGAGAAAGATAGAAATGTTACATGCTTAGTTATACCGACACAGCTCAAACGAAATCTTGCCATGCTAAGAAGATAAGTAAACGAAATGCCTGAAATATGTTTCCTGAATATGCTAAGAAAGAAAGAGATAGTTTTTGCATGTTAAATAAGAATCAATCGTGCTTGTCAAAAAGTATGTTTCGCTTGTCTGTTTTGCTATATTGAACTGCTGCCTTTGATTCGTATATGCATAGACTAATAGTGCACCCTGATGTTCCGTGCCTTCGGGTTCCAGGGGGGTGTGCTATTAGATATGTGAAAAGATGTGTTTGCTTGAATAAGAAGAAGAGTATAGTCTAATAGTCCGCCCTGATGTTCCGTGCCTTCGGGTTCCAGGGGGGGTGTGGCTATTAGATTGTTATGTGCTTGTGAATGTGAATGTGAATGTCGCTTGTCTTGCAATGGTCTCGGACAACTTGTGCACAAGGTAATAGTCTCTCGGTCGATTCCTGGGGCACTGGGAATCGGTCGGTCCGGAAGGGATTGTGAGAGCACCCTGATGTTCCGTTCCGAAAGGATCTAGGGGGGTGTTGTTGTCCATCAATAAGTTTCTCAGGACCGTCATATAGATAGGGCGCATGCTAGGTTTACCTTATTGCATACCTATCATTGTGACACCAGAAGAAGATGGATTCATAAGTTTGTTCATAAGGTGCATATTGTGACTAACTTGTGTGTCTTTTGCAGGGATAACCGTTCGACTATGGGGTAAGAAATATGAGTTTATGCATGAGCACGCATGTTCATTTTGTCTGCATCGTAGAATTTATCTGATAGTGTTGCATGCATTCGCATCGGTCGGACAATGACTATTAGTGCAGAGCTGAACCTTGGTTACGGCTGCTTCGGCAGTAATGTGCAGCCATGAGTCACAACTGCTAATAGGATCAGAATGTGAGTCATTGGTTAGCTGGATTACCGCTACCGATCCTGAGTTTCTCGGGGACCGACCTCTGATTGATAGTTCTATTTGTGTGCTTGATTAAATGATAGTCCACTTGATACGTTGCCTCGATTCGATATGATCCGTATGCTAGTTAAGCTTTGCCCCTAAGAGTTAGACTTGTGTTGCACAATACATGCTGCGCACTACACGATAGAGCACTGTCCCGATTCGTATGCTTATAGTTTCGATATGCAAACTGTTTTCAAGTTATGTTTTCAAAGACGTAATCTGACTATAGTTCTGAACTGCTTGAAATAAACTTAGGTAAAACTAGCAAGATCACTAGTAATGCAATGTTTTGCCACATGATTACTTAGTGTGGGTTTCACGGGGTGTAGCTTCTGTTCAGTTGTTTTATCTCACCAGTACTTGCATAAAGTGCTGACCCACCAACAGTCTGCTTGTTCTCAGGTGTCCGTTCGTCCGAGGAAGCGATAGCCGTGCCTCATCCCAAGGAACCGAAAATCTGGAGTCGATGCCTGGAGCCGCATCGAGTTGTGCCTGCTTTGAGTTGCTTTGTATAAAGGGACATAATGTATGGAACGGTATCATTGTAATCGAGAGAAGAGTGCTTGAGCGAATTGTAACCTCGGCCATGTGCCGCTTGTAACATTTGTGAATATCAATAAAAGAGCCTATTTTCATATGCCATTGTGTTCTTCACTTTTCTGCAATGTTATGTGCCGCTGCTTCAGATATTGAATAGCTTACTTGCCCTTGTTTCAAGCTTTGGCCTTGTGCAAGCGCACTTTAGGCTTGCACGGCATCACGTCCGTGCGAGGATGATCGGTTCCGTAGGGACCAAAGCGAGGACGAACGGCCCTGCGGGACCGGGGCGTGACATAATGGTATCAGAGCGACTCGATTCCTTGCCCATTCCGTTGCTTCCAACTCTGAGATGTGCCTGATGTGTGATGCAGTAAACGTTCCATACAATGAGTCCGTAAATATTCTCGAAAATGCCGGCAAAAGTTTCTGGATTTGTTTTCATTTGCTTGAGATATAATTTGTGATTTGTGATTATGGATTGCTGAGTTTTGGATTTGGGATGGCGAGGGATGAGGAATATCGCTGCTTGTGTTTTCGTGAGTTTCTCCTTGAGTTTCGAGGATGAAACTCTTTGTTGGTGGGTAAGTATGTAGTGCCCCGCTCCGCGTCGGCGCTATGTACAAGTAGGATCGACTTGCTTGCTCGAACGGAAGTCTTCTCGGAGAGTTCCCGACCGATTAATCAAGGTGAGTGGACAGAACTACATTCTCTGATTCTGGCACGACTTAAAAATGAATCTGAGTTTTTGAATGCGTATTTGCTTAAAAAGAATGTTTTCATAAGAGAATGATAGAATCGACTCAGCATGCTAATAAGAGAACTCACATAGCTTGTCATTGAAACGAATATGCTACCTAACTAAGAGAATATAAATGCTTGTCAGAAATGAGAACGAACTACTGCTATGCTAAGAGAAAGATAAAAATGTTACATGCTTAGTTACACCGACACAGCTCAAACGAAATCTTGCCATGCTAAGAAGATAAGTAAATGAAATGCCTGAAATATGTTCCCTGAATATGCTAAGAAAGAAAGAGATAGTTTTTGCATGTTAAATAAGAATCAATCGTGCTTGTCAAAAAGTATGTTTCGCTTTCTGTTTTGCTATATCGAACTGCTGCCTTTGATTCGTATATGCATAGACTAATAGTGCACCCTGATGTTCCGTGCCTTCGGGTTCCAGGGGGGTGTGCTATTAGATATGTGAAAAGATGTGTTTGCTTGAATAAGAAGAAGAGTATAGTCTAATAGTCCGCCCTGATGTTCCGTGCCTTTGGGTTCCAGGGGGGTGTGGCTATTAGATTGTTATGTGCTTGTGAATGTGAATGTCGCTTGTCTTGTATTGGTCTCGGACAACTTGTGCACAAGGTAATAGTCTCTCGGTCGATTCCTGGGGCACTGGGAATTGGTCGGTCCGGAAGGGATTGTGAGAGCACCCTGATGTTCCGTTCCGAAAGGATCTAGGGGGGTGTTATTGTCCATCAATGAGTTTCTCAGGACCGTCATATAGATAGGGCGCATGTTAGGTTTACCTTCTTGCATACCTATCATTGTGACACCAGAAGAAGATGGATTCATAAGTTTGTTCATAAGGTGCATATTGTGACTAACTTGTGTGTCTTCTGCAGGGATAACCGTTCGACTATGGGGTAAGAAATATGAGTTTATGCATGAGCACGCATGTTTATTTTGTCTGCAACGTAGAATTTATCTGATAGTATTGCATGCATTTACATTGGTCGGACAATGACTATTAGTGCAGAGCTGAACCTTGGTTACGGCTGCTTCGGCAGTAATGTACAGCCATGAGTCACAGCTGCTAATAGGATCAGAATGTGAGTCATTGGTTAGCTGGATTATCGCTACCGATCCTGAGTTTCTCGGGGACCGACCTCTGATTGATAGTTCTATTTGTGTGCTTGATTAAATGATAGTCCACTTGATACGTTGCCTCGATTCGATATGATCCGTATGCTAGTTAAGCTTTGCCCCTAAGAGTTAGACTTGTGTTGCACAATATATGCTGCGCACTACACGATAGAGCACTGTCCCGATTCGTATGCTTATAGTTTCGATATGCAAACTGTTTTCAAGTTATGTTTTCAAAGATGTAATCTGACTATAGTTCTGAACTGCATGAAATAAACTTAGGTAAAACTAGCAAGATCACAAGTAATGCAATATTTTGCCACATGATTACTTAGTGTGGGTTTCAGGGGGTGTAGCTTCTGTTCAGTTGTTTTATCTCACCAGTACTTGCATAAAGTGCTGACCCACCAACAGTCTGCTTGTTCTCAGGTGCCCGTTCGTCCGAGAAAGCGATAGCCGTACCTCATCCCAAGGAACCGAAAATCTGGAGTCGATGCCTGGAGCCGCATCGAGTTGTGCCTGCTTTGAGTTGCTTTGTATAAAGGGACATAATGTATGGAACGGTATCATTGTAATCGAGAGAAGAGTGCTTGAGCGAATTGTAACCTCGGCCATGTGCCGCTTGTAACATTTGTGAATATCAATAAAAGAGCCTATTTTCATATGCCATTGTGTTCTTCACTTTTCTGCAATGTTATGTGCCGCTGCTTCAGATATTGAATAGCTTACTTGCCCTTGTTTCAAGCTTTGGCCTTGTGCAAGCGCTCTTTAGGCTTGCACGGCATCACGCCCGTGCGAGGACGATCGGTTCCGTAGGGACCAAAGCGAGGATGAACGGCCCTGCGGGACCGGGGCGTGACAACCCTCTCGGTGCCCGTGCAACCCGCTCGGTGCATCGCGTCCTGTGGTGATCGCAAACCGCGATCCAAAAACAGAAAAAATAATGCCCTATTTTACCCCGGAACTGAGTGCGCCCCACCAAACGGGATGACTTGGTCGCACGCGGTCTTTACCGAAATATGCGCGACGTTGATACGGTCATGTAGGATTTCGCAGAAGTCGATTCGGATGTGCGTGCACACCGGAATCAACGCGTATCCGCCGACACCGTCCCGTATCCGTCGTATCTGGAACATGCTGTAACTTTGTGTATACACGTCGGATCGAGACAAAACTTGTGCCATCAGACTCGTAGCGATACGCTGATCCTGTGACCCAAGTTTGGTTCGATTCTGAGAATATTGACAAAATCGCGTATCGTGGGCCCCACAGGCTCCACTTGACGGGCGATTTTGTGATCGGCTCATCGGAATCCAATTCTGGAAGTTCCGTTGGGTTCGTATCATCGTTCCTGACTTATTGACACTAAGTTTGGTGAATTTGGAGATCTTTGACCCTGACACGCTTTTCGGTGCAAAGTGGCCCACATGTGGACCCCGCTTTGGCCCGAAAATGTCATTTTTGCCCCTGTGTCCAAATTGGACGTAAGGACAGGCATTTCTAGATGTTTAATATTTTTTGAATCTAATGGTGATGTTTATTTCAGCAACCGGAGTGCTACCAACAGATCACACTGAGACCAGAGCTACAATTGGAGCCAGGACCACAGGCAAGTGTACCTTGCCAAACTTTGCAGTCTTGTTACATATTGTTCTTTATTCTTTTACATTGTTGTGCATGCTTAACCTAGGATCGTGTGACTTACTTAGCGTCCGATTATAGTCGGGTGCCAACATCGTACGCGGTGTTGTTTATTGTCATCTAGAGATGGACATTCGTGACCCTTTACATCCTCATACTTGTCTTATCAAGTACATTATACCCAGGACACTTGACACTATTCATGACAGAATCTTCCTGAGATATTCATGGTGATTCTGTATAGGATACAGGTTTATGCCATACACAGTTTACATGCTTAGATTATATCCTGACTTGTTGCATTAGTATTGATCCTGCGTGTCATGGACATGAGACGTGAGATTTCATTTGGTGGGGAGAGTATTACCATAACAAAGGCTGATTATATTATATATTATAATCTGGATGTGTCTTAGTCTCTGACACAGAGCTATGGCACCAGTTCTGGCCCTTCGAGAAAATACTGCTATGGGTTTCTCCGACACTGATCCTGTAGTAGCCTCAGCCCGAGTATGACTAACACTCTCAACTTGCATATCACTTAGCTGGTTATATATTTACCCTACTGTTCATTTATTGCTGCACTGCATACATTTTGGCTTGTATTTTCTGTACCTTGCTGTCCCCTGAGGACCTGGATCCGGACTATGTCCCCAGGTATAGTTGACGAGATCTATCCCGAGGTATACGGGACCGGAGCATTAGCATTAGCAGGAGCAGGTGCCTACCTTGGAGTAGAACCAGGATCTAAGGACGAGATTGTACCTGAGGACTTCTCTTGAGTATTGGCTTGAGATACTCATTTATTTCAGTTTATAGTTATTTTATTTCCAGTCTATTTCATTGATGTACCAGACTTGTACTCGAATTATTCTCCGAGACACTTTTATTCAGTTTTGTTAGTTTATTTTATTTACATTATTCTGGCATTGGATCTGTATTTATCTGTTATGGATGAGATTAGTATAGACTGTGACTTATATCATTGTACCTAATTATTGTTATATTACAGCTTAAGTATGCCCCGATGGATCCATCAAATTGGGTTTGTCCATCGATGTGTGCTGCTGGCCATTATCACGCGTCTGGTCCCTCGGTATTTTGGGACTGGGGCGTGACATGTTTTTTTGGTGGCCCATGCAGGTCTACGTCTAAATTGTTCGGTTTCAACTTAGGGACCGAGCAAGCCTGCAATAAGAATAGGATAAGTTTTTAGGATCTCACCCACTTGCTTGAAAACGTTCTTGATATCTATATTGTAATCGAATTAAATTTTCTTGCATCTTGCCTTGATTCCTGTGCGCCTCTTATAGTTTATTTTTGATGCAGAGTAATGGATTCTAGAGCAAACGATGAAACTCCAACAAATACACCAATAGGTGCGGTAGCCACCTACGGAGAAGATGAAGTGGCACCAATGAGTGGAGATCCCTCTACTCACCGAAGCAGCCAAGCAGATCAGCATGCTTCTAGATTTTGGCGTGACGACATCCCACCGCCTCCGCAGTTCGTTCCACCAATGCATGTATTCCCACCAGGACAGCCTATGGACCGGCAACAGATGTTCCAAATGATCTACGCAATGATGCATGAACAACAACATATTTATCAAGAAGCTCAGCGTCGCGAAGCAGATTACTTGAGGAACAGCGTAGTAAATGCACTAGATCAGGCCAACCTACCAACTCGACGGCAACCGACAGGCTCTATCACCGACTTTCGCCAGCTGAAGCTCCGTACTTTCTTAGGCAAGGAGGAGCCCACAAAAGTTCATGAGTGGCTCACCGACATACGACATCAATTAGAAGCAGCTGAGCTACCAAAGGAATATTGGATGACTGCCGTCAGAATACAATTGACGGACAATGCACATCACTGGTGGCTATCCGAGGAGACCCGACTCGGACCAGACCGAGTCACCTGGGAGGAGTTCTCCAGACTCTTTCAAGAGATGTACATTCCAGCTACCGCTCGATCAGAACTCAGAGATAAGTTCAACCGCCTTATCAAAGGCAATATGACAGTGGAAGAGTACAACGCAGAATTTATTCGTCTAAGTCACTTCGCCCCTACCTTGATTCCGACAGAAGAAGAGAAGGCCGAGACGTTCTTCGATGGACTAAACTTCGAGCTACAAAAACTAATTGGAACTATTGCGCCCACATCTTACTCGGACGTCCTTGCTGCAGCCCGACGCATGGAGCGCGTCACCAGAAGAGAGACCAGTCTGAAGCGGCCTCCCACATCAGCAACAACCAGAGCACCACAAGGAGAACCTTCAAAGAGACCTCACCTACAGCAACAGCAGAACGCATCTACACCACAAGTAATAGTCCTTTCTACTTGTCACTACTGTGGCAAGGCAGGCCATCTCGCCAGGGAATGCCGACGCAGGTTAGGACTATGCCTAGGTTGCGGATCCAGACAGCATGCAGTGAGGGACTGCCCTGAGCATAGAGAAGGAGCACCAAGGGCAAACCAACAAGCTCTACCAGCACCAGGAGAATATCAACCAAGGCCACCTTTGGCACCTCGACCAGCACCCTTCCAGCAGGCCCAGCAACAGCAGAGGGCACCCCCTCAAGGACGCGGACAAGCTTATGCTATGACTTTGGAGGACGCACATATTCATGGAGTAGCTAATGCACGTAAGTTTTATAGTTTTCTGTTTCTAGTATTGTTTATTCTCGTATTTATTGGTTCGTGACCCTAGCCTTAACCTAGTAATGTTGAACTTGCTAATAACCTAGTATGCTTTTATAATTGATAACTTAGTATGTTCTTAAGTGATAACCTAATTTTCTATACTGTAGCCTTCTAAATCTCCTTCATAAGGGAGATTACATAACTTTAAATGCTTAGGGAAATAATTTTTCCTATGTATTATTCTTACACTCTCATCCTTGAATCTCCTTGATCGTGATGTGCTTCGAACAATATTTACAATCGTGTCATCTCTGTTGACTGGTTATTCTTTTGATTGCGAGGACGCAATCCTCTTAAGGGAGGTAGATTGTAAGCCCCCTAATTTTCAGGAATTTCTAATATTGGCTTTTTCTAAATTTTCTGGAATTTTTGGGATTTTTCTGTAATTAAAACCTAGACAATCGGTAATTAAATAATTTTTAATTACTATTAATTAATATTAAAATATTATGAAAATAATATTTTATGGTGTAAAATAGAAAACTGGACATAGGGTAATTTTCGGTGAATTTATTGGACTCCGAAAACACATTTAAAGCCCTAAAAACTGTTTATAAAATAAACCAATTTAAACCCCTAAATAAATCGGGTTTATTTCAAATAAACCGAATTAAACCAAACCAAACCCAAACTTGGACCAAATCGGGCCAAACCCAGCATAGCGGGTCGGGTCGGATCTGAGACAAACCCGACCCGGACCCAAACCCACCGTAACCCAAATCCCAAATCGGGTCGGAAACACTGTTCCGACCCGGCGGCGCGACATATAAATACTCCTCGTACTCCGCATAGCCGCAACCGTCTTCCTCGACATTCGTGTCCTAGCGCAGCGCCGCCTTCTCCAGATTTTGGCCGCCCTCGACGAAACCCTAGCTCCGCCTGGAGCACCACCCAGCAGCCCCTCAGACGATCCCCCTCCGCTGCCGACCCTCTGCCCTAGCCTCCTGGACTCGCCTCCCTCTCTCCTCTCCTCCACCGCAGACCCTGCCCGCCGGCTTCGCCCTCCGGCGTCGTCTCCTCCCTCGGCCCAGTCACCCCGTCCACCCTCGACGACCGTCTCCCTCTTCCTCCGCCCTAGCCATCCTCTTCCACCCCCGACTGCCTCGCCATCCCCGCCTGGAACACCACCACCACCTCACCCTCGACCTCGCCTCCGTCCCCCTCTCCCCACCGTCAAACCACCACCATCAACCTCCACCTTCCCTCGACATCCTCCCCTCCTCTCCCCACAGGGCCGACGAACCCCTTCGCCCGGCCGCCCCGTACCCACAGCGTCGATGAACTATGACGAGCGTCACCCTTCCTCCGCCCTGTCCCTCATCTTCCCCGCAAACCACCACCACCGTCGTCCCCCTAGCTCGCCGCCGCCTTCCTCCACCTAGATCACATCCTCCAGCCGCCTGACATCCCCTCTTCCCCGACTCCTAATCATCTGACTCCGGGCACCGCCACCGCCCAACTCCTCCGTTCAACCCCCAGCCTACCTCCTCCCCGCTCCATCAACGAACCGATCCTGACCCGCTGACCTAGCCCGGACACGGCAAACCCTAGCCGTGGACACAACAGACCCTAGGAGCACAGTGGACACAAGACTCGGACACGACTCGGATACGTGAAAATTGGTCTTCACGGAGCCCTGTTCAGGTATTCTTTTCTCTCTCCTCGTAGCCCTGTTTCTTGTTCCGTCAGTTGCATCGCGAACCCTACGTGACCCTCTCGGTGTTCGTGCAACCCGCTTGGTGTATCGCGTCCTGTGGTGATCGCAAACCGCGATCCAAAAACAGGAAAAACAATGCCCTGTTTCACCCCGGAACTGAGTGCGCCCCGCCAAACGGGACAACTTGGTCGCACGCGGTCTTTACCGAAACGTGCGCGACGTTAATACGGTCGTGTAGGATTTCGCAAAAATTGATTCGGATGTGCGTGCACACCGGAATCAACGCGTATCCGCCGACACCGTCCCGTATCCGTCGGTTCTAGAACACGCTGTAACTTTGTGTATACAGGTCGGATCGAGACGAAACTTGCACCATCGGACTCGTAGCAATACGCTGGTCCTGTGACCCAAGTTTGGTTCGATTCTGAGAACGTTGACAAAATCACGTATCGTGGGCCCCACAGGCTCCACTTGACGGGCGATTTTGTGATCGGCTCATCGGAATCCAATTCTGGAAGTTCCGTTGGGTTCGTATCATCGTTCCTGACTTGTTGACACTAAGTTTGGCGAATTTGGAGACCTTTGACCCTGACACGCTTTTCGGTATAAAGTGGCCCACATGTGGACCCGCTTTGGCCCGAAAATGTCATTTTTGCACCTGTGTCCAAATTGGACGTAAGGACCGGCGTTTCTAGCTGTTTGATATTTTTTGAATCTAATGGTGATGTTTATTTCAGCAACCGGAGTGGTACCAGCAGATCACACGGAGACCAGAGCTACAGTTGGAGCCAGGACCACAGGCAAGTGTACCTTGCCAAACTTTACAGTCTTGTTACATATTGTTCTTGATTTTTTTACATTGTTGTGCATGCTTAACCTAGGACCGTGTGACTTATTTAGCGTCCGATTATAGTCGGGTGCCAACATCGTACGCGGTGTTGTGTATTGTCATCTAGAGATGGACATTCGTGACCCTTTACATCCTCATACTTGTCTTATCAAGTACATTATACCCAGGACACTTGACACTATTCATGACAAAATCTTCCTGAGATATTCATGGTGATTCTGTATAGGATACAAGTTTATGCCATACATAGTTTACATGCTTAGATTATATCCTGACTTGTTGCATTAGTATTGATCCTGCGTGTCATGGACATGAGACGTGAGATTTTATTGGGTGGGGAGAGTATTACCATAACAAAGGCTGATTATATTATATATTGTAATATGGATGTGTCTTAGTCTCTGACACAGAGCTATGGCACCAGTTCTGGCCCTTCGAGAAAATACTGCTATGGGTTTCTCTGACACTGATCTTGTAGTAGCCTCAGCCCGAGTATGACTAACACTCTCAACTTGCATATCACTTAGCTGGTTATATATTTACCCTACTGTTCATTTATTGCTGCACTATATACATTTTGGCTTATATTTTCTGTACCTTGCTGTCCCCTGAGGACCTGGATCCGGACTATGTCCCCAGGTATAGTTGACGAGATCTATCCCGAGGTATACGGGACCGGAGCATTAGCATTAGCAGGAGCAGGTGCCTACCTTGGAGCAGAACTAGGATCGAGGACGAGATTATACCAGAGGACTTCTCTTGAGTATTGGCTTGAGATACTCATTTATTTCAGTTTATTGTTATTTTATTTCTAGTCTATTTCATTGATGTACCAGACTTGTACTCGGATTGTTCTCCGAGACACTTTTATTCAGTTTTGTTAGTTTATTTTATTTATATTATTCTGGCATTGGATCTGTGTTTATCTGTTGTGGATGAGATTAGTATAGACTGTGACTTATATCATTGTACCTACTTATTGTTATATTATAGCTTAAGTATGCCCCGATGGATCCATCAAATTGGGTTTGTCCATCGGTGTGTGCTGCTGGCCATTATCACGCGTCCGGTCCCTCGGTATTTTAGGACTGGGGCGTGACATATATATATGTATGAGTGTGTATGTATATATATATGTATAGGTATATATATGTGAGTGTGTTTGTATATATTTATACATGTATGTGTGTATGTGTACCTATACATATATATGTGTTTGTGTGTACATATATATATCTATCTATATGGTTGTGTGTGTATATATATTGTGTATTTGTATATATGTAAGTGTGTGTGCGTGTATATGTTTATGAGTGTGAGTTAGTGAGTGTGTGTGCTTAGGTGTTTGTGTGTGTGTGTGTGCGTGTGGTGTGTCGAGGGGAGAGTTAAGAGCGAGAGGAGCTGCAGGCACCGCAGCAGCGTAGAGCGAGCGAGCGCAGCAGCAGGCGCTCGTGGCACCGCGGAGCGAAGCAGTAGCGCCACGGCAGCGGCAGCAGCAGCTGCTCTCAGGCACAGCAACCCCGCGGCAGCGCACCGCGGCAGCAGCAGCTGCGCTCAGCCGTGCAGCAGCGCGCGTGCAGGCGCGGCAGCGCCGCGACAATAAGCTGCAGCAGCAGGGCAGCGCGCGGTTTCAGCGCGCGCGCGCGAGCTCGATCCAGTTTCTCCCTCCCCCTTGCTTTCATATATATATATATATATATATATGTATATATATATAGAGATATATAGATAGATACATAGAGATATTAGTATAGATACATGTATATGTAGGTGAACATATATATATATATATATATATATATATATATATATATATATATATATATATATATATATATATATATATATATATATAAATGATATGTGAGATGGATATATATATATGTGTATGTGTATGTGTGGATATATATATATATATATATATATATATATATATATACGTAGATATATATATATATACATATGTGTTTATATATATATGTTAGCCTAGATATATAGCTACGAATATATATATTATATATATATATATATATATATATATATATATATATATATATATAATATATATATATATATGCTAGATAGTTAGTTATGGTTAGTGTTAGAGAGGGGGATAGTTGGGTATCTCAATACCTCGAAATACCCAAGGTATTGAGGGTAGTGAGGTAAGGTGAGGTAAGGTATTGAGGTAGCCTATATATATATATATATATATATATATATATATATATATATATATATATATATATATATATATATATATATATATAGTTAGTTAGTTAGTTAGTTAGTTAGCTAGTATTAGTGAGGGTAAGGCTTGAGTATCTCAATACCTTGAGATACTAAGGTTATTGAGCATCATGGCAAGGTATTGGGTTTTAGCCTAGGATTGAGGTTAGAGATGCTTTTATATATATAGTTGTATATTTTTATGCATGCTAGTATATATTATATGGGGTATAGACGGGGCGTATAGCTTAGGTCGAGGTATCGGATACCGAGGGTATCCCGGTATCTCAAGGAGACGAGTTTGATGGTTTATTAGCTTAATGACCTAGTTTTGACCTAGAATTTTTGGGGGCACCCTAGTTTGACCTAAAGTTGACCGTAGTTGACCCGGTTGACCGCCAAAGTAAACTTTTGACCTAGTTTTGACCCAGGATTGACTTTTTGGACCCAGAGTTGACTTTTTGATCCAGATTTTACCGGTTTGATCCGTTTGACCTAGAACGACCCTAGAAGCTTATTTTTAGCTATTTTATATATGTTTAACTCATTAGAAACTTGTATAACCTTGCTTTTCGTAATAGGTCCTTGCGATACCAGTTCGGATCGCCAGTCGCTCAGGACGTCAAGCGAGTACATTCTCTGATAGTTTTTATTATCTGATGATTATTATGATTCAGATTCTAGTATAGTATCATCTGATTTTCTGGCATGACACGGACTGGTATTTCTGGATTTATTTACTTGCGACACATATTTTTTATGTTTTTTGCCTCTATTCTGGAATCACCTACTGGCGTCACCTACAGGCATCACTCATGTTTCTGGCTGGACTCATACTTGATTTACGTATCGGGTCTTGGATTCACTTTTATTAGTCGGGGCAGAAAAATACTCGAGTAGACATGTAAATATTTCTAACTGGAATCACTGGAATCACCCCATCTGGTCTAATCTGGAATGATAGCAGCTGCACACCCAGTGTGCGGTGAGCCATACTTACCCCTAGCCGTTTACATGTCGAAACAGGTATTTCAAAGACACGAGTTCATTCTTTATAGTCTGAACTCTCTTGCATTTCTTGCTGGTCTCACTTATAGTTTTCTGGACTTGACTCATTACATATATTCTTGCTAGACTCACTACACGTTCTTGTGCACAGACTTACTCTTAGTTTAGATTTCTTGTATCTTGCAGTCATTACTATCTTGCTTCTGATATTCATGCATCTTTACCTTTATGCACCAGTGATATGTATATTCCTTGTTTACACTTTATTTCATTATCCTTCCTACTTGCTATAACTGTTTTATAGTTTTTATCATTTAACTGGAACTGCTGTTAGAGGTGTACTTGCTCCAGTCCTGACTGGACATATTTTTTCCAAAGTATCCAGAGGATTGGTGTCCAACGTTTTATGGACCTCAGCCTGTCGATGGTGTAGACAGGGACCCTCTAGTTTAGGAGTGATTTCTGGGTTGGTAGTCGGGATCACTAGGACCTCAGTTGTTGTTTTTATTAGTTTTTGGTACCGGATTTGTCTCCAGTTTTGGATTGAGACCTTGTATTGTATATGATTTTGGATATTATTGTATTATTATTATTATTATTATTATTGTGGCTGTTTTTAGCTGTAGTTGTTTAGACTTTATAGTTGTTAGTCTTCTGTGTTATCTTATCATGCTTAGATTCGTGATTGAGTACTTGTGATTATCATTATGATATTTCTCCTCCGTTTGGACTTGAGATCTTGACAGGTTTATATATTGATTGCGTGAGATTGTTAGCTAGATAGTAGACCTAAACAGCGTTCTACCGCCGATGCTGTGGCGTAGGCTGGACGTACCCACGACTCATACCCGATTTTTCGGGTGCGGATCGTGACACATTTTTTGTGGCGGCCCCATGCAGGTCTTGATTCACAATTAGTGCGATGTCATTTTAGTACAACAATTTATTTGTACTGCTGCGAGCCTGCTCTAGGATATAGGATCTAAGATGAGAGTGTACTCAATCACGACTAGGAATAATTCTAATCTAATTATTCTGAATTTGCTTCTTTTGAAATATTATTGTCCTTCTTTGATGATATCGTATCTTGTGTCGTATTGACTTTTTTTGTTCTGTGTTCAGGATGCCTCCGAAGATACGATCCTATCGTACTGTTCCAGCAGTTGTCACCGAGAGGTCTGCTACCTCTTATCCAGCTCGTATTCAGGCAGCTGCTACCGCTCACTCACCACTCCTGCGGTTGAGGGAGCATTTGTTTCTCTCGGGGATCCTCCTCCACTTGTCGATCCGATGGACTACCCCAGTCGTTCCGGTAGTTCCTCTACCACCTTCTGTACCAGTAGACGCTGCACAGTTGTTTGCGTTCTTCAGGAGATGATGGACGTGCAGCACCGTCAGGTGGATGTGATGAGGCTAGGCATTGAGAACTCCCACCAAGTGGCCATAACGGCAGTGGACAGAGTGGCACAGATTCAGCCACAGGCATATCAGATTAAGTGCCCGAAGCCCGGGCAGCATCATTGACTTCTAGAGGATGCAGCCCAAGGAGTTCCGGGGTACAAAAGGCATCCTGTACGCGGATGACTGGATAGAGCAGATCGAGGAGATTTTTTGGCTGGCACAGATTCCAGACAGCATGCAGATAGAGGCAGCGGGCAGTCAGATGTTCGACCTCGCTTTGATATGGTATCGCACTGATACGAGGATAGCGACACCAGGGCTTACTTGAGAGGCTTTCAAGAGGCTTTTTAAGGAGAAGCTTTTCTCAAATATGGCGCTCAGTGCTTTGGAGAGCCAGTTTGAGGCACTCATCCAGGGAAGCATGCTAGTGGATGAGTACACAGCGGAGTTCTGCCGTCTGGGCAGATTCGTGGATGGCTTGAGTGAGGCAGCAAAGGCGAGGAAGTTTCGCAAGGGCTTGGTCGTGGCGGTCAAGTCTTTGACTTGGAGTGACCGCGAGGCGACTTTCGAGCAGATAGTAAGAGGTGCTCAGAGAGCAGAGGATGACTTGGAGCTCAAGTCCAAGAGAGGCAGGGATGATTCAGGTAGTGCGAGTGGTAGTACGGGACCGGCTAAGCGTCCATATGGGCAGAAGGCAGCACAACAGGGTCAGGATCATAGAGTGCCCACTTGTGCCTACTACAGGAAGGCAGGACACACTTAGGATATTTGTAGGAGGAGGCTGAAGGTGTGTTTGTTCTGTGGATCCGCTGCTCACCAGATGCGAGATTGCCCCACTACACCTCCATTGGGTGGAGCACAGGATCGGAGAGTTGGAGCTAGGCCATCTGTGGCACAACATCATGCCCCGCACCATCAGAGGGATATACCCCAGCAGGGAAGTGCTTATGCGTTGACGGTCGAGGAGGCCGATGCTACGGGTGTCGGGTTAGCAGGTCTGTCTCTTTGTTCTTCTTTCTGTCCGTTTCCATTCCTTGTGGTGTACTTTATTAGTACCTGTTAGACTTTTTTTTTGTGCTATGGTAGATAGTGTAGTGACCCTTATTGAGACTGTGATAACACGACCAGTAGGACCATGATCTTGCATGTTGTTTAGGTAGAATTTCTTGACTGTGATTGTTGGGGGTTTGACCTAGAGGGAGTGCCATCTACTTTAAATTTCGAGGACGAAATTTTCTAAGGAGGATAGGGTTGTCACTATCCCATTTCCAGAGCAGGATATTTTTTTATTTTAATTTGGTTAATTGTGTATTATTTATAATTATTTATATTTATATTTAATTATTGGTTGTATTATTTTTTTATTGATTGTTTTAGGGTTTTGGCTAGTCTGGACCCATGTCAGACCCTAGTAGACCCATGTCCGACCCAACCAACACCCTTGTGAGGCCTATTTTTGGGTTTAGAATATTTATTATATTTT
>JAYESA010000004.1:344191833-344345713 GCA_036927795.1 Iris macrosiphon
CTTGGTATCTTTTAGTTATTACTTGGTATCGTTTGATCGGGACAACAAGAATGCAAGTCGTTTTTAGGTGTGAAGACTTGGAAGCAGGGCTAGCTAATCGGGATGGTAGCCACTCACTTAGATTATTGGAAGGGAGAAGGAAAGAGGCGCTTCACGACTCCGCTCGCAAGCCGCCTACTACTCGTTCACCTGCATTACGAACAGCTCGATCAATACCTCTACCACTTTTCCAATCTCAGAATTGAAGTGCAGTTCAATGAACAAAAATAATGAAAACCATCAAAACCGTTCAAGGAAAACAAGCAAATCCCAAAACCAACTCAAAGCACAAAAGCAACAAGCGACATCAAAAACTGAGGCAATAAAAGATAGCAGCGGAGAGATCCCTCCTGACTCTGCCGCTAAGTCGATCCCGGGGGCATGGTCCACTGAATATGGGAATCGATTCCGAAGAAACAAATCCATAACGAGGACGAGTTCTTAATTCAATCTATCCCGATCGAACGATACCGTTTGTGTTTCTTAGCCGCGCTCTCCGCACCGGAAGAACGGGGCGCTACATCCTACCCAACAAATTGGAAGTTTCGTCCCAAAACTTAGGAATAGAACCAACCGTTAGGGATTTGGATGTCGGGGATGGCTAGCAGATTAGAGCGGACAGTTTTGCATTGTGTGATTTGGGTCTCCACAAATGAGGCATAACCCGAGTTTCTTCCGACACTGGTTGACGGCATGCCCCTGTCTTTTACAGAAGAGACATATTTGGTTGGCATTTGCCCTCTGCTGACCACCGTTGTTTCGGCGCTTTGTAGCGGTATTTTCTCTATCGTTGCCTTGGCGTTTGTGATTGTAGGTATGCACAGCGCCGGTGGAAACGTGAGGATACTGCAGTTCAAGAGATAGGGCGTGATTCATGACTTCATGCATTATCCCGTACTGATTATTGACTACGTGCGCATGGATGGCAGGGCGCAGACCACCTTCAAACCTTCTAGCTCGACTCGCTGCATCAGGAAAATAGGCCCTAGCGAATTTAGAGAGTCGGTTGAATTAGGCAAAATATTGCTTAACTGTCATACTGCCCTGCCGCAGCTGCACGAACTCGTTTTCCATTTGACGTTGTACTGGAGGGGGTATAAACTCCTCTTCAAACGCGGCACGAAAAGTCGTCCACGAGATCGCCTCCTCTCAGTGATCAAATTGAAGATATCGTCGATGCACGTTCCACCAATCGTGCGCATTGAGGCGGAGCTGAAGTTGCGCGCAGGCGACGCGCTTCTCTTCGGGGACCTCTAGCAGAGCGAAGTGATCTTCAAGTTCGGCTAGCCAATCTAGAGCTACCACTGGGTCCTCAGTCCCGTTGAATGGGGTATTGCAGACTTTCTTGAAGTGGCCCAAGTTGAAGGCAGTCACGTCCCTCGGCCTTGGGATTTGTGGCGTCTCTACTTTAAGCACGGGCTATTCCACCGGAGTCGTTGTTGTTGCTGCGGAATGGTTGGCAGCCAAAGTTTGAACGATCTGTTGTAGGGTATCTATCTTCTTCTGTTGGACTGAGAATCGGGTCTCTAAATTGCTTTCGAACTTGGCTTGGCGAGCATAATCTCTTTGTCGTTGTGATTCTAACATTTGCATTACCCGCTCAAGCGGATCGACTTGAGATATGCCGCGCTGGCTCTGAGGGCTTCCCGAAGTGCCCGAACTACTTTCTTGTGTTTCGTTCGGTGCTTGCGCTGCAGATTACGCTGGAGCCATTCCTTCAAAAGAAGGTAAATTATATTAGAATCATAATGTATTATGGACTTATTGCATGAATGTATCTCATTTTGGCCTAGCGAGTTCAAGAGTTCGCACAGGAATTTGATCGTTAAAGGAACTTTTCCAGCACGAAGTCTAAGGAACTTTGAATCTGTGCTCTGATACCACTGTTTAGGATAATATAAACGAGAAAAGATTTGATGAATGCGAAAAACGAGGTCTTGTATGAAGACCCGCCCTTCTTTTATGTTTATAAACAAGATTGTACAAATTCGATCGTACACGAGGATGTCTAAGTACAATTTATTTAATCTGGATGAATATTGCTATAGGTGTCTGATCTGCAGTCGATCACTTTAGCCCTTGGACCACACGATGTTGAAGAAGTGTCGTGGAAGACAGGAAGACAGGTAGCAGCTTCGAGGGTTGCTGAAGAGGGTGGATGCCCGATGCCAAAGTCGTCGATCCCTTCTCTTTGCCTGAGCTCCAGATTCTTCTCTCTCTCTCTCTCTCTCTCCCGACCCTCCAATTTTTCGACCTTGTTCCTCGTTGATAGAGGTCTCTATTTATAGAGTTTTAGTGACAGTGACCACTCAATCGGTGCGAAAACCGAGTAGTGAAAAGTACAACACCCTTTACACAACGGTTAAAATAACCAATGCCTGCGTATAGATGATCCTTTGAATGAGCGTGTGACGCGGGTCCAACTAAGGGACAAAACGCGTATAATCGCTACGAAGATCACGGTGTAGAAGCCACGTAGGTAGGTATCCATCGTGTAGAAGAGGTTGGCATAGAAGCCAAATGTCTGTCACCATGGCATAAAAGCTAAATAGTTATCAAACCGGCATAGAAGTCGAATAGACGTAGAAGCCGAGTGGTCATAGAGGCCGAGTAGGCGTAGAATCCGAGTGGTCATAGAGGCCGAGTAGGCGTAGAAGTCGAGTGGTCATAAAGGCCGAGTAGGCGTAGAAGCCGAGCGGGCACCGAAGCTGAATAGGCGTAGAAGCCGCTGCGTAACGTGCCAGAGTGATGATGTGGACGTCTTTAGCCGGAATTACGGCTCTTGGAGATATAATCAAATCCCCAGCATTAATTGTGGAGATTTGCCATCATCCGGTGCATTAAACACAGAGGCGTGTTTTGAAGGTCTGTCACTTGGCCTGTGCATGGTGCAGAGACGTGTCTCAGGCATCTGTCAGTATTCGGCGCATTAATTGCAGAGACGTGCCTTGAGGGCCTGTCACCGTCCTGTGCATAAAAATGCAGAGACGTGCCTCGAGTCCCGTACGGAGTGCAGCTTTTGACGTGGCAGGCGGTTTGTCTTCCGCGGAGCGTAAGGGGCTCTCATCTGCCTGTGTAAAACTAGGCAGCGTATTCCTCTGTTTACGTAAAAGCGGTTTATGCAAGGGAAAATGGCAGTAAATGACAGCCTGGGTTGCAGTGCTGCGCCATCATCATAGCCGTCGCCGGGTAGTCGAGCAGTATCCCTTTGTCAGAAGTCGAGACATCAGGTTCATTGCAGGATCTGACAGGTTCATTGCAGGGTCTGACAGGTTCATTGCAGGATCTGACAGGTTTACTTCGGAGAATACGAAGCGTCCCTCGTAAACTTTAATGCTGCACTGAAAGAGGATGAGTTTTACGCCATATAGGCGATGAAGCACCCTGTTTACGCTGAAGCAACCTGGGCATACTGTCCTACGCGGATGGTCCTTGAGCCCATATTTCACGCTGTGCTCGGCGGAGAAACTCTGCTTGCACGTTTGAAGGCTCTGAAGTCCTTCGTTTATGTTGCTTTGCATCAATATGCTGCGTAGAGCTATCCAGCATATTTTTCATGCTTCTACAAGACCCCCTACAAAGCTTTTAAATTTCTCGTAATTTGAAACGCTTTGAATGAAGCATGACCCGCTCCTCGTAACTCGAAACGTTTCTGAATGGAGTTTTGAGACGGTCGAGGCTGACTTTATGGCAGATTCATTGGGGATCGGTGCTCTCTCTCGCCTATAAAAAGGCTGAGGAGTTCTCCTGTTCTTTCCACACTTCCTTCATCATACAGAGATGATGGCCGAAGTTCGTCGGGTCGACCTGAGAAAGAAGAAGATCATGCTCTTCCAGCATGTAAGGAGCCAAAAAAGACGACGTCTTCGAGCAAATGTCCTCTGCAACGATGGATCATGGAAGGATATCATAGCCTGCTTTGCTCGGGATAATCAGCAAATTTGTATGGTGGTTCTTCGGGAGAGACGAAGAATCGTATTTCACCATGCTGCTTGCAAGTGGCACCTTCTCCCGTTACCTCCTGGGGCGAGAGGCAGACAGACCAGCTCTGTCCCGGCTTGAATGGCGGTGGTTTGTAGGAAAGCAGATTTACCCTGCTTTCCTTCTGTTGGAGGATGGGTCTATGCCCATTTTTGTATCCTCCCGCCACTGATCATCTTCTTGGAAGAAGAGGAAGACCATCACCAACGTGAGAATCTGTCAGAACAGCTTCTCGGTGCGATCTTCCGACGATGATGAGGAAGCCCTTTGTAGACGGGGTTTCCCTCAGATGTAATCATAAAAATGAAGAAAAACCCTTGTAGACTGGATTTCCTTCATATGTAATCATGACTTTAATCTTTAATAAAATCGTCTTTCTTCTTCATATGATCATCTTGCCATACTTTGCTGTGAAGTCTGAATGTGTGCAGCTTCGACATGTCTGATTCTTTATGCCGACTCTGTTTTATAAAGAGTGCTGGGTCCTGTCCTGTCTTTTACGCATAACTAGGGATGCGTAGAAAGCCGCTTTAGCATTCGAGTGTACTGTCCTGCTGTTTAGGAGTGAGGAACCGCATAGAATCCTGAACTGTTACTTCTGATAAACAGAATTTCTTTGTTCAGACATCATCTTCAAGAATGATTTCTCGAAAATCCCTTGGAACAGGGCGAGAACTGGCTGTCAAACTGATTTGCCCTCTTGGTAGATGAAATGTTCAGACTGAAGTCTGGATAAACTTCGATTCGACCCGTGAAGAAGAGTAATTTTTCAATGTTGAACTCTGTATGCTTCGGGTACTTGGGATATCTTGAGGTCAAGAAGGAGTATCTTCTGTGTGAACTCCTGTAGTTGACCGCCTTGAGGATCGTTCAGATGTACGCGTACTTCTGGCCTGCATATCTTTAGGATGTGCGGAAAGTCATGGAGCACAAAATCATAAGTTGGCAGCCTCTGAGCATAAACTAAACACCATCGAGCGTGAGATCATAGACTTGTGGTTCCTAAGCGTGAAGTCGTAGGTTTGTAGCCTCTCGAGCATAAAAGCTACCGATCACAAAGGCATCCGGACGTAAAACCTGACTTGTAGCTGTCGAACGTAAAGTCGTAGATTTATAGCCGTCGAGCGTAGAAAGCTCCTTATCATAGAACTGTAGATTTGTTGCTTCCGAAAAGAAAATTTTTCGAGTGTGAAGTCGTGGATATGTCGCCTCTGAGCGTAAACTAAGCGCCATCGAGCGTGAGATCATCGATTTGGTATCTGCTGAGCGTGAAGTCGTAGGTTTTGTCGCCTCTCGAGCATAAAAGCTACCGAGCACAAAGGCATCCGGGCGTAAAACCATAGACTTATAGCTTGCAAGCGTAAAAACCGTAGATCTGTAGCTGTCGAGCGTAGAAAGCTCTTTAGCGTAGAAACTACGAACCTGGTTTGCGCGAAAAACTTTTCGAATTCGCTGACTGTCCGCTTTCTCTGAATAAATAGGCTGACGTAGGACCCAATCATAACCGAATATTAATTAGGGGATTTGGTCCGGGGTCCGAGGAGTCACATCCGAACTCTATATATATCCCAAGTTTCTGAGAGAAAAACTTTCCATCCGTCTTCTGCGAGAGAAAGCTTTGGACTGTTCGAGTTCTTCTCCGTTTCTTCTTCGAGTCTTCAAAGTCTTCCAGCAATGGCCCCGAAGCAAGCTTCCTCCACTAAGGGAAAGAAGGTTGATTCTTCTTCTTGTTCTTTCGCTCAAGCGAGAGCGTCTCTGGTTGGACAAGGCAAACTTCATTCTGAGCGGAGCATCCCGCCGACGAGTAGTGCACCCGGCCTGGAAGGTAGAGCTCTTGGAAAGAAGAGAATGGCTGAAAATCCTTCGCACACGTTGAACGTGACCGCGCTAGGTCGTCTTCTGTGCTGATAGCCTCTTTGAGGAAGATGATGCACGGAGACGTTTCATCTTTTACGCCCACATTCCTAATGTGTCAGCGTATAATCTCTATTTTTTCCGCAGTCGAGCGTAAAAGCTTTGACCGCCGAAAACTTGGTGTATATTATTAAAATTTGAGTTTTATGCTCGTAGATGGAAATCCTGGCGTAATAACTCAATTTAATCAATCTGGCGTAAAGCACAGACCGTATACTGCCAATCTTGACTTTTACGTTAAGGAAATGGATTCTAGCATAAAGGTTCAAGTTTCACAGTCTCGGCGTAGAGCACGGACTGTTGATCGGATGCTGCAAGTCCCGAAATGTCTAGTTTTAGGAACTGACGTGTTTCTCCTGTGCCTTTGCAGTTAACTTGCATGAGTCTCCGCTAGCTAAAGTGATAGGCTCTGCCGCCGGGATGCTGCACTCCAACTATCTGGAGGATCTATCACACGTGACATTTCCTATCTCCGGGCCCCAGTATCCCAAAGGAAGGACAATTCTGATATCGGCTCAGGGCGAGCGAATGCTGCTGAGCATGATCAACGGGGAGCCCCTAACGTATGTAGACGGGGAGCAATACCTGAAGTCGGCTTTCCTCTTTGGGGACATGATCGACAAGCAGTCCCAAACAAAGTCCAAGAGAGAACTCTGGGTTTTCTCTGCCGTGGATTTGGTCTTGTATCTGCCCAATATGCCGAGAGACTACCCCATCTCGGCCTTCTTCCATGCTACACATCCCAGGAAGATGTCGTGGACGCTAACTCCCGATCTTCACGGAAAGCCGGGTAAGATCTTTCATCTGAGAGGAGCTGACCAGGGGTCGTTTGTCAGCCGCCCTTCTGGCTCTGTGACCCTGTTCAGGGGCCTGTACCTGGGCAGTATCCCGAGTGAAGACAGTTTGGTGATCCAGCCGGTTCAGCTACTGACTTTCTGTAATGATTTTATGGGGCGTGGGAGAGTATACCCTAAGGTGAACCCTCGGGGTGGCGGGTGGATCACCCCTTTGAATCTTCGATGGGCTCGCTTAGTTGATTGGGCCTTGAAGCATTTCCAGACCGAGTTGGAGAACATTGGTCTGTTTGCAGCTGTGAGCGCTACCGGTGTTGGGTTACCTCCTAACCCTAACCTGTTCCTGGCACTGATGGAGCGATATATTTCGCTCACCGGGACTTTCGCCACTCCACTGGGGGAGTTGGGATTGGCCCTGCATGAGATGGCAGAGATCTCAAGACTGCCGATGGGGGATACTACATACGAAGAGTATGTTCCCACGAACCGGAAGCTGGGGGGTTCAGACCCTCGGGTAGTGGAGGTCTATCAGGAGCTAATGTGCCACTACCTTGCCTGCACCGCTTTTTATGATGAGCCCTCAGATTTGGCTCACATCAGTAAATGGACGTCTTATCTTTTCTTCCCCCGGTCCAGGTCTGCTAAGCCGGAGAAGGTATTGGAGGGCAAGGATCTGCCCGTGAATCCCCTGAGTGCGCTTAATGCTCAGGTAGTTGACGATCTCATAGTGGATGCTGGTGCTCCAGACCGGTTCCTCGACGAAGGGACGGGGAAGTATCCTGAAGGCACTAAGGCTTATAGTTATTTGAGGCATTGTCGCAGGCCTCTGTCCAGGGAGGCTCAACTGGCTGGCTTCCTCTCTATATGGCTGCGCCGAGTAGTACTGCCTGGCGTCGCATCTGCGGACCGCATTCACCGCAACACGCTGTGGCCTGCAGTGCGTCTGGTGTTCGGGGCAAGACTGGGCTTGCTTCCCGCCATGGTGTGCCGTATACAAGCTGGCCTGAGGGCCATGACTGACAAGCTGCTCGTCGATAAAGTCCGGCGTGATAGCTTCCCCGGGATAGAATTACCATACCTGTACTTGATGGGGTGGCTAATTCTCCATAACCCCCGGGTGATGTCTCCCGGTTCCGGCAGTAGTTCGGGGGTGAGTTTTTTGTTGAACTACCGGAAGTCTTCCTGGAACGTGAACACAGTTATAGACTGTCGGCGGGCGCTAGGCTTCAGTCATAGTTGGAAGCTTTTCTGCACCGTCCCTCCTGTGCATCGCAATTAATCGGGGATTAGGCTCGAGGATTCAGGTAGAGAGAAGACAATTCTTTCTCCCGAAGCTTTTAATTGGTTGGTCTGTATCAGACCCTCCCATCTGCTGTACAGAAGCGAAGATCATTGCTTCTTGGAGCCCTACTTGCCCAGTCGGTTTGCCCGGCAGTTTGGGTATGATCAGTTGCACGTGGGCAACGCCGTCACCAGCTTCAGGTCCAGAGGTGGACTCATTGATGGAGCGAGGGGATGGCGATATTTTATCATGGGCTGTACTGGGGCAATTTTTATTGTGCCCGTGATTACACTCTCCACGGAGCTGCGCATCCTGCATTCGTATGCCCAGTTCTATGTGGCGACGAACACCTTCCATCTCGATTTTGATATGCATGGAAGCTTTAGGGTGCCCTCTTCCAAGCCTGGGGGAAGAGTTGAAGTCCCCTCGGTTTCTTCCGACGAGGGTGAGTCCGTTACCCCGGATGAGCCTCTGGTGTCGGTCCCTAGGGGTGAAGTACCTCCGCCTGCAGGGGCTTTGGCAGTTCTTGGGAAGCGAAGGGCTCATGTTCCCAAGAAGACTTTCCCTCGTAAGAGGAAGAAGAAGAAGACGGTAAATCGTTCTCTCCGGATTCCTGGCATTGAGGCTCCTGGAGGTGAGCTCGCATCTCCCCGTGCTGGGGACGATTCTTTGATTGGAGGTTCATCGCCTTTTAGAGAGGGACCTTATACAGTTCCGGCTGGTGGAGCCGGAGAATCTCAGCTGGACACTGGTGTCGTGGCTATTGCTTCAGGTAGTGGAGCGAGGTCGCCTTCGGGGCTGAGTATAATAAAGTTCCGTATACCTCTAGCCAGATCGGCATCGGGAGGGACTTCTGCCGCGCCTGTGAGTGCACCTAGCGCGATTCCAGCCGATGAGCCTCAGTTGGATTTGGAGGAGGACTTGGAAGACTATCTGTCAGCTTCTGTGAGCAGACCCCCTTCCCCAGGTATGACAGCTTGCCTAGCATCATTAAGAAATGATTTAGCTGTACAGGCTGCGGATGCGACATATATGTCGTCGGTCCCGGGTAAATATCGTCTTCATGCCTTTTCTTTTAGGAAGGTCAACATTGTGCTGATATTAACTTCCTTTCGTCCTCCTTTCAGGGGAAGACCTCTTTGGGGAGGGCAGTGTAGATGCATCCTTTGGATCTGGCGGCGACACGGAGGTACCCGATTTTGAAGAGGAGACATCTTCGGGCGCTGGCTTGCCTGCCGAGGAGACTCCGATATCTCAAGAGGAGGACGAGCCTGTTATCGCGATAGTGCCTCCCTTGAGTACGTTGGCATCTTCGTCCGGTGTTGGAGCTTCTTCTTTCGTCGCAGCACCTGCTGAGGCGACGGCTGTGGCGACATCGTCTGTGGCTATTCCTGGAGGGGAAGTTGCCACGATCGCGGACACTCCCCGCGTTCATGCGGACCTAGCTGCGCTGACCGAACAGTACACCGGTATCTTCTACACCACTTTGAGAACGCTAATGTCAATGGTGTTGGCGAAGAAGCTGGACTTTGCATCGCAGAAGAGATCCTCTCGGTTCTTGATAGAGGCGATCCGGGAATTTGATGATACCGGGGTAGCTGACGCGCTGGAGGCGATGGTTAATGGTTTGGAGCAACCCATTAACGAGTACCTGTAGCTAGCTCGAGGCAACATTGAAGCTCTGGTCCAGGCCAGATATGACTCCTTGACTACACATCTTGTTGAACAGATGGAGCCTCTGAATAAGTCCATCGTGGCTCAACAGTAGGAGATGGACTATGAGCGTGTCCAACTGGAGTATATCGTTCCCGAGTTGACCCGGTGCAAAGCCGAATATGAGGAAGAGGTAGCAAGGGTCCGCATATTAAAAGATGAGCTTGCTCGTGCCGAGGCGAAGGCTCTGTCTTTGTCAGCAGCCCGAGATGTGCTGAAGGAGCGACGGGCGGCTGTTCAGCAGAACCTGACACATGTGGGTGTTATCCATGCTGAATTTGTGCGGGCTCGGTCTGAGCTAGTTGCTTTGAGTAATGATGCCGCAAGGTTGGAGCGGGCTCGTGCCGACGTCTTGAACTCCCAGGATGAGAGGATGGCCGTACTGGCGCAGCAGCTTCGCGACCTGACCGCTCCCCCTTCATGATGTACTTTTGCTTTTGCTTTTCAATGTACTCTTGCTCTTTTCTAGGAATAATAAAGAGGCTTTTCATCTGACTTTGTAGACCCATCATTTCGGAATGTAAATGACAGGTTTGGGTGAAAGTGATATCAGAGGTGGTATGGACGTGATATACTTTTGGTAAGTTTTAGCAGAGCATATATATTCAGGGGTCGTATGGACATGATAGAATATGATCCAACTAGTTTCGTTTTGAAAGTAGTTTTGTCAGAATGAGGTCTTCGCCATATTCCGCTTGAGCAGAGGAGGTTTAAGCATATTACCTTTTCAGGAATTTGCCATTGATAGGAGCCATTAGCAGGTCTCCATTAGGCTGGGCTAACCTGTAAGCGTCGTTTGAGAACGTTATCTCGATTATGTAAGGGCCTTCCCATTTGGGTTGGAATTTGCCTTTACTCCTGTGAGTAAGAATCATCGGCCTTCTTACAGCTAAAACTAGCTCGCCGGCTTTGAACACTCTTTCCTTTAATTTTTGATTAAAAGTTCTGGAAATGCGTGCTTGGTAGAGCGCGATGCGTTGCTGAGCTTGGAGGCGTTTCTCGTCTAATCCTTCTAGCTCTTGAAGCCTTAACAGGTCATTCTTTTCTTGAGTTAACTCGTTAGCCACGGCTATCCTGAGTGACGAAATTTGAATCTCGATGGGGAGAACTGCTTCACTCCCGTAGACCAATGAGAATGGCGTGCAACATGTCGGTGCTCATACCGTGGTGCGGTATGCCCAGAGACATTCTTCCAGCTTTTCGTTCCAATCTCTCTTGTTCGAAGAGACGAACTTCTTCAAGAGTTTGATAATGGTTTTGTTGAAGGCTTCCGCCAAACCATTAGCAGCCGAATAATAGGCCGTAGAGGCCACATTTCGTATTCGATTTTTATCGCAAAATCGGTGGAATGCATAGCTAATGAACTAAGGCCCATTGTCATGGATTATCCTTCGGGGAACCCCAAAGCGATAAATGATGTGATGCTTGATGAAGCTGGTCACATTAGATGTTTTCATCTCAGCAAGAGGGATCCCCTCTGCCCATTTGGAGAAGTAATCCGTGATGGCCAGTATGAACCGTTGACCTCTGGAAGAAGACGGGTGAATAGGACCAATGATATCCATACCCCATGCTTCGAAAGGCCATGATACAACCGTAGGATGTAGATGTTCGGACGGTCGATGTATGAAGTCCGCATGAACCTGACAGGCTCTGCATCGTCTGGCATACTGGATTGCGTCTGCGATCATAGTGGGCTAGTAATAGCCCATTCTCCTGATACGATCCTGTAGCTTAGGACCGGATTGATGCGCCCCGCACACGCCGTCGTGAGCTTCACGGATAATCTGCTGTGCTTCATCACTAGAGAGACATCGTAATAAGAGCCCATCGTAAGATCGACGATATAGGCATTGCGACGATGAGTCAAAATAGAAGCGTAGTGATCATCTTTTGACAGATATTGCCTCTTTAGGATCTTCTTGCAAGATTTCGTATGCTACAAAATCTATAAAGGGACTTCTCCAGTATCTCCTGGGCGGATCTGCGTCCACCATGTAGCTATGTTCTATGTGAAAGTTATTTTTTACACAAAATAAATCTCTGTTAAGAGGGATTATCGAATTCTGCCTTCTTATAGGGGTGGCTAAATCTGCAGCTAGACTTGCTAGGGCATCTGCTTCCAGGTTTCGAGATTGAGGTACATGCTCCAGGAAGAATCCTTTAAATGTCATGGCTATCTCGACTGTTGCTCGGTGATAGGGGATGAGGTCGGGATTCCGGACTTCATATATTTTCCTGACTTGATTGACTATCAGCAGAGAATCAACGAAGGCTTCCAGCGATTCGACCCCCAGCTCTTTAGCGACTTGGAGCCCGATTAGTAGAGCGTTGTATTCCGCCACATTGTTAGAACAGGGCTCGCTAAGAGAATATGCTCGGTAGATAACGAGTTTATCAGGAGTGACTAGGACGATCCCTACTCCTGAAACCACGTTTCCCCTGGGACCAATCCTGGAGGCGCCATCGAAGAACATTTGCCATGCATCGCCTTCTGTTGCGGAATTATACTCTGCAACTTCGTCGAGAATGTCCTCGTACAGTTTGGAGGCTTCCGGGATCGGATGAGCAGCTAGAAAGTCAGCCAATGCTTGGCCTTTGACGAACTTCTGAGGGACGTACACCATGTCATATGGCGTTAATAACATCGCCCAAGTCGCGAGTCGGGAATTAAGAACACTTGGCTTGCTCATCAGTACCCAAAGAGGATTGATCCGGGAGATGATATGAATGGTTTGGCCCGTGACATAGTGTCGCATTTTCTGAATAGCAAACATCAGAGCCAAGCATTCTTTCTCCACAGGGTTGTACCGGTGTTCGGCCCCAACCATCATCCTGCTGAGGTAGTAAATAGCCTGCTCGTGGCCCATATCATTCTTTTGTGCGAGAAGAGCTCTCAGGGAATGATCCATTGCTCGGACGTACAGCACGAACGGTTTTCCTATGATAGGAGGTACCAGAACCGGCGGGCTAGTGAGGTAGCGCTTGATATCTCCGAACGCTTGCTGACAGGCTTTGTCCCATACGAAGGATACACCTTTATTCATGAGACGAGAAAAGGGCTGGCATCTCCCGGAGAGGTTGGATATGAAACTCCGGATATAAGCTAGACGACCTTGAAATCCCCTGAGTTCCCTCAGATTGCGGGACGGTCGCATTTCTAAGATGGCCTTGACTTTATTAGGGTCCACTTGAATGCCTTTGGCTGTGATGACAAATCCTAGAAATTTGCCGCTAGATACCCCCAGAAAGGACTTCGTAGGATTCATTTTGAGTTATTGTTGGCGCATCAATTCAAATACTGGCTTCAAGTCTTGGATGTGACTATCCCTGAGGCGACTTTTGACAGCTATATCGTCCACGTAATACTCCACTGTCTTGCGTAAATGCTTATGGAATATGTTGCTCATGGCCCGTTGGTACGTAGCCTTCCTCGTGTTCATCTCCGATGGCGTAAACTCCCATCTCCCTGGGCGTCATTGAAGGATGAGTATAGGTTGCTGCAGAAGTTGACTCTATACTCTCAGTATCTGATTCGGGAGACTGGCGACCCCCAGCATCGGTATCAGAAGGGCACGAAGTCAGTCGTCATGACCTTGAATAAGTGTTCTGGAACACCCCAGCTTCGGTGTCCCTAAGGAGCATGTTGAATCCTCTTCGGCTCGGAGTTCTAGAGGACGGACGTCTTGAGTCTGAGCTTCCCCCAGGTATATGTGAAGCCATGTTCACAGATGCATGCGCGGGCTCTTCTTCTAGGAAAGATGGAGAGTAGCTCAGTCGGTCGAAAACCGGCCGTTTTGCTTTAGAACAGCAACAATTAATCACAATCCTGTGACTATTACAGTAGTGCTTGCTAGGAGGCGTAATAGCCACGCTGGGGGATCCCCTCTCCTTGCGCTTCCGGATTAGATATTTGCACAGGTCAGGAGAAGTTATAGAAGAAGAAGATGATGGCTTGTTCCTTCTGTTCCCGTTGGTGGGCATGCGGATGATGGGAACCATAGTCTTCCCTGTGCCACCCGTATACAACAGGTTAGCCACCTGTGCGGCGGATAATCCCCAGGGAGAGTGTCTTTCCGCGACTGGAGCCTTCTTTACGCCTAGGGACTTCGCCTGGCGTAATTTGGAGCTTCGCTCTGGTTGGCGTAAAGCTGAGGATGTCCCCAGGCGGCCATCAGCGTCTCGTATAATTCGGAGGGCGTGCAGATTGTTCCCTTGCTGGCGTAAAGGCCGAAAAGTTGAGTGGTCCGCCGCTCGCTTTCCCTTGCGGAGATCACAGGGATCATCTGGTTCTCCATAGAGGTCAGATATTGTTTTACGCGCGGAGCGTGTCTTATACTTCTGATTTGGCGCTGAGGCTTTATCAAAAGTTTTGTCTATTCCGCCAGGGACGGGAGACTGAATTTCACGCACAGAGCGCGGAGTATACTTCTGGGTTAGCGCTAAGGCATTGCCAGAAGTTTTGTCGGTTCTGTCAGAGACAGACGACTGAATTTTACGCTCAGGGCGCGGAGGGAGCAATGCTACAACCTCATTGGTCGGAGAGATCGGAGAACCCACAGGAACGGTAGAGGATGTCTTGGGCATCCAGACCTTACGCAGCTTCCTGTTGTTTTGGTCGGAGAAAGAGTGAGAGCTGCCCCTTGTTCGGAGCATATCTTCGTAGGCAGACTGGTCGAACTGGACGACCAGTGTCTTTTTCACGGTTCCCACGGATACCGCATCGTGTTGAGCAATAGCTTCCTCATCAGAAAAGAAAGACGTCCACAGCAGAGTCGTCATCTTGTTTAGGATAATATAAACGAGAAAAGATTTGGTGAATGCGAAAAACGAGGTCTTGTACGAAGACCCGCCCTTCTTTTATGTTTACAAACAAGATTGTACAAATTCGATCCTACACGAGGATGTCTAAGTACAATTTATTTAATCTGGGTGAATATTGCTATAGGTTTCTGATCTGCAGTCGATCACTTTAGCCCTTGGACCACACGATGTTGAAGAAGTGCCGTAGAAGACAGGAAGACAGGTAGCAGCTTCGAGGGTTGCTGAAGAGGGTGGATGCCCGATGCCAAAGTCGTCGATCCCTTCTCTTTGCCTGAGCTCCGGATTCTTCTCTCTCTCTCTCTCTCCCGACCCTCCAATTTGTTGACCTTGTTCCTCGTTGATAGAGGTCTCTATTTATAGAGTTTTAGTGACAGTGGCCACTCAATCGGTGCGAAAACCGAGTAGTGGAAAGTATAGCACCCTTTTACACAACGGTTAAAATAACCAATGCCTGCGTATAGATGATCCTTTGAATGAGCGTGTGACGCGGGTCCAACTAAGGGACAAAACGCGTATAATCGCTACGAAGATCATGGCGTAGAAGCCACGTAGGTAGGTATCCATCGTGTAGAAGAGGTTGGCATAGAAGCCAAATGTCTGTCACCATGACATAGAAGCCAAATAGTTATCAAACCGGCATAGGCGTAGAAGTCGAGTGGTCATAGAGGCCGAGTAGGCGTAGAAGCCGAGTGGTCATAGAGGTCGAGTAGCCGTAGAAGCCGAGTGGTCATAGAGGTCGAGTAGCCGTAGAAGCCGAGTGGTCATAGAGGCCGAGTAGGCGTAGAAGCCGAGTGGTCATAAAGGCCGAGTAGGCGTAGAAGCCGAGCGGGCACCGAAGCTGAATAGGCGTAGAAGCCGAGCGGGCACCGAAGCTGAATAGGCGCAGAAGCCGAGCGGACACCGAAGCTGAATAGGCGTAGAAGCCGCTGCGTAACGTGCCAGAGTGATGATGTGGACGTCTTTAGTCGAAATTATGGCTCTTGAAGATATAATCAAATCCCCAGCATTAATTGTGGAGATTTGCCATCATCCGGTGCATTAAACTCAGAGGTGTGTTTTGAAGGTCTGTCACTTGGCCTGCGCATGGTGCAGAGACGTGTCTCAGGCATTTGTCAGTATTCGGCGCATTAATTGCAGAGACGTGCCTTGAGGGCCTGTCACCGCCCTGTGCATAAAAATGCAGAGACGTGCCTCGAGTCCCGTACGGAGTGCAGCTTTTGACGTGGCAGGCGGTTTGTCTTCCGCGGAGCGTAATGGGCTCTCATCTGCCTGTGTAAAACTTGGCAGCGTATTCCTCTGTGTACGTAAAAGCAGTTTACGCAAGGGAAAATGGCAGTAAATGACAGCTTGGGTTGCAGTGCTGCGCCATCATCATAGCCGTCGCCTGGGTAGTCGAGCAGTATCCCTTTGTCAGAAGTCGAGACGTCAGGTTCATTGCAGGATCTGACAGGTTCATTGCAGGGTCTGACAGGTATACTTCGGAGAATACGAAGCGTCCCTCGTATACTTCAATGCTGCACTGAAAGAGGATGAGTTTTACGCCATATAGGCGATGAAGCACCCTGTTTACGCTGAAGCAGCCTGGGCATACTGCCCTACGTGGATGGTCCTTGAGCCCGTATTTCACGCTGTGCTCGACGAAAAATCTCTGTTTGCACGTTTGAAGGCTCTGAAGTCCTCCGTTTATGCTGCTTTGCATCAATATGTTGCGTAGAGCTATCCAGCGTATTTTTTATGCTTCTACAACCACTATGTCACGACCCAATTCCGTAGAATCGTTGAGGCGTCCCCCGAATCGTGACCGCCGTACGGGCCTGGGGTTGCGCCCGTACAAGGCTTTACTGATTTGCATAGCAAGCACATATTCAGAGTACGCAGATAAATTGAAACACAGATTTGAAACATGGAAAAGTTCTCTTTATTGATAATGAGCATCTATTACAAACTCTTGAACGAGTCAGCTAATATGTCGCACAGGCTTACAAAAGAGTTGACTCAAAATGAGATAGCAGTCCTGCACATTATATCCCTTTACTAAACTTCAAAAGATATAGACCTCCAGGCTGGAGGACGGCTTTGCCACGAAGCTGCATTTGTGTATGAAGAGTTGCAAGCTTCTTTCTTCAAAATGCTTCAAGGGGCGCGGTGAAGATGCGCCAACCGCTGGACTGGATCGGAAAGACGACTTCGGCTCCTCGCTCGGTTCGCCTTGGTGCGGAGAACCTGTTTCAACGAGGGTCAGCATGTCGAAACATACTGGTGAAGGCGAGCTAACCGAACTATACCAATCAACACGTTGTTTTAATGAAGCATGCATGTTTTGGAAGCAGGGCTAGCTAATCGGGATGGTAGCCACTCACTTAGATTATTGGAAGGGAGAAGGAAAGAGGCGCTTCATGACTCCGCTCGCAAGCCGCCTACTGCTCGTTCACCTGCATTATGAACAGCTCGATCAATACCTCTACTACTTTTCCAATCTCGGAATTGAAGTGCAGTTCAATGAACGAAAACAATAAAAAATATCGAAACCGTTCAAGGAAAACAAGCAAATCTCAAAACCAACTCAAAGCACGAAAGCAACAAGCGATATCAAAAACCGATACAATAAAAGATAGCAGCGGAGAGGTCCCTCCTGACTCTGCCGCTAAGTCGATCCCGGGGGCACGGTCCACTGAATATGGGAATCGATTCCGAAGAAATAAATCCATAACGAGGACGAGTTCTTAATTCAATCTATCCCAATCGAACGATACCGTTTGTGTTTCTTAGCCGCGCTCTCCGCACCGGGAGAACGGGGCGCTACACTGGGGCGTGACACCATGGCCCAACCAATTAGTCATGACAAGGTTAATAAGTTAGTTAGTTAGTTGAAGATGGAATATTCCCTCCCGTTAGCATGATCCATTCCTAATTAATTGTGAGAGACTTGGAGAACACACAAGAAACCACTAGAAGCCTTTAGAAACTTGGAGAAGGGCCTATTGGATCCATTCCCCAACCAAACCCATGCCCATTAGGGGGCCAGACACATTTAGGAGACGAAAGAGAAAGTAGATCACCAATTCAATTGTCATTTTATTCCAATTCTCTTCTTCTTACTCAAGCAACCCATTCTTCACAAATTCTTACCACATCCATACTCAATTCCTCTCATTCTTACCATCCAAGGAGCACTATGAGCTTGGATTGCAAGGAGCTTTGGAGAAGGAGTTTGGCTAGGAACTACATGTCCACATAGTGTCCAATTGGCTTTACATTGAATATCCATCTCCCAATTGGTAAATTATGAATGTTTTCTTCTAATTAGGTTCTAAATCATGCATTTGACTCTTAGGAACACCCCAATGGCATAGGTGTAGAAGCATGAAAAATATGCTGAAGAGTTATACGCAACATTTTGGTGCTGGACAGCGTAAAATATGACTTCGGAGCCATCGACGTGCAACAGAGCCTTTCCGCTAAGTACAGCATAAAAGAAAGCTCAAGGACTATTCGCGTAATGCAGTATGTCTAGGCTGCTTCAGCGTAAAAAGGGTGCTATATCGCCTTTATGGCGTAAAACTCATCTGCTTTTAATGCAGCATTAAAGTGTACGAGGAACGCTTCGTATTTCTCGAATGAACCGGTCAAATCATGCAGTGAACCTAATGTCTGACTCCTGACAAAGAGTACTGCACGACTATCCAGACGACGGTTGTAATGATGGCGCGGCATAGCGACCCAAACTGTCGTTTAGTGGCATTTTCTTGGCATAAACTGCTTTTACGCATACAAGGGAATACGCTGCCCAGTTTTACACAGGCAGATGTGAGCTTTTTATGCTCCACAGAAGACAAACAGGCTGCCACGTCAAAAGCTGCTCTTCGTACAGAGCTCGAGGCACGTCTCTGCATTTAATACTCAGAATGGTGGCAGATCTTCGAGGCACGTCTCTGCATTTAATGCTCAGAATGGTGGCAGATCTTCGAGATACGCCTCTGCATTTAAAGCGCAGGATGGGGGCAGATCTTCGAGACACGCCTCTGCATTTAATGCGCAGGATGGGGGCAGATCTCTGCATTTAATGCAAGAGATTTAATTATATCTCCAAAAGCCATAATTTCGGCTAAAATGTCTACATCATCACTTTTGTACATTACGCCACCAGGCTATTTTCAACTATGGGAGCACGCTGTACGCTATCTCCTTGGAATATGCCACCAGGCTATTTTCAGCTATGAGGAGCACGCCATACGCTATCTCCTTGAAATACGCCAACTCAGGCTACATTTACATTGGTGCGTATTAAGGCTATTTGGTCCAGAATTCGCTCAAGACCTCAGTCGAGGAAGGAGGATCAACTATCTTCTACGCTAGCTACCTGTCTATGCAGCATCAGGCTTCTACGCCTACCAGGCTTCTACGCCTACTCGGCTTCTATGCCTGCTCGGCTTCTACACCTACCCGGCCTCTATGCCAGTTTGATAACTATTTGGCTTCTATGCTATGGTGACAGTTATTGGCTTCTACGCCAACCTCTTCTACGCGAGGGATAACTTCCTACGTGGCTTTTATGTCGTGATCTTCATAGCAGTTATATGCATTATCTCTTAATGGGACATGCGTCACACGCAGATACAGAAGATCATTTATACGTGGGTAACGATTATTGTAACCGTCGCGTAAAAGGTGCCATACTCTCCACTACCCGGCTTCTACGCCGACTGGATGGTTACTGTCACTAAAACCCTATAAATAGAGACCTTTATTGACAGAGGTCCGAGGTCAAAAAATCTAGGGTCAAAGAAAAGGTCAACAAAAAAAGGAGAAATTAAGGTCGAGAGTCGAAAAGTCTTTGAGAGAGAAGAATCCAGAGCTCGGACAAAGAGTAGTGATCAACGACTTTGGCATCGAGCATCCACTCTCCTTTGCAACCTTCGAAGCTTTTTTCGGTCTTCTACAACACTTCTTCATCATCGTGTGGTCCAAGGGACAAAGTGATCGACTGCAGATCAGACTCCTATAGCAATATCTACCCAGATTAAAAAATTGTACTTGACATCCTCGTATAGGATTAATTATACTTCATGTTTGTAAACCAAAGAGCGGGTTTCGTATAAACCTTATTTTATTTCTTTCGTTTATTATCAAACACAAGATGGCGACTCTGCTGGGGACGTCTTTCTCTTCTGAGGAGAAAGCAATTGCTCAACACGATGCGGTATCCGTGGGATCCATGAAGAAGACCCTGGTCGTCCAGTTCGACCAGTCTGCCTACAAAAATATGCTTCGAGCAGGGGGTAGCTCTCAATCTCTCTGTCCAAGACAACAGGAAGCTGCGTAAGGTTTGGATGCCCAGGACATCCCCTACCATTCCTGCTGACTCTCCGATCTCTCCGACCAGCCAGTTTGTAGCTGCACAACCTTCGCGCTCTGCACGTAAAGCTCTGTCTCCCGTCCGTGACGTGGTAGACAAAACTTCTGACGATGCCTCAGTGCTAGTCCAAAAGTCTACTCCGCGCTCTGTGCGTAAAACTCTGTCTCCCGTCTGTGACGTGGCAGACAAAACTTCGGACAATGCCTCAGCGCTAGTCCAGATGTCTACTCCGCGCTCGGCGCATAAAATTCAGTCTCCCGTCGATGACGTGGCAGACAGAATTTCTGACAATGCCTTAGCGCCAAATCGAAAATTCCAAACGCGCTCCGCGTGTAAAGATGCGTCTGCCCTCCGCGAAAAAGTAGACAATCCCTGTAATCTATGTAAGGGAAAGCAAGTGGCGGACTGCTCAACTTCTCGGCCTTTACGCCAGCAAGGAAAGAATCTGCCCGCCCTCCGGATTACGCGAGAAGCTGATGGCCGACTGAGGACCTCCTCAGATTTATGCCAGCCTGAGCAGAGCTCCAAATTACGCCAGGTGAAGCCCCTCAGCGTAAAGAAGGCTCATTTTGCGGAAAGAACACTCCTCGGGGATCATCCGCTACCCAGATGGCCAACCTGTTGTATACGGGTGGCACAAGAAGAACTATGGTTCCCAACATCTGCATGCGCACTGATGTGAACAGAAGGAACGAGCCATCTTCTTCTTCTTCTTCTGTAAATCCTCCTGACCTGCGTGAGTATTTGATCCAGAAACGCAAGGATAGGGGATCTTCCAGCATGTCTATTACGCCTCCTAGGGAGCACTATTGTAATAGTCATAGGATTGTAGTTAATTATTGCTGTTCTGAAGCAAAACGGTCGATCTTCGATCGTTTGAACTACTCTCTGTCTTTCCAGGAAGAAGAGCCCACACATGCATCAGTGAACATGACTTCACACATACCTAGAGGAAGGTCGAACTCAAGACGTCATCCCTCTAGAACTCCGAGCCGAAGGAGATACAACAAGCTCCTTAGGAACACTGGAGCTGGGGTGTTCCGAAACACCCGTTTGAGGTCGCGACAACCGGCTTCGTACTCTTCTGATTCCGATGCTGGGGGTCGCCAGTTTCCCGAATCAGACGCTGAAAGTATAGAGTCAACTTCTACAGAGACCTATACTAATCCTTCAATGACACCTAGGGAGATGGGAGTCTATGCCATTGGAGATGAACGCGAGGAAGCTTCCCCGTTGGGGAGCACTGAGCAACGCATTGCTGTACTGGAGACATCTCTGAATGAGATGCAATCCATGATGGAGAACATGCACCAGATGATGCTGACTCAACACACAGCTCCTATGGCTCAAGCATCGGTCCCTCCAACTCAGATACGTGTGGGGGTGGACTTACCACCATCCAACGCGATCCAAGAGCCTGCTCTAGATCAGGAGTCAGCAGCTCCTCCGCTTCCTCACTCGGAGAACATATTACCTCCCGTTGGAGTCACGATACAACCAATTCTTTACCACTCCGTGGTCCCACTACCGGCTGAAAATCCGATGCAGGCAGTATGGGAGTTGAAAGCCCAATTTGATGCCTTGAAGCACAAAGATCAGCTCAAGAAATTGGGAATCAACCAGCCTTACCCGGCTATCTGGGATGAGGTCCCTTTCCCTCCTAGATACAAACCATAGACTATGGCTTTGTTCGAGGGAAAAATATTACCGAGTCAGTACATGAACTACTTCAGTATGATGACGGTGTTATTATAGGGGAATGATGCCCTCCTCACTCGGGTGTTCAAGGGCTGTCTCTCGGGAGTGGCTTATCAGTGGTACCATAGTCTGGCGGACAACTGCATTACTTCCTTTGAGGACTTCAAAACTTTATTCTTCGCACGATTCTACGAGGGAGGGATTGACATGTTTATGTCCTCTCTCATCGAAGTGAAGCAGAAGGAAAAAGAGGACGTTCGTACTTTCATCGAACGTTTTTGTCAAGCCACTTTGCAAATGCCTCCCGGAGTTCCAGACTCGGCATTGGTGGACATTTGTCGGAAGAACCTTCTTCCCGTGATCTCGGTGTTCACAGGACCATATCAGTTCCATGATTGGCCCTCATTCATCATCTCAGCGGTAGCCGCTGAGGACAACAGTCGGAAGGTGCATGATAATGGCATCATGATCTCTGCCTCCGATAGAGGCAAGAGGTCATCCTCCAACAGCGACCATCCTCGTGGTGCCAAAGAAAAAGAAGCTCTAGCGATCAATACGTCCAGGCAAAAGACTGCGGCAACCACACAGACGAAACCTGGGACTTCTAGGCCCATTGAAGTGTACTCTTTTGACGACGATGATATTTCGAGCATATTCGAGTGTCTTGTCAACAGCGGCAAGATTACCCTTCCTGAGGTGAAGCGGCCTAATGAAGTCGGCAGTACTAATAACCCCAAGTACTGCATCTTCTATAGATACATACACCACCCTACAAAAGTGTATTATGTACTGAAGAGGAAGATCCAGGAGCTGATCGATGCTAAGGTCATCACTCTGCGCAACAGCGAGAAGACGGTCACAGCCAACATGATCTCTCTGCAATTTGGCAATCTGCCTCCCCAAGAAGTCCCGGACGGTGTTACACCTATTTCCCGGACAACGATGAACATCGTTAATCTCCCTCCAGCTAGGGGTCAAAATCATGACCTGGTACCCCTAACTACCCAGCGAGGCGAGATTATATGGGTTCATCCAGATTTGGTGTCAGAGATCGAGGAAGAGACTCAAGCTGCTAAGGCTAAGTCTAAGAAGAACTCGAAATGTAAACCATGTCACATGGTTACGGTACACTCGGCATCAGAAGACAAGGTTTTGGCTACTGGAACCCGTTCAGGGAAATCTTACCTCAAGGATTATGGAGCAAGTCAAGAAGATGCACCGACAGACGCTTCAACTGCCAAGCCTTCAGAACTGGAACCCGCCATACCAGAGGCCGGTCCTTCGAGACCAACTTCGACGGACAAAGGGAAGCAAAAAGAAGTGCGCTTCGATAAACCTTTGAAAAAAACATCCAGAACAAAGGTTTAGAGAAGCCATACAACTTCGACATCCTGGCCCAATTGGCTAATACACCAGCCAGGTTGTCCGTCTTCGAACTACTCAGGCTCTCTCAAGACACTCGTCAAGCCCTGAGTGAAGTATTAATGCAGGCGGATGCATACTTGACCCAGCTCAAGTCCCATGACGAAGAACCGGTGGCATGTCCTCAATGCCACAGTGTGATGGAGGTGGTCCCGAATATCACTTTCACTCAAGATGACATGCTGTTAAAACATAACAGGCATGACAGACCCCTCTATTACACCGGGTACGTCGGTTCCATGGAGGTCGACTGGATTCACATAGATCCGAGATTATCGATAAGCATCATTCCTCATAGTCTGCTCAGACCGCTGAGGATTCCTACCAGCGAATTGGCTTATACCACCACTACAATCGTGGGTTTCAACGCCAGGAAAAGTAAGCCGTTGGGGAAAATTCGTCTGAGGATCCAGATTGGCGATCTCAGATCAGTGGCTACATGTTATGTCATTGATTCAGAGGTATCCTACAACATTCTGCTGGGTAGACCTTGGATCCACGACCACAACATCGTTCCTTCGACTCTACATCAATGCTTTAAATATGTAGATGCCCAAGGAACAGTACAAACGGAGTTTGCTGACCAGAACCCATTTAAAGGGGTAGAATCCTACTACTCTGATGCCATGTTGTACACTCAAGACTACATGGAGGAGGTGTCAGGCGAAGCAGAGAAGGAATCTCACCGGGAGCCAGAAGAACCCTCTGCCAAGCAATCTCTGTCAATCAAGGTGAAAGGGCGAACTACTCGTCCGAAAGCTATGGAGCCTATGGCTATCCACCTGAACAAAACCAGGTCAAGAAAAGAAGGTGATCCTCTAGTGATCACTTTGAACCAGAAGCCTCCACCCTTGGTCATCAACCTTCGGCGCAACAAGCAGCCGATTGATGTAAATACAATCGGGAACGTAGTTTCGGATGATAATAAAGATCATTTTTTCCAGTATATTGACACTCAAATTCCAAATAAGGAATCCTCTCCCTATGACGATATAGAACCTATAGCACAAAAATTCTTGGAAGCTATAGATTCCTACCATCCGTATATGTGGAAAGTAGCATCATCATCCAATGTCACCACGACATATAGACCACATGAGGATTCTATCTTCATTGTCCCGCCTACTTGCAGCAGTCAGCGTTCAATTGTCTTCGGTCGCATGCGCAATGAACCGACTGTATAAAAAGATTCTCTTGATGACGATGCTGGTAAAATGCAGGTTCACAGATACAGCCCGCAAGCTTTGAAGATTATGCAAAGTATGGGTTATGACTTGAAGCTGGAACCAGGCCTCAACTATGGAAAAGGCAGACGAATGCCGCTGCACGGTGATCCCTACTGTCAACGAACTCGTTTCGGGTTAGGGTATACCACCTCCCTTGCAACTTCTAAGTCAAACGAGGATATCTTTTCCTCTTCTCAAAATGGCTCATCGCCCTCCGACTCATCTGATGCTCTCGAACAAACATTATCAGTAAATACGGTATTGGTAGATTCCTTTGAAGCAGACAAACAAGAATCTGAACTGTTTGAGAATGACTCTTGGGCTCAACAAATGGATACATAATGGGAACTCCAGTTCGAGCAGAGAGAACCTCCCACTGAAGATAAAGTTATCCAGATTGACGTTGGGGATGAACTTTCGCCAAAGCCGATATTTATCAGTAACAATCTTTCCGAAGAAGAAAGGGAAGAAATAATCCAGCTGATAAAAGAATATATCGACGTCTTTGCGTAGAATTATGAGGACATGTCGGGTCTTGATCCAAAGGTGGCTACTCATAAACTCAATATATTGCCCGATTCGAAGCCTGTAAAGCAGCACCAACGCCGGTTCCGCCCGGATATGATGGACGCCATTGAAGTTGAAATAAAAAAGTTGATAGCCTGCGGCTTCATCCGGGAAGAACAACATCCTGACTGGGTCGCCAATGTTGTCCCGGTCATGAAAAAAAATGGGAAAGTATGTGTCTGCATCGATTACCGAGATCTGAATGCAGCCTGCCCCAAGGATGAGTTTCCTCTTCCCATTACAGACGTCATGATTGATAATACATGCGGTTTTGAACGTATGTCTTTCATGGACGAATTTTCAGGATACAATCAAATCAAGATGCATCCTGAAGACGAGAAGCATACTGCCTTCCGGACACCATTGGGGGTATATTGCTATACGGTCATGCCCTTCGGATTGAAGAATATCGGGACTACGTACCAACGGGCTATGAGTAACATATTCCATGAGCATTTACACAAAATAGTAGAATATTACGTAGATGATATAGCTGTCAAAAGTCACATTAAGGATAATCACATCCAAGACTTGAAGACAGTATTTGAGTTGATGCGCCAACATCAACTCAAAATGAATCCTACAGCGTCCTTTCTGGGTGTATCCAGTGGCAAATTCCTGGGATTTGTCATTACCGCTAAAGGCATTCAAGTGGATCCTGATAAAGTAAATGCCATCTTAGAAATGCAACCGTCCCGTAATCTGAGAGAACTCAGGGGATTTCAAGGTCGTCAGGCTTATATCCGGAGATTCATATCCAACCTCTCTGGGAAATGTCAGCATTTTTCTCGTCTCATGAAGAAAGTTGTATCCTTCGTATGGGACGAAGCCTGTCAGCAAGCGTTTAATGACATCAAATGCTACCTCACTCATCCTCCAGTTCTGGTGCCTCCCGTCATAGGAAGACCATTCTTGCTGTATGTTTGAGCGATGGATCATTCTCTGGGAGCTCTTCTCGCACAGAAGAACGATGTGGGTCATGAACAGGCTATCTACTACCTAATAAGGATGATGGGCGAAGCTGAATACCGGTACAGTCCAGTGGAAAAAGAATGCTTGGCTCTGATGTTCGCTATTCAGAAAACACGACACTATGTCACGGGCCAGACTATTCATATCATCTCCAGGATCAATCCTCTTCGGGTATTGATGAACAAGCCAAGCGTTCTTAATTCCTGACTCACGACTTGGGCGATGTTATTAACACCGTATGACATGGTGAACGTCCCTCAGAAGTCCATCAAAGGCCAAGCGTTGGCTGATTTTCTAGCTGCTCATCCAATCCCGGAGACCTCCAAACTATACGAGGACATTCCCGACGAAGTTGCAGAATGTAATTCCGCAATGGAAAGTGATGCATGGCAGCTATTCTTCGATGGTGCCTCTAGGACTGGTCCCAGGGGAAACGTGGTTTCGGGAGTAGGAATTATCCTGGTTACTCCTGATAAACTCATTATCTATCGAGCATACTCTCTTAGCGAGCCATGTTCTAATAATGTGGCGGAGTATAACGCTCTACTAATCGGGCTCCAAATCGCTAAAGAATTGGGCGTCGAATCTCTGAAAGCTTTCGGTGATTTTCTGCTGATCGTCAATCAAGTCAGAGGAATATATGAAGTCCGGAATCTAGACCTCATCCCCTATCACCGAGCAACGGTCGAGATAGCCATGACATTCAAAGGATTCTTCCTAGAACATATGCCTCGATCTTAGAATCTGGAAGCTGATGCCCCAGCCAGTCTAGCTGCAGATTTAGCTATTCCTATAAGAAGGCAGAATTCGGTGATCCTTCTTAACAGAGATTTATTCTGTGTAAAAAACAACTTTCACATAGAACGCAGCTATGCTGTGAACACAGATCCTCCCAAGAGAGACTGGAGAAGTCCCTTTATAGATTTCGTGGCATACGGAATTTTGCCGGAGGACCCTAAAGAAGCAGTATCCATCAAAAGACGATCATTACGCTTCTATTTTGAGGCGTCTTCACAGTGTCTATATCGCCGGACCTACGATGGACTGCTATTAAGATGTCTCTCCGATGACGAGGCACAAAGGATTATCCGTGAAGCTCACGATGGCGTATGCGGAGCGCATCAACCCGGTCCTAAGCTACAGGATCGTATCAGGAGGATGGGCTATTACTGGCCTACTATAATCACAGATGCAATAAAGTATGCAAGACAATGCAAAGCCTGTCAGGTTCATGCAGACTTTATACATCAACCTTCTGAACACTTACATCCTACGGTTGCATCCTGGCCTTTCGAAGCATGGGGTATGGATATCATTGGTCCTATTCACCCGTCTTCTTCTAGAGGTCACCGGTTCATACTGGCCATCACGGATTATTTCTCCAAATGGGCAGAGGCGATCCCTCTTGCTGAGGTAAAGACATCTAATGTGATCAGCTTCATCAAGCATCATGTCATTTATCGCTTTGGGATACTCCGAAGGATAATTCATGACAATGGGTCTCAATTCATCAGCCAAGCGTTTCATCGATTTTGCGATAAAAATCGGATACAAAATGTAGCCTCTACGGCATATAATCCTGCTGCTAATGGTTTGGTGGAAGCTTTCAACAAAACCATTATCAAACTCTTGAAAAAGTTCGTCTCTTCGAACAAGAGAGATTGGAATGAGAAGCTAGGAGAATGTCTTTGGGCATACCGCGCAACGGTACGAGCACCGACAGGTTATACCCCATTCTCATTGGTTTACGGGAGTAAAGCAGTTCTCCCCATCGAAATTCAAATTTCGTCACTCAGGATAGCAGTGGCTAATGAGTTGACTCGAGAAAAGAATGACCTATTAAGGCTTCAAGAGCTAGAAGGATTAGATGAGAAACACCTTCAGGCTCAACAGTGCATCGTGCTCTACCAGGCACGCATTTCCAGATCTTTTAATCAAAAAGTAAAGAAAAGAGTGTTCAAAGTTGGTGAGCTAGTTTTAGTTGTGAGAAGGCCAATGATTATTACTCACAAGAGTAAGGGCAAATTCCAACCCAAATGGGAAGGCCCTTATGTGATCGAGACGACGTTCTCAAATGGCGCTTACAGATTAGCCAAGCCTAATGGAGATTTGTTAATGGATCCTATCAACGGCAAATTCCTTAAGAGGTACTATGCTTAACCTCTTTTGCTCAAATGGATTATGGTGAAGATCTCATTCTGACAATACTACTTCCAAAACGGAACTAGTTGGATCGTATTCTATCATGTCCATATAACCTCTGAATAGATATGTTTAACTAATTTGGAACTTCAAGACCTATCACGTCCATATTACCTCTGATAGTGTTTTGTGTACAAATTTTAGTTGGAGCATATTCTATCATGTCCATATAACCTCTGAATAGATATGTCCTGCTGAAGCTTATCGAGAGTATATCACGTCCATATTACCTCTGATATCATTTTCACCCAAACCTGTCATTTATATTCCAAAATGACGGGTCTACAAAGTCAGATAAAAGCCTCTTTATTATTCCCAGAAAGAGCAAAATTACATTGAAAAGCAAAAAAGTACATTATTTGGGGGGAGCGGTTAGGTCGCGAATCTGCTGCGCCAGAGCAACCATTCTCTCATCCCTGGAGTTCAAGACATCGGCGCGAGCCTGCTCCAACCTTGCCGCCTCATCGTTCAAGGCAGATAGCTCGGACCGAGCATGTACAAAACCTGCGTGGATGACACCCACATGCGTCAGGTTCTGTTGAGCAGTCTCCATCTGATTCTTCAGCACATCTCGAGATGCCGACAAAGAGAGAGCCTTCTCCTCCGCTTGAGCGAGTTCATCTCTCAATCTGCGGACCCTCGTTGTCTCTTTCTCATATTCGACTTCACACTGAGTCGGCTGAGGAATGACATACTCCAGTTCGGCGCGCTCCTGATCCATCTCCTGCTGCTGTTCCTAGACGGATTTGTCCAGAGCTTCCATCTGCCCAGCAAGCTCTGCAGTCAGGGAGTCATACCTAGCCTGAACAAGACCGTCAATGCTGCCTCGAGATAGCTGCAAATATTCGTTAATGGGTTGCTCCAAACTATTAACTATCTGCTCTAGAGTGTCAGCCCTCCCAGTGTCGTTGAAGTCCCTGATCGGCACTATCGCAAACTGAGAGGACCTCCTCAGCGCATCCAAACCTAGATTCTTCTCCAATACCATTGATATCAGCATTTTCAAAGTGGTGTAGAAGATACTAGTATACTTCTCAGTCAGCATGGTTAGATCCGAATGGACGCTGGGAGTGGCTGCAATATTGGCGAACCTCCCTCCAAGAATGACTGCAGACGATGTTGCCACAGCCGTCGCCTCAACAGATGGTGCAACAAAAGAAGATGCGCCAACAACGGACGAAATGACTGGCGTACTCAAAAGAGGCATTGTCGTAATGACAGGCTCATCCTCCTCTTGAGATATCAGAATCGTTTCGGGCGAGCCGACACCCGAAAATATTTTCTCTTCGAAGTCGGGCACCTCCATGTCATCGCCAGGAGCTGAAACAGAGCCAAAAGGCGCGTCAACACTGCCCTCCCCGTAGATGTCTTCCCCTGAAAAGAAGACAAAAGAAAGTTAATATCAACATGATGTTAATTTTTCTAAAAGAGGCGTAAAAATGATATTTACCCATGGCCGATGGTATATATGCCGCGTCTGCAGCCAGTACAGCTAAATCATTTCTTAATGATGCTAAGCGAGCTGTCATACCTAGAGAAGGGGGTGTGCCAACTGACATTGACAGGTATTCCTCCGGGTCTTCTCCCAGATCCAATCGAGGTTCATCAGGTGGAATCTCGCTGGGTATACTTACAGACACGGCAGGGGTTTGCTGATCTGGATAAAGATATCCTTATTTGGCTCGGCCTCGAAGGCGATCTCGCACCACTACCTGAAGCGGTAGCAGCGACAGCAGCCTCAAACAGGGATTCTCCGGCACCGCCAGCCGGAACTGTAGAGGTTCTCTCTCTAAAAGGCGAGGAACCTCTAATCAAAGAATCGTCCCCAACAGGGGAAACAGCATGTTCACTTCTAGGAACCTCGGGGTGGGAAGTCCTGACAGGACGACTAACCGTCTTCTTCTTCTTCTTATTGCGAGGGAAAGTCTCCTTCAGAACAGGAGCCCTTCGCTTACCGGAGATAACTAGAGGCCCTGCAGGAGGAGGTATTTCACCTCTCGGTACTGCCAACAGAGGCTCATCTGGATTGACGGAATCTTCACCCTCATCGGAGGAAACTGAGGGGATTTCGTCTCTTCTCGCGGACTTGGAAGAGAGCATCCTAAAACTTCCACGCATATCAAAATCACGATGGAAGGTGTTGGTTGCCACATAAAACTGGGCATACGAGTGGAGGATGCGCAGCTCCATGGAGAGTGAAGTCGCGGGCACAGTAAAAATTGCTTCAGTGTAACCCATGATAAAGTATCGCCATCCTCTCGCTCCATCAATAAGTCCACCCCTGGACTTGAAGCTGGTAACGGCATTGCCCACATGCAATTGGTCATATCCAAACTGCCTGGCAAACCGACTAGGCAGGTAGGGTTCCAAGAAGCATTGGTCTTCACTTCTGTACAGTAAATGGGAAGGTCTAATGCAGACCAACCAATTAAAAGCTTCAGGAGAAAGAACGGTCTTTCCGTCGCCTAAATCCTGAAGTCTGCGTCCCTATTGATTGAGATGTACAGAGGGGACAGTGCAGAAGAGCTTCCAGCTGTGACTGAAATTCAGTGCCCGCCGACAGTCTAAAACTGTAGTCACGTTCTAGGAGGAATTCTTGTAATTCAGCAAGAAATTACTCCCCGAACTAGTGCCAGAGCCGGGAGACATCACCCTGGGGTTATGAAGAATTAACCATCCCATCAAATACAGGTACGGTAAATCTACTCTGGGAAAGCTATCACGCCGAGTTTCATCGGCAAGCAGCCCATCAGTAATGGCCCTCAGGCCAGCTTGTATGCGGCATACCATGGCAGGGAGCAAACCCAGTCTTGCCCCGAATACCAGACGCACTGCAGGCCATAAGGTGTTGCGGTGAATGCGATCCGCAGATGCAATGCCGGGTACTACCAGTCGGTGCAGCCATATAGAGAGGAAGTCAGCCAGTTGAGCTTCCTTGGACAGAGGCCTGCGGCAATGCCTCAAATAACTGTAGGCCTTAGTGCCTGCAGGATATTTTCCTATCCCTTCGTCGAGAATCTGATCTGGAGCCCCAGCCTCTTCCATAAGATCATCGACTACCTGAGCACTAAGCACGCTCAGAAAGCTCAGAGGCTGATCCTTCCTATCCAAGACTTTCTCTGGCTTAGCAGCCCTGCCCAAGTGAAAGAAGAGGTAGGACGCCTATTTATTGGTATGAACCAAATCGGAGGGCTCATTATAAAAGGCGGTGCAAGCAAGGTAGTGGCACATCAGCTCCTGGTACACTGCCACTACCCGAGGGTCTGAATCCCCCAGCTCCCGGTTTGTGGGAACATACTCTTCATAAGGAGTATCCCCCATTGGCAGTCTTGAAATCTCTGCCATTTCGCGAAGGGCCAATCCCAACTCCCCCAGCGGAGTGGCAAAAGTCCCGGTGAGCGAGATATATCGCTCCATCAAAGCCAGAAATAGGCTGGGGTTGAGAGGTAACCCAACACTGGTAGCACTCACAGCTGCGTACAGACCAATGCTCTCCAGCTCAGTCTGAAAATGCTTCAGGGTCCAGTCAGCTAAACGAGCCTATCGAAGATTTGTAGGGGTGATCCACCCATTTGTCCGAGGGTTAACCTTGGGGTATACTCCTCCATGCCCCATGAAATCATTGCAGAAAGTCGGTAATTGGACCGGTTGGAGCAGTGAAGTGTCTTCACTCGGGACACTGCCCGGATACAATCCCCTGAACGGCATCACAGAGCCGGAAGGGCGATTGACAAATGACCCTTGGTCAGATCCTTTCTGGTAAAATATCTTCCCCGGCTGGCCGTGAAGATTGGGAGTCAGCGTCCACGACATCCTCCTGGGATGTGTGGCATGGAAGAATGCCGAGATGGGGTAGTCTCTCAGCATCTTGGGCAGATACATGACCAAGCCCCCGACAGGGAAAATCTAGAGTTCTTTCTTGGGCTTCGTCTGGGACTATTTGTCAATCATGTCCCCGAAGAGAAAAGCCGGCTTTATATATTGGGCCCCGTCTATGTACGTCAGGGGCTCTCCGTTGATCATGCTCAACAGCATTCGCTCGCCTTGAGACGATATCAGGATTCCCCTTCCTTCAGAATACTGTGGTCCGGAGATAGGAAATGTCACGTGGGATAAATCCTCCAGGTAATTGGAATGCAACATCCCAGCAGCAGAACCCATCACCTCGGCCAGCGGAGACATATGCAAGTTAACTACAAAGTGCAAGAAAAACACGTCAGTTTTCTATACTAGACCTCACAATCTTGCAGTATATGCCAAAAGTCAACAGTCTGTGCTTTACGCCAAGACTGTAAAAACTTGATCTTTTACGCTGGAATCTTATTCCAAGGCGTAAAATTCAAGACTGGCGGTATACACAAAAAATCTGACAGCCTGTGTTTTACGCCAGACTGCCAAAGTTTGAGTTATGACGCTGGAATTTTCATCCAGAAGCATAACACTCAAATTTTATAGTATACGCCAAGTTTCGACAGTCAAAGCTTTTACGCCAGACTGCGAAAATATGGAGTTTTTACGCTGACACATTAGAAATATGGACGTAAAAGATGAAACATCTCTGTGCATCACCTTCCTCGAAGAGGCTTTCAGCACAGAAGACGACCTAGCGCGTTCACGTACAACGTGTGCGAAGGATTTTCTTCGTTCTTGTCGTCCCAAAAGCTTTACCTATAATGCCCGGTGCACAGCTCGTCGGTGGGACACTTCGTCCAGAATGAAGATCGCCTTGTCCGACGGAAGTCGCTCTTGCTTGGGCAGAAGAGCGAGAAGAAGAGTCAGCCTTCTTTTCCTTAGAGGAGGAGATTGGTTTTGGTGCCATTGCTGAAAACTCAGAATACTCAGAGGAAACGAAGGAGAGAACTCGAAGAGACGAAAGCGTTCTTTTGTAAAAGACAGGTGAAGAGTCTTCTCTCTGAAAGCCTTCGGATATATATAGAGTTCGGATGGACTCCTCGAATCCCTAACCAAATCCGATATTTAATATTCGGTTATGATTGGGGACTATGTCAGCCTATTACTCAAGGAAGGCGGACAGTCAGCGAATTCGAAAAAATTTTGTGCAAAGCAGATTCGTGGTTTTACGCCAAGGAGCTTTCTACGCTCGGCAGCTACAAATCTACGGTTTTACGCTCAGAGGCTATAAGTCTATGGTTTTATGCCCGGATGCTTTTATGCTCGGTAGCTTTTACGCTCGAGAGGCTACAAACCTACGACTTCACGCTCAGAAGCTACAAATCTATGATTTCACGCTCGGTGGCTTTTACGCTCAGAGGCAACAAATCCACAACTTCACGCTCGGAAGATTTTCTTTTCAGAGGCTACAAATCTACAGTTTCTACGTCCGGATGCTTCTATGCTCAGTAGCTTTTACGCTCGAGAGGATACGAACTTATGATTTTACGCTCATCCACATTTACAGATCTATGACTCTCCGCATATCTGAAAATACGCAGGCCAGAGTATACGTATGTATATGAACAAATCTCAAGGCGGTCAATTGCAAGGGTTCACGCAGAAGATACTCCTTCTTGACCTCAAAATATTCCAAGTACCCAAAGCATACAGAGTTCAGCTTTAAAAATTACTCTTCTTCTTGGGTCGATTGGAAGTTCATCCAGAATCCAGTCTGAATATTCCCTCTACAGTTCAAGATGGCGACTCAGTTTGACAGCCGTTTCTCGTCCTATTTCAAGGGATTCTCGGGAAATCATTCTTGAAGATGATGGTCTGAACAAAAATTCTTCTTATCGGAAGTGACGATTCAGAATTCTACGCAGCTCCCCATTCCTAACAGCAGGACAGTTCGAATACTTGACTTAAATGCTAAGCGGCTTTCTGTGCATCTTTAGTTATGCGTAAAAGACAGGACGGGACCTAGTACTCTTTCTATCAGAGTCGGTGTAAAGTTATCCAGACGTGTCGAAGCTACACATATTCAGACTTCACCACAGCATTGGCAAGATAATCATATACACAGAAGAAGACGATTTTATTAAATCATGATTACATATGAGGAAAATCCAGTCTACAAAGGATTTTTCTTCATCTTCATGATTACATATGAGGGAAATCCCGTCTACAAAGGATTTTCTCATCTTCAACAAAAGGTCACCCCCAGAATCAGTTCTGCCAGGTTCTCGTATTGGTGGAGATCTTCTCCAGTCTTCTTCAGCAGTTAGTCGGTTTCTGCGACCGATTAACAAGAAAATGATTAATGGCGGGAGGATACAAAACTGGGCCTGCCTAAATTATTTAGAATCCATCCTCCATACGCCATGACAGATTAAGTTGAGGTTTTAGACCCAACTCAATACTCGAGGACAGAGCTAGTTTTTCTGCTCTCGTCCACGAACGACAGGAGAAAATACAGCTTGCAAGCTGTGTGGTCGAATATGACCCTTCCTCTCTCCTGGACGAACCACCATATGAAGTTGCTGATTATCCCGAGCAATGGAAGCTATGATATCCTTCCATGATCCATCGTTGCAGAGGACATTTGCTCGAAGATGCCTTCTTTTTTGGCTCCTTACATGCTGGAAGAACATGGTCTTCTTCTTCCTCAAGTCGACCCGACGAACTCCGGCAATCATCTCTGTGTGGTGAAGGAAATATAGGAAGAACAGGTTAACTTCTCAGCCCTTATATAGGCAAAAGAGAACACACCGAATCCCAAACAAATCCCCAAATAATCCGCCAAGAAGTCAGCCTTGAAGAACGAGTCAGACTTGATCGTTTCATGCTTCATTCAAAGTGTTTCAAATTACGAGGAATTTGAAAACTTTGAAGGGGGTTTTGTAGAAGCATGAAAAATACGCTGAAGAGTTATACGCAGCATTTTGGTGCTGGGCAGCGTAAAATATGACTTCGAAGCCATCGGCGTGCAACAGAGCCTTTCCGCTAAGTACAGCGTAAAAGAAAGCTCAAGGACTATCCGCGTAATGCAGTATGTCCAGGCTGCTTCAGCGTAAAAAGGGTGCTATATCGCCTTTATGGCGTAAAACTCATCTGCTTTTAATGCAGCATTGAAGTGTACGAGGAACGCTTCGTATTCCTCAAATGAATCGGTCAAACCATGCAGTGAACCTGGCGTCTGACTCCTGACAAAGAGTACTGCACGACTATCTAGACGACGGTTGTAATGATGGCGCGGCACAGCGACCCAAACTGTCGTTTAGTGACATTTCCTTGGCGTAAACTGCTTTTACGCATACAAGGGAATACGCTGCCCAATTTTACACAGGCAGATGTGAGCTTTTTATGCTCCACAGAAGACAAACAGGCTGCCACGTCAAAAGCTTCTCTTCGTACAGGGCTCGAAGCACGTCTCTGCATTTAATGCTCAGAATGATGGCAGATCTTCGAGGCACGTCTCTGCATTTAATGCTCAGAATGGTGGCAGATCTTCGAGACACGCCTCTGCATTTAATGCGTAGGATGGGGGCAGATCTTCGAGACACGCCTCTGTATTTAATGCGCAGGATGGGGGCAGATCTCTGCATTTAATGCAAGAGATTTGATTATATCTCCAAAAGCCATAATTTTGGCTAAAACGTCCACATCATCACTTTTGCACATTACGCCACCAGGCTATTTTCAGCTATGGGAGCACGTTGTATGCTATCTCCTTGGAATACGCCACCAGGCTATTTTCAGCTATGAGGAGCATGCCGTACGCTATCTCCTTGAAATACACCAACTCAGACTACATTTGCATTGGTGCGTATTAAGGCGATTTGGTCCAGAATTTGCTCAAGGCCTCAGTCGAGGAAGGAGGATCAGCTATCTTCTACGCTAGCTACCTGTCTATGCAGCACCAGGCTTCTACGCCTACTCGTCTTCTATGCCTGCTCGGCTTCTACGCCTACCCGACCTCTACGCCAGTTTGATAACTATTTGGCTTCTACGCCATGGTGACAATCATTGGCTTCTACGCCAACCTCTTCTACGCGAGGGATAACTTCCTACGTGGCTTTTATGTCGTGATCTTCGCAGCAGTTACACGCATTATCTCTTAATGGGACACGCGTCACACGCAGATACAGAAGATCATTTATACGTGGGTAACGGTTATTGTAACCGTCGCGTAAAAGGTGCCATACTGTCCACTACCCGGCTTCTACGCCGACTGGATGGTTACTGTCACTAAAATCCTATAAATAGAGACCTCTATTGACAGAGGTCCGAGGTCAAAAAATCCAGGGTCAAAGAAAATGTCAACAAAAAAAAGAAGAAATTAAGGTCGAGAGTCGAAAAGTCTTTGAGAGAGAAGAATCCAGAGCTCGGGACAAAGAGTAGTGATCAACGACTTTGGCATCGAGCATCCACTCTCCTTTGCAACATTCGAAGCTTTTTTCGGTCTTCTACAACACTTCTTCATCATCGTGTGGTGCAAGGGACAAAGTGATCGACTGCATATCAGACTCCTATAGCAATATCTACCCAGATTAAAAAAATTGTACTTGACATCCTCGTATAGGATTAATTGTACTTCTTGTTTGTAAACCAAAGAGCGGGTTTCGTATAAACCTCGTTTTATTTCTTTCGTTTATTATCAAACAATAGGGCTACCTATAGAATGAAGTTCTAGGCCTAATTGTTGTGTATGGACACTTCTACATAGGTTTTTGTATACAATTTGGGAAAATTATGAGATTGCCACATCAAGTGTGTGTCACGAGACTAATTTAATCTAATTGGACTTAGATCGGGATTGATGGACCGGTTACGTGTCCACAATTGGACACGAGTAGGCCGTATCACGATACGGTATGATACTTTACGATTTTGTGTCATTTTGGGCAATTTTGTGCAATTCTTTAATATACTCATTTGTGATAGTTGAATTCACTTAATTATAGTAGCATTCCATGTATTATTTGTGTTTCATTCATATTATGGTGATTTGGAGATGTTGGGTGAGTGTATCATGCTAGGTGGCACTTTAAATGTTTGATCAATTGATTTAGTATCATGTATATAGGTATGTTTAAGTGTGTACTTATATATATACATATGCATGTTAAGTATTTACATTTATAACTGTGTGTGTGGTGCTTGTGCATATACAAGGGTGTATGAGGAGTGTAAACTGTGTTCACAGAGTGTCATGGTGGTTTGAACAAGAGTACAAGTAAATAGTTGATGTATCAGATTTAAGAGGAAGAATGGAGTACACAGTTATGTGCATCAATGCGGAGATGCACATTTGGACATTCCCTAGTAAGGGCTGTCTTGAATGTTGTAAATATGATAAGATATAGATGCTCGTGTCGGAGCTGGATTGATGTCAGGTATCAGTAAGACCTATGGGAGGTTGGTAACATTGGCAATGTATTTTGGTGATGTTCTTGAGTTAGACATCAGATGTACTTAGTGACTGATACTTGCTAGTATCAGTCACTGTATGCAGTCACGACAAGGGGAAGGAACTGATATTCTGTGACCAGTAAGGCAGAGGTAATGAGGGACCTGGGAAGTGTTGGGGGCTCGAGTGGAGTCCTATGGAGAGTGTTCCCCAATTCAGTTAAAGTATCAGTGAGTTGAGGATGTGTAGAATGTAACTTTAGAAATGGGAGTGGAGTGTGCATCACTGCACAAGTGCAGTTGGGGTTGTAAGTCACTGCCAATGCGAAGACTAGTAGAGAGAGTAACTGGAGCAGTGGTCAGGCTTGAGGCATGGAGCAACTGATACACTGTGGTGGCAGTAACTAAGGGGGGTACTCGGGTTTCAGATTGCAAATATGCAGTCTTGTGGGTAGGTGATCTCAACTAAGGTATTAAGCATTGTTTATCTAATATATATAGATAATATATATTAGATAATATATATTAGATAACAGATAATTTCACTTTTTTGTTTAACAGATAATATTAGATAATTGTATACAGATAATATAGATTCCAAATATATACAAATATCTATATACAATTATCTAACAAAAAATATCTATATATATCTACATAATTAGTGAAATTATAAATATATATAGATAATTGTATATATATCTATATAAATCTATAAAAGTGAAATTTTATCTATACAAATATATATAGATAAATTTTTAAGATATGTCCACACTCTTTTAACCGATTTTTTTTATTTTTGGAGGATTTGCTATTTTTTTTTAACTAGGGTATATACTACTTTTGACATTTTTTGTAGGGGCATTTGCTAAAATATCCCATAATACTATTTATTTGATATTTTTTGGTATTATTTAAATTTTTAGTTTTAAAATTTTTAATAAATATTTTTGTTTTGGTATTATCAATGTAATTTTTTTGTAATATTATAATAGATAATTTGTTATTATCCATTTACAAAATTTAATTGATTTAGAAAGAAAAAAATAATATATATATATATATATATATATATATATATATATATATATATATATAGAGAGAGAGAGAGAGAGAGAGAGAGAGAGAATAAGAGAGGTGAGATGGCACCTCACTCTAAAAACAAGGGTGGCGGTGACGTGGCACAATCTCAACCACACATTTCATAATTGGCAATTTGCACTTAGCCCCCTCCCCTCGTTTGTGTGGTTGAGATTGTGCCACATCACCGCCACCTTTGTTTTTAGGGTGAGGTGCCATCTCACCTCCCTTATTCTCTCTCTCTCTCTCTCTCTCTCTCTCTATATATATATATATATATATATATATATATATATATATATAACTCCCACCCGCCAACTGAGTTGGCGAGCCCCAACAACTCGCCAACTCGGTTGGCGAGTTCTTCCCTTCCCTATAATTTCACCAAACTCCTCCCCTTTTTTGCAATTATATATAAATATATTACTTTATTTAAAAAAAACGAAAAAATTATTATCCATATGATACCTTTCGATAATACACAATTTTATGTTCACTTAAATATGTTAAGGGTTAATGTTATAGCCATAACAGAAAATTTACTGTAGCAAAATAAATTTATATTAAATTCATGCAGACGAAACAAGTTTGGATAATTTTGAAATAGAGACAGAGTCCGCCAACAGTGTTGGTGGAAAACCAAAAAAATGAACACGTAGACAAAAAGGTCAAAAGTGGGCTCCACTAGGCAAAATTCTGCCAACACTGTTGGCTGAATTTGTGCAAGAAATTTGTGCTTTGTGGGGCCTGCAGGTGGTTGAATTTTGTTTGGTTTGGTTTGGTTTGTTTGGTTTATTTTATTAGTTTGGTTTGGTTTGGTTTGTTTGGTTTATTTTATTAGTTTGTTTTAATTAGTTATGTTTTAGTTTTTTTATTTAGTTTAGTTTTGGAATTTAATTTAAGAAAATATATTTTAACGAAATAAAATTAAAATAAATTAATTGTAAAGAAAAATTTACAAATATTGTTTCGCACATGTTTTATGTCCACTATTTTTGTCTCACGGATTTAAAACAATTAATTTCGCTACAAATATTAATTTAAATTTTTTCCTAATTTTTTTTGGAGGTCAAAACATCGTTTTAAATCCGTGGGCCCCGCACCCAATATAAATTAATTTCGCTACAGTAAATTTTAAATATTCGAAAAAAATTACCGAAAGTAAAATTTGGAGGTCGAAACATCGTTTTTTTGCAATTCTGAAAATTTTCGAAGTCCATAAAACGGTGAAACAGTTTATCCCATAGTACTTTTCGATACGGTCATTTTGGCACAAACTGGAGCTTGTTTCGATCTCTCAGTCAAAAGTTATGATACTTTAAAGTTTTAAATTTTATATTTTTGCCTGTAACATGTGCGTCTTGCTTCGGATAAATTTTTTTTCTACACGATTTGTGTTACTCTCGTCGAAAACATACAAATCGACTTATTATTTAACAAAAAACGATTTCAAAATAAGTAGTTATGACCGCTCAAAATCTGCTCGACGGCAGACGTAATATTCTTACGTCAGATTTTTATTATTATTATTATTTTAACGTCTGTTAACGACGAAAAAATTAACGATAAAAATATAATATTTATAAATATAAACGTCCAATTGATTTTTTTTCGTAATTTTAAACTTTTATGCTTTAGATGAAATTTATACAAATTTTGATGCTTTGTAAACAAATTTCCGAAAAAAATATTTCTAAATTTTTCTGTCCAATTAATTTATTTCATTTTTATTTCATTAAAATAAATTTTCTTAAAGCTAATTGCAAAACAAAACTAAATAAATAAAACAAATATATAACTAATTAAAACAAACCAACCAAACAAACCCATCCAACAAAACAAACCGAACCAATCAAGTGGGCCCCCACACCCAATTTCTGCCAACACAGTTGGCTGAAATTGGGGGAGCCAATTTCAACCAACAGTGTTAGCGAAAATGGTCATGTTCTACTTATTTCGCTGCAGTAATTTAAAATTTTCAAAATTTTAAATTATTTCGTTTGCATGAATTTAATATAAACTTATTTCGCTGCAGTAAATTTTCTGTAGCCATAATGGTCATGTTCTACTTACATGAGCTGTAGTCTATAGACTGGAAAATTGCTACACTCATGTAGGATCTCATTCAGTAGAATAATTAAATTGGAGCCAACATGATGATAGTAGCCCATTTTGATTTAAAAGGAGAGAGAAATTTATTTTTTTATCTTTTATTTTTTACTATAGTTGATGGTATCAAGTTGATAAATATTTAGAATATCAAATTAAAAAATTGAATTAAATAAGAATATTAAATTACAATTTAGTCTTAAAAATGAGTGAGAAAAAAAAGTACCCTAAATCCATTTTCTATTATTCCACGTGATCCACAAACCATTCTAGTCTTTTAGTATGCACAAGTATAATGTAATTTACGCGGAAATGAATGTAACTGGTCTTAACCAGTTTGCTAACGAGAGAAAAAAAACATTTAACTTGACGTTATATTGGTATTTATCATAAACTGAAACAGTATAACTCTCTAGACCTGATCTAAATCTGGTCTAATTTACGCGGAGCCCTGACGTATTCAATCAATAAGCACGATGACAACTAGCAAATGCGGTGAACAAATAACTCAAATAGGAACGAAATTTTTCATCCAGACCATCCAAATTTAGATAAATTTTATCAAAAATATCAAAATTTAACAAATTACAAAAAAAATATCAAAATATCCTTCCTAAGAACATTTTGTATTTTTTAAAATTATATTTCTATCGTCTATTTAACAAAAAAAAAATAGTAAACATTTTTCCTAAAAATATTTTTTTATTTTTTATTATTTTTTTCCGCCTCTTTCACGTCTCTCTCTCAATCTCTGTTTACTCTTTCTTTCTCACCTCTTTTTTTTTTTGTCACATCTCTCAAATTTGTATAGGAAAATAGGTACACTAGCTAACATTAAATTTATGTAGCATAGTATACTAGGTAACGTTAAATTTTTAACGTTTAAATTTGAACGATTAGTTTTATCTCTATATATATCACTCATTTGTTTCTTACATTTTATTCGATAAATTCAGAAGCCAAATTAAACTCAGAAGATAGTTTGATCCATTGTACCTACCATTTGAGTAAGAGAGACCAGGGAGGGAGACGAGAGAGAGAAGAGAGAGGAGTGAGAGAGTAAGAGATAAGAGAGAGAGAGAGAGAGAGAGAGAGAGAGAGAGATAAGAGAGCGGAAGAGAGTAAGAGAAACGTGAGAGAAAGAGTGAGTGAGAGAGAGAGAGAGAGAGAGTGGCGAGAAAAAAAAAATAGAAAACGTCCTTCGAGAAAACGTCATTCCTTGAGAAAATGTCAATTTTTTTTGTCTGTAGGTTGATCGAGAGAGACGACGTTTGGATTTAATATTTTTTTAAGTTATAAAATGTTCTTATTTTATATATTTTTAATCGTAAAACGTTCTTAGGATTGACTTTTTGATATTTTTTCGTAATTTACAAAACTTCGATACTTTGGATAAATTTTACGTAAATTTTGATGCTCAAATCAATATAATCAAATCAAACCCACAATCATGCAGCAGGAAAGAGTTGTGGTTAACTCTAGGAACAGACAAAAATATAAAAGAGGTGAGACCCCCTCTAAGTCCAAATATAATTTAAAATTTGAATTTAAAATATTGATTTTTTTTTAAAAAAAAGGATTCAATGATACTAATACAAACTTAAATTTAAGTATTTGTGTTACTGAAATTTTTTTTGAAAAAAAGAGAGGGATGATTGATTCAAGGATTATGATCGAATGTATCGAATCGTTGCGATTGATGTTCGATCCCGAAGAGAAGGAAGAGATATTCGAAAGGTAGGTTTTTACGATCCGATACAGTATCCGGCAAGACGCTTGGATAAGTAAGGCGACCGGAGGGAGCTTTGAATGCTCCTTGAGAGTACCGAATGAACCCTGTGGTACATGAATCACTCTCTGTGTCCATTTAGCTACTTAAGTAACCACTGACTGACGCATTGGATTTCCATCTGCTACTTAGCCAGAGGGGTACTAGACCACTGATTTGAAGTTTCTAGAATAGATCCCTATCGGAGGGGTGGAGAAGAAGACCAGTCAAGATAACCTGAACTTAGACAGATATAGAAAAGAAGCCTAGGTCTGACAATGACCTTGACCTCGATCTCACTTAATGAGTGTTAAATTTAAATTTCAAAGATAAAATTTACTAAGATAGATAGGTTGTAAACCCCGTTCCATATGTTCAAAAATTTAAATTTTTTTTATATAAATTAAGTTTAGTATATAATAAATTAATTGAAGAACAAAGCCAATTGAAATTTGATAAAAAAAAAAAAAAAAAAAAAAAACATTGGAATCAGTTGACCTCATTTGCTCCAGTGTCCTCCCTATATATATACAATCTGTGACAAAGACCAAAAATTTACTCCACCCAAATTGATAAGAGGATAAATTAATAATGTAAACAATGCTGCCCTGTGAGATGCTGTTTTTTACATCCCATTATACTTTAAGTTTTGGTCACTAATTTTACACATGAAAATTCTTAAGTGAAATGAAATGGTAAACATCTATACACGTTTTGGTGGCTGAACAAAAATAGAGTCAATGTGCATAGATAGGACTACATAAGAAACAAGAGGTAATGATAGTATGAAAAGCTTTAGTACCAATGTAAGGGCTAGCAGTGTGTGTAAATAGCCTCTAGTTTCCATGACCCAAGAACAGAAATACTTCCACAACCATCTCTGTTGGGTGAGACTATAGTTGTTGAAATTAAAGTTGAAGCAAATGGCATAATTGGTTTGTCCTAGCACAGTTAAAGAAGAATTCTGAAGAAAGGTTGACACAAGCAGAAAGCATCAGTTGGTGGATTGCATAGAAATTGCTGGCAAAAGGCAAATAGACAAAAGGTCACACCAGAAAATGCTTCACACTAACGACAATTATTTGGAAAAGAACTTCCAATAGTAACAAGGGATAATTTTTTCTTTTGGAAGAAATGAAGAGAAGAAAGAAGCCCTCGACTATTCAGCAAGTGTTCTTCAAGGACAGATAAAATAAGGAAATCCCTTTTGAGTTGCTAGATGAGTTCTTTGGGTAGAGCAACAAAAAAGAAGATAAAGACTAAAATTCATTACACGGCACAGAAGAAGAATATGGCATATCAAATTGGATATATGTACATGAAAATTGTTGGAAACGAAAGCGCAAAAATTGTTCTCCAAACCAATAAGTCCTGCGAGAGAATCGAGCAAAAGCACACAAATCAAAAACGTCAAATACAAATTACAGACACAGAAATTTTTACGTGAAAAATCCAAATAAAAAAAACCACGAAACGATCGAAATCCAACCCTGAAAAGCCTCCACTAATGGAATAAGACATATTCCTATTATATGTAGGAATACCCAATCCAAATCCAAATCTATTGACATATTCCTATTATATGTAGGAATATTCAATCCAAATATAAATTCATTGACATATTCTTATTATATGTAGGAATACCCAATCCAAATATATTGAACTATTCCTATTATGTGTAGGAATACTCAACCCAACTTCGAGCTATTTTTCACATAGGTTGGGAACCCCACCCACTCCAACAAATTTCCTCCTTCACAACTATGTGGAGGGGGTCGTCATCCTGACGATCCGCCTGCAGTACTCAAACTTTTCTCTTGAAAGAATTTTTGTCAACATGTCTGCTTCGTTGTCATCCGTATGAACATTCTCAAGCGTCGCTTGCTTCTTTTCAACGTACATCTCGTATCCAATGATAATGGATATCAATGTGCTTGGACCGACTATGAAATGTCTGGTTCTTCACAAGGTGAATTGTACTCTTGCTATCGCAAAACAAAGGGTACTGCTCTTGCTTTAGCCCCATTTCCTGCAACAGCTTCTTCATCCACAGCAACTCCTTGCAAGCCTCCGTCGCCGCAATGTACTATGCCTCTGTCGTCGACAAGGCAACACACTTCTGCAACCGCGACTGCCACGATACCGCTCCACAAACAAATATCATCACATAGTCCGAAGTCGATCGTCTCGTGTCTACATCTCCAACCATATCAGCATCGGTATACCCAATCAGCTTCGGCTCATCACCACCAAAAGAAAGTCTCTAATCGGCAGTGCCCTGAAGGTATCGTAGAATCCACTTGACCGCACTCCAATGTACCCTTCAAGGATTGGAAGTATACCTGCTAACTGTGACAACTGTGTGAGCGATGTCAGGTCTCGTACACACCATAGCATACATGAGACTCCCCACAGCTGATGCATATGGAACCCGCTCCATATCTTCCTTCTCATCCTCGGTAGATGGACAATGCTCCTCAGTGAACTTAAAGTGAGCCGCAAGGGAGTTACTCACTTTCTTCGACCCATCCATCCCGAAACGTTGAAGTACCTGGTGAATGTACTTCTTTTGGGACAAGTGTAGCAGCTTGGACTCTCTCTCTCGACTGATCTCCATCCCAAGAATAGTCTTCGCTGCGCCTAAATCCTTTATAGAGAAAGTTGCGCCCAGTTGGTGCTTCAACTCCGCTATTCTAGTGGCATTTCGACCCACCAATAGCATATCATCAAACATAGAGCAGTAAAATGACGAAATAATCCTCGGCAAAGTACCTCACAAATACACAGTGGTCCGACGTCGTCCGTGCGTAACCATGCTCCCCCATAAATGACTAGAACTTCCTGTACCACTGTCTCGGAGCCTGCTTCAGACCATACAAGCTATTCCTCAACTGACAGACCAAGTGTGACTTGCCCTTCTCACAGAATCCCTCTGGCTGCTCCATATACAACTCCTCCTCAAGATCACCGTGGAGGAATGTCTTCATGTCCATCTGCTCGACCTCCAAGTCGAAACTGGATGACAATGCTAGCACTACCTGAATAGACTGTTTTACGACTGGCAAAAAGATCTCATCATAATTTATGTCCTTCCGCTGACCGTAGCCTTTAACTACCAGCCTCGCTTTGTATCGAGAGTGAGTAGCATCATTTGTCTGCTTCATTCTAAATACCCATCGATTTTCCAAAGCTTTCTTGCCCTTTGACAACCGCACCAGCTCATAAGTAGAATTGGCATGTAATGAACTCATCTCCTCCTGTATAGCCTCCATCCACTCCTGTCTGCGTTCGTCTTCCATAACCTCTGCAAAACTTTCGGGCTCTCCCCCGTCAGTCTGTAGCACGTACTCACCCGGTGAGTATCTTGTAGATGGTCGACGCTCTCTATCGCTCCTCCTCAACGGAACCACTGGTGCTGGCTGTATATCAACAACCTCCTCCCTTTCAGGAACTACCTCATCGGCATGCTCATCCTCCTGAGGGTCACCCTGACCACCATCAACAGGCTGATGATCAAGGTTGGGAGCAACTCCATGTATTGGCTCTCCCATAACTGGATTCTCTGTGATGTCCTCTGGAAACTGCTTGAAGCGAAATGACTCTAACTCAGACAATTTCTCAACCTCAGAATGCATCTCGGAATCCTAAGTGTTGGTCATGTTCTGATCCTCGAAGAATACCACGTCACTACTTCTCTAGAGCTTTCTTCCCACTGGATCGTAGAGTCTATAGCCAAACTCATCCCGACCGTAGCCGACAAAGACGCACCACCTCGTCTTCGGCTCAAGTTTGGATCTTCTGTCCTTCGGTACATGCACGAAGGCCTTACAACCAAACACTCGCAGGTGATTGTATAACGGCTCTTTGTCGTACCGTACTTTGTCAAGCACATCACCCTGCAAAGGAGCACTAGGAGATAAATTAATAGCATAAGCAGCTGTGTAAAGTGCCTCACCCCAATAGCTGTCCGACAAGTTTGCTTCTGACAGCAAACACCGTACCCTCTCCATCAGCGTCATGCTCATTTGCTCCGCTACACCATTGAGCTGAGGTGTCTTCGATGAATTCTGGTGTCGTATCCCTTGCTCTCTGCAATAAGCATCAAAAGGACCAATGTACTCGTCGTCGTTGTCAGACCGAACACATAGTAGCTTCTTGTCCGTCTCCTTTTCAACAGAGGCCTGAAACTCTTTGAAAGTGGACAGCACATGATCTTTAGTCTTTATGGCATAGACACGAACCTTTCTGGAACAGTCATCAATAATAGTTACAAAATAAGAAGAATCACCAATGGATTTTACCTTCATAGGACCGCAGACATCCGAGTGAATCAACTCGAGCAACGTTGGCTTCCTTAAACTTGGATGACTTTGGAAAGACACCATATTTTGCTTCTCAGCCAAACAATGCGTACATCTCTCCAATTTTGTAGACTTTAGTCCTGGAATCACCTTCCTGTTCACCAAGCGATCATAGACACTCGTACAGTTTTTTACGAGTCTGACAATGTACACAACAGCCATAGTCCCTGAACCTCGTCGTCGAACTTGACTCCCATCGAGGATAGCTGGTCAACAACGCCTTGAAACTCACTCAAGTGATCCGTAATAGACGCACCATCTTTGTACCGCAGACCCATCGTCGTTCGGCTCAGGAACAACTTGTTTACCCCGGTCTTCTTCGCATACAAAGATTTCAGCTTATCCCACAGCGTCTTCGCGTGCTCAATATTGGCAACGTGATTGTACACGTTCTCGTCAACGAACTGCCTGATATATTCACACTTGTATGTGCTCGAACTTTCAGTTCTTTTCGGATTTGTCACTGGACTTCTCGGACGCAAATACTGGAAGATGCAGCTTCTTGACGAACAACAAATCATTTATCTTGCTCCGCCAATAATGATAGTTGGTATTGTTCAGGTTTACCATGCGCATCGGCTTCGCGTCAATCTCTCCTCCCTGGTTTGTCTGTCAACTCCTGACCTCTTTGAACTCCAGAACCTGGCTCTGATACCACTTTGTTGGGAACGAAAGCGCGAAAACCGTTCCCCAATCCAAGAAGTCCTGCGAGAGAACCGAGCAAAAGCACACAAACCAAAAACGCCAAACACAAATCGCAGACACATAAATTTTTACGTGAAAAATCAAAATGAAAAAACCACGGAGCGAACGTAGTCCAACCCTGAAAAGCCTCCACTAATAGAATAAGAAATACACCGACTCCTTACAAACTTCTCACCGATCCAAACGGAACACCACAACTCTTTGGAATAGAAAATAGATCACAAACAAACGAAGAACGAAGCCGACGAGAAAAGAATTATCCGAAACCGATCTCCACTTCGAAATAGTCTTCAATCTCTTCCTCTCCTTCCAATGTTGTAAAAGGACTCTTGCCTCCTTTTGCAATATTTTTGAGATATGAGATATATTTAGGACTATGAGACACATAATATATATAGCCACAAACCCACAACTAGTATTACTATTATATATAGGAATACCCCATCCAAATCCAAATCCATTGACATATTCCTATTATATGTAGAAATACTCAATCCAACTCCGGAATATTTTTCACATAGGTTGGAAACTCCACCCACTCCAAAAAAAAATAACACGGTCCATTCCTATTTCACCCAGCCTAGGTTTCGGATTCACCCCCATCTGCCTAAGAGTGGTCAGATAAAGATTGTTGAACAAATCACATACTAAACCTCCGTGTTTCAAGTTCTTTCATTTGAAAAAAGAATCATAAGTACCTGGATATGCATTTTCACTTCTACTTGAGATCTCTTAGGAGTTTTAGGATGCTCATCATGCTCCAACTGTTGATAGATGAATTTTCTCCACGCCCAACAAGACATCATACTAAAGCACTTGAGAGGTCACATGAAGTATGAACATTAAACTCAGCTCCATATATAATCAAAATTACTTGCAATGAAGTACAAGCAATCACTTGGAATAACATATATGAATAATTATAATTGATTAGAATTAATATACTCAATCAGTATGGCCTTCGGGTAGAAATAGGAAACTGGTATATGGCATCACTATGGGCATTAAACCACAGCTCCATAACTCAAAAATATAGCAAAAAATGTAATTGCTTAGAGTTGAACACAATTAATTAGCCGGAACATAGAATATAGAGGAGAATAAATGGATAACTATAATTGCTTAAAATTAAATATAATCAGAAAGTACGGACTGGTACTCCGTATGAATCAGGAAGGCCTTCAAACAGAAATAGATAACTAGTAGCTGGCATCACAGCATATTGAGATAACCTATTTTCTTTTCAACAACAAAAATGGAACCATGCACTTAAGATATCAAAGAAGAATTTCAGTAGATGATGAACATAAGATGGGATCAAATGCTTAGAACCATTGACTTATCAAGTCAGGTAACATAAGAGTGGAGATTGTATGCAATATCCCAACATAGATAATAGATTGATTCATAAGAGGAGCATAGCAATGTTTTAAACATCTTATAGAACTCAGAAAACCTGCAGAAGTGCGTTGATCTAGAAAGTAGATCCATTCCACCCAAAGTTTGAACCCTGCAATAAGATTGATGAACATCAGAAGCATCAATTATTGTAAAAGGTACAAATTTGCTAAAACTTTGATATTTTATCGAAATTGTTAAATAATGGCCAATAGAAAGGAATCCCAAGGCTAAGAACATCACAGGAATTCAGACGGCACATGATTTACATGATCTAGTTCTGGTGTAAAGCATGCAAACACTGAGCATATTCTTGGGTTTGACAAGCCTAACAGGAAGAAATTTGAAATGAGAAAAAAATGGACTGTCACATTGAAATTTCGACTGAAGATGAGATATCTTGCCTTTGAATCAACGAACTTGAGGAAGAACCGTGACTTGGGAACAGACAACTTGCTCTCTAAAATTTCAGCAATTCCGGCACTCAATCTCTTGTTAACATCAGGAGTCAGTCCCCCAATAGAGACCAATTCACCATATGCTGCAGGCTGCTCGCTCCCTCCAAATGCTATCGGTACGGATCCCTTGAGCACTACCATAACATACTACAATCAAAGAGAAGGACAAATTTTACGACAAAACTTAGCAACCAAGATCAAATTTATCTAAAAGAAACAATAGAAGTTACCCAAACCAATGTCCTGAGGGACCCGTAGTATAAATACATCCTAGATTCCTTTGTGTCGAATCGTAATTATCTAACAAGCAAAGCTGCACAAATCTAGCACTGAGGCTGCAGACCTGAGTAACTAGCAATCTATTCTAATAATTTTACTGATTCTGATTTATCATGAAAAGTATAAAGTAAAACATGTCAATACCAAAAGGCAAATGTTTATAAAAAACATAAAACTAGTAGTGAAAGAAATTTATGTTCTTAATTTCATAGAAAACAAGCTAGTAAAAAAGTTCTATACGAAGTTATGAACTGCCTACAAGATAATGTATATCAAAGCGTGACAGCAGAAACAGCACAAAATGAATAAAAAATAACCACTTTGGAGTAGAAGTCCATGGTAAGTCCTATGAAAATTTGCTCATTCGTGGGCTCACCAGTCATCAAATAGGTGATCAGAGAGGTTGAACTTGACAGTTTACTCCAGGTTTACAGTTGCTTTCCCCAACCACTGCTTTCCCCATGAGCAGAAGAGTTCAGACAGTTCACAAGGCAAGTGTTTAAATAAATTTGTACATAATCTAAAAGAAAACAGTGTGCCACAAATCTAGAGTTCTAGACCATATATGACAATCATTGATAAACAGCAACTGGAAGGAAAAAAAAAAAGGCCTGTGCTAAATCCAGGTGAGCTACTATTTGAAATAACTATACATCATGCATAACAAAAATCAAACCAGTAACACATGACATAATGTAAAATTTATGTCCACAATGCACTTATATACAGCAAATGGGGGGAAATCCAAGTGCATTAGACCTAGCAAAGACAACTATTAATATTTTCTTTTGTTGCTCTAGGCTACTAGTTAAACCATTACCAAAATCAACACCAGCTCTTCAGTTTCATTTTTGTATCCCTTACACTAGTATGGAATATTGTATCATCCTACCACTTCGTCTAGACTCTATAGTATCTAGACTACAATCTTGCAAAACATGGAGAGTACTTCTTGGCTCTGTTATCCAGACTCTTACACTTTAAGGAGAATTATCCGTTCGACCCCGATATGACACGGGCATAGGTATGAAATCCATATCCGATCCTCCATGGTGACAATCGGATCCTTCATGGTGACAATCGGAAAACTGGTAGTGAAGTAGATAGTTTATTTTAATGAGGTAGTGGAGTAAATAGTTTATTTTAATATGGTAGACTAGTAGTAAAGTAGTAGGAAAGTTGAAAAGACATTCAACTAGTTCAGTAAAGTTTACTAGTAGTTTATAATCACAAATTGCCTTTTTATGAAACCTTGCCTAGCACTTTTCACAACCAGATGTGTTCTTTTATGAAACCATGCAAATTTAATTATAAACTTAAATATATAAAATCATGCAAACTTAATTACAACTGTCTTTTAATGAAATCATGCGAATTTTATTAGAGATTTTTTTATGAAATCGTGAAAATATAATTACATGTCTTTTATGAAGCCATGCAAATTTAATTACATCATGTCTTTTTATGAAATCATGTTCAAATATATTTATTTTAATAATCTTATTCCTGTATCCGTATCCAAAATTTGAGCCGAGTCTGTGTGTTCTTCAATTATGAGTTTGAATGACCTAACTCGTGGATATGTACCAGTATCTAACATCCATACCCGAATCCAGATAACATAGCTGCTTGGCTAAGCAGTTAAAAACGGTTATATATCGGTTATATAACCGATATATAATGGTATCGGTCCTGGACCGATATTCTTTTGCAAAAATATCGGTAAAATATCGGAACCGATATTATCGACCGATATGGCCAATATTGTTCGAAATATCGGTTTACAAAAAAACTGATTCCTCACGGTTTTGGTTTTTCTACAGAAAAATCGATATTGAATGATATGACATTCACATCAATGGAGAATGGAGATTACATCTTCTGCCATCAAAATCTTCATGCATCAAACTTATTCAGAGATGTAGTTCCTCAAGTGATCTCCTTTATCTTGGATCTCTTGGATTTCTCGACGATATGTATACTTTCTGCATATTTTATAATAGAAAACTATTAAGTGTATTGTTCATATATAAAAATTGTGTTAAAAATGCAAACAGATATTTACCGTTATAAAATCGATATATCGGTAATATATCTATAACTCTACTGGACCGTTATCATAAAAAAATCGTTATTAACTGCATAGCTTCTTGGTTGCATAATCTTATACTACTGAGCTATAAGGTACGTCTACCGTTTCCCAACTTACAACTACTTTGCATAGGGATTTGGTACCAAGTACCAAAATAGAGGGTTGATGTCATGTTGGTAGTCAGCCGTTGTACATAAAAGCTTTGTTAATCTCTCTCGCAGAGCTGTTAATTTTTCTTTCATGGAGGTTGTCCTTTCTCCATAGTGGAACCTTCTCAATTTTAAACATCAGTAATGTCCAAGCAAAGGTTATGAGATATGAGGATAAGACTATCTAAGGTGATGTGGACATGCGCAACCGTAAACCAATAGATTGTTCGGTTTAATTAACCCTCAGACTAGAAATCTCAAACTAGCTCTAAGTTATTTCTTTCGGCCACTTTTTGGCTTCTGGATATGCACAACACAACAAAGTCGTTATAAGTAATGATCTATTGCGACAACAGTGGTATCAGAACTCCTTGAACTAAGGGGATCTTCGTCCTTGCCGCCACCGCTACCATCGTAATCGTGGTTCGAGTCGAAGATGTCGTCGAACAATAACTTGTTCCAGCCTAAGCTTCCAAAGTTTACTCGAAACAACTTCAATTTGTAGACCATCCATATGAGAGATGCTTGTGATGATCCCAAGATTTGTGGGATTTGATGGAGAACAACTACATGGACATGGCCGACAGAACTAGAGTTCGATGCACTTTCTAAAGAAAAAGAATGACACATTTCGAGAGACATGGAAGGACCAAAAGCTGTTGAACTTAATCCTTCCAAGTGGTAGAAGAAGAAAATTTAGCAAAAATTTCTCTAGCAAATACGACAAACAAGGCGCGGATTTTGTTGGAGAAAAGCTACAAAGGAGCAGAGAAAATAAAGTTCAGCTCCAAACCCTAAGGAGTGAATTCGAGAAACCGATGATGAAGGAAGACGAAATAGACTTCGATTAATTTGACTGGGTGATCTCCGCAACAAATCAAATGTGATATTAAACGGGGAAGACATCACCGATGCGTAGATTGTCGAGAAGATCATGCAGACGCAAGATAAAAAAATTGATCATATGGTTTGTGCAATCGAAGAAACGATGAAGATTTAATGGTAGAGGAGCTCATGGGACGGGAAATTTCAAAGATCAACATCCCCCTTAATCTAATTCAGCCTTCGAATGCATCCTGACCAATCTTCTTAACTTAACGAACACGACTTGCAAGGCTTCATAAAAGTATCATCGGCTTGATTTTCACTTTTGCAATAATATAGTTCAATCTCCTCATCTTTGACCAAATGTGAAATATAATGGTAACAGACATCGATGCGCTTGTTTCTTCTTTAGAATATTGGATTCTTCGTAATTAAGATAACAGAATTGTTATCGCAATAGATTATTCTTGGCCCATCTTAGATATGTCAAATATCTTCAAGCATTCTTCTAAGTCACATGGCTTAAGTAGCACGTGATAATATCGCAATTTGGGGTGAGCATCGGTAGAATCGATCGATATTCGATTGATTTATTTGGTATATTTTTAATAGGTATTTAAAAAATCAATACCAATAGCGTACCATAGAGAATCGATATTTTCGGTTTTCGTTATACGATATTCGGCTGGTTTTAGTTCGATATTTTACCAACGAACATTCGATCAATCAAAACTTACCATTATGGAACCTCTTAACCTAGGAATTATTTCTTCTTTTGAAACAATAAATTTCAAACAAAGACTCTGCCAACTAAACAATTAATCAAACTTATTGGAGCATTTCTACTTAAAATGCTCTAATTCAGAAGCTAATTGAAAGAAGGTAAGAAGTCACCTTGGAAAATGAAGTATGATTGAAGTGAGAGAAGAGTCATCTTTTTTGTGCAGAAGGAAAATGTGTACAATGTACTAGTTTATTTATATATATATATATATATATATATATATATATATATATATATATAATTGGTTCGGTATTACACTCAAACCGGTACCAATACCATTATACCATATTTTAGTCGGTTTGGCATTTCGGTTCAGTTTTAGAAAAAAAAAATTAATCGGTATTCGGTAGGTTTTTCAGTAGCGGTTAGTATTTGCTCACCTCTAGTCATAATGTACTCCGCTTCAACTTAGTGCAACAACTTCTTGCTTCTTGGACGTCCATATGAAAGTTGTACTCCCAAAAAAATGTTGCCCGAGGTGCTTTGCGATCATATGGACTTCCAGTCCAATCACTTCACTATCGGTGACTCCAACAAGTGTAGATAGATCACTACTACTATAAAACAAGCCATAATCTAGTGTCCCCTTTATATAGAGTGCAATAGCCTCTTGGTACTTGTAAATGAGCTTGCGTAGGTGCCTCCTATATATATATATATATATATATATATATATATATATATATAGAGAGAGAGAGAGAGAGAGAGAGAGAGAGACTAACCAATCCAACACCGTAAAAAATATCATTCCTCGTGGAAATATTGAAGGCACACTGCCAAACTTTTGAAGTACATAGGGTCCACTAGTTGACCTTTCCCTTTCTTGCTACTTCACCCAATATCTCAATTGGTGTGCTCCGGGGTTCCAAATTCATCTTGATCTTCTCCAAAATCTCTCGTACATATTTCTTTGAGAAATGAAAATTCATCCCTCACCAACTCACGATCAACATCAACCTTATCATCATGGGTAACAACATTATTGTCAAAACGTGCATGCAATAAAACTGCTCTAGGTGGAGAACAATTAGACTCTTAGATTGTATATATCATGGGGTGGGAAAACAATTACTAGACGTAGGCTATCATATTTTCATTTTCCATCTCGAGGACCGGGAGCGTCCTATAATGTTACGGTATTAGAGACTTGTTGTCGCCAAGAGCATCTTATGATGTTATGGCATTCGTACGCCTTAGCCTTACGGTCGCGTATATGTACTTGTTCTCAATTGCATGGCACAAAGTCAAGATATAGTTGGTTCTTTATTTCTTGTCTCTTGTGTATGTGTATACGATTTACATTAGGCATGTATATTATGTATCGTGCTACTTCCCTCTAATGACTTAGTTCCTTGGCAAGCTTAGCCGACCAGAGTTATTCAAAGATCTATGGATCGGAACCAGACCCAGCAGCTATAGCAGAAGATTCATAGATAGATTTATCCGTCAGAGGATTCAGAGATAGATCTACGGCCCAAGCCTAGTACATTGCGGTGTCATAATGTGCTACTCAAGTCGTGTGACTTAGAAGATTGCTTGAAGAGCTTGGACATATCCAATGTGGGCTGATGGTGATCTGTTGCGACAATAGCTCAGTTATCTCAATTACGAAGAATCCAATGTTCAACGAGATATGCAAGCACATTGACCTATGTTACCATTATATCCGATATTTGGACAAATATGAGGAGATTAAGGTATATTATTGCAAAAGTGAAGATCAAGCTGCTAACATTTTTACGAAGCCTTTGAAGCAAGACGTGTTCTTGAAGTTAAGAACATTGCTCTGGTTATGTTCGAAGATGGATTATTGGAGGATGTTGAAAATGTAATACATTCTAAAAAGGATTGGTTTAGCATAGGTAATCATTAGTTATAGATTGCGGAATGTTATTATTACTAGTATTAGAGACTTAGAGTAGGTGAGTCCTATTTGTATTACTGTAGATTTCCTATTTGGTTTCTAAAGCAGAAGTCGGTTGTAGCTATATGGAATCCTTATATAGATTTATTTACTGTTATGTTCATATACAAGTGTTTATTAAACCCAACATAGATGATAATTAATTCAAGGGGCCTGCTGGAACTAGGGATAGGTAGGCCTAAATGAACTTGATTGATTTTGTAACAAAGGATATGGGTTTTCTTTAAAATTAGGCTTAAATGTAATTTCTCACCTCCCCCAAAGTTTTGGATAAAGGCTTCTAGTTGCAGACCCCATTCTGATGGGAGGAGGGTTGGATCATCATGATGATGATGATGATGAAGTGGAGAAACTATTATCAAGAGCCCGCCCTCCCGCCCTTTCCTATCAAATAATAACACATCTTAATGAAATCAAACCTAGAGTGTATAACAATAATCACATCAGAATAGATCGAGAAGAAATGAGAGAATCGGGAGAGGAGAGGGGAGGAGTAACCGACAGCTTCGGGTTTGCCGATGAGCTTGGCGACGGTCTTGGTGACCTCGGCGAGGATGCCAGATGTGTCAAGTCCGTCGAGATTAACGTTGGTGGACACATTAAGGCAAGGCATCTTCTTCTTCTTCGAATAAGTTGAGACAGAGAGAGAGAGACTAAAACCCTAGATTAACTCCCCTCCAATCTTTTTCTTTTTCTTTTGTTGTTGTTGTTGTTGTTGTTGTTGTTGAGAGAGAGAAGTAAAACCGTAGATGAACTCCCCCTCCCTCGTTTTTATGAAAAGTGGGGGAGTGTATCTTCTAGAAGGTAGCCTAGCTATTCTCACTTAAAAAATGAAGTTACGACCTAAACAGGTTAAACAGATCGGGCCGAGTTTTGTTGAGCTTAGATGGGTTCTATTTTATTTATTTTTACATCAGATGGATTCTAGTTAAAACAAATAAAATTTGAGTTGCACTTCACATTATTTATTAATATTCAAGATGCACTACAATGTTTTACCAAATGTATAAACGTCTCAACTTTTGACGGAAATTGTTACTGACCGACGGTCAACACGTTTGACCAAATATTTCTAACCAAAATATCCCTGGCCCCTTCTCTTTTTTCCCTCTCTGCTCTCTCTCTCCCCTCCCCCCCCCCCCCCCCTCTTTCTCCAGTCGACCGTGAAAGCACTGCGGGGGCTGTCACGTCCCAATCTCACGCAAGCTCAATAGTCCCCGCTGAACGTGAAATCACCACGTTGCAGCTCTCTCGCGGGACAATCGTTCTCATCAGGACGCGATGTCGTACGAGCCTGGAGTTGCGCTCGTACAAGGCAATGTTGTTAAACACCAAAGTTATCATCGAAACAACCAAGTTATAACGGAAGTCAAGTATTGTGTACCAAGCAGACATCAGAGTAAAACACAGCGAAGCTCTCGATAGGGTCCAAATGAAATGCCACAAAGGCGATTGCCTCAAAGGCGATCAAATACTCTTGCTCTTTCTCTAGCCCACAAAGGTACTTACTGTTCATACATCATGTCCCGTATATCCAAGCAGCGCCACTACGCCTGTGTACCTGAAATATTGCCCACAAACGTGGGTCAGTACACAACCGTACTGGTGAGCGGGGTAACCCACTCGCCTAAGCCGACACTAAGTAAAATAGTGAATGCAAACAGTTATATGGTGATCTTTCTAGTTGAATCCTAGATTCATTTCATGGCATAGGGATGACATGTTAAGGAAAGCTGTAAAGCAGTTTAAGCATGCAAGCATTCAACTCAAACCAATCGACAAGCAACTATATAAATCCAACCCGAAGGAAATTAGCATGCAAACCGTCCTACTCAATGCCATCGCTTGCACGATAACATATCGAACCAATCCCAAGCCTCAAATATCCATCCTCAACCAAAGTTTATATTCTAATCTCAAAGTGCACACTCTTGCCGAGGCAAGGTGGCCGCGCCTGCACGAAGCCAAACCAACAAAAGAAAAGCAAGCCAACACTAATCTATATGAAGTCACTGGCCAAGCCATAAAGGACATTGATCAGACCAAGATCAATAGGGCAGTCCTACCCGATCCAGGGCTGGGCAGCTACTCCCTCCTGGTGGTATCGGACTACCAGCACGCGCCCAAGACGTGATGCCCATGTCTCCTCCATGGCCGAACGGTCTCGGTGCCCCGGAGTCTATCCCGTTCGAGGAAACGAAACCCTGTGCAACACAGGTTGTCCGTGACATGCAGACACCAAGTAGGTATGACGAGAGGATCGAACATTCTCGCCCCACCAAGCGATCCTAGACTCGTTCCATGAATTATCCAACCAAAACATCCATAACCATTCTTCCAACATATTGCCCAAGGCACCATTCACAAGTTATTTCCATAGGCACAATGCCTCTTCTCAGTACAGTGTTTCAAATGGTGCAACACCCTTCTCAAACTATCCCATGGCACAATGCCCCAAAAGTGGCACAATGTCCGCGCCGATGCAGTTGTTCGATTTTGAACCACAACTGCTCGCTTTGCAAGACAAAGCGACCAAGTGATACCCGTGCACGGATGCACGCTCGCTCGCCCGAATTCCCGATATTCCCAAAGTATATTCGATGTATCATTCCAACTGTTCAAGCATAATCCCAATTATTCAACCAACTGCCTCAAATGTAATATTCTAACTCTAGCTCCAACTATCCAATGCGAAAACCAATTCAAGCCACAATCCTACCAAGCAAACGACGCACACTCTATGCACGCCTCAGTGCAGTGATTCCCAATGTTTCAGCCCAAGTGTTCAAGCCTTTACGTGTTTTCCATATTATTAGGCATGAAGGAGTAGAGGAGAAGGGAAAGAGCCCACTCACAATATTTGATCTCGTTAAGCATTTTGTCCTGCCGATACAGCCAATCCCTTGAACCCATGGTCCGATGCAAGCGTGATCTACTCAACTGGTATGACCGTGCGAGCAGGCCGTGCTCTACAAATCATCCGACCGATCGGACTAAGGAAGATGGCATTATCATTCCAACCCAGCTATCTCAGTACTGCTCTGAACGAACACCTGATTTCCATCGAACCCGCTAGCCATCTACACATGAAACCAACTCAATCAATACTTTTTTCCAAATCCAACAAATCAAATGTAACCAGCACTTGTTTCATTCAATCCGACTCAGCATAACGCACCGTGCGGTTGCGGGGCGTTACATAATATACCACTTAGAATCAGGTTCGTCCACGAACCGTGCTGGTACTCATTCCTATCACATGTCGTTTGTCTAATTCATAACTCAGCTCTATGCAACTCTCATACTCACTGGTCCAGACTCAGCATCTTGCTCTGCTGAACGCTCGTACAAATTTTTGAATTTCCACATCCTCCTTGCAGCTCAATACGAATTCCTCGTATCGCTTAGTTTTGGATCGTACACATATTTAAGGCGTCCCTAAAATACATACATTTCAGCCGAGCTTTGCGATAGCGAATTTGGACAAGTTACAAGGGTATCTTTATGTTCGAGGCATCCATTTGCTTTACTCCCAATTGAACCAAATCATGATTTCCATTCCAACATATTCACTTGAGCACTAGTCTCAAATATGATGATTTTCTACCGACTCAATCAGTTCGTGTTCCAACTCAATCCATCCAACTATTTCTGAATCCGCACTAGCAACATCTCCAAATATATCTCATGCACCAAACGCACCGAACGATCATCTCAACTGATACTACCCCAACTATGCGACTTACCCAAATATCAAACTTTGATCTTATTAGCTCAACCAAACACTTCTTCCTCAATCTCAATACCTCACTGGGTGAACATCTATATTGAGGTTCGTGTGATCCACGAAGATCTCGTCGCCATGCCAAAGGGATAGTGTCGCCACAATTTCAACGTGGATACACTCACCATAATTCTTAGGTTGCGCATGGAATAGTTCTTCGCGCTGCTTCCACTGTCTCGAATCATAGGATATCACCTTTGCCTTCCGAACGAGCATGCATCCCAGACTAAGTTTTGATGCATCTTGTAAATCTGAGGCACATCTGTCCCTTCCAATATTCGCAAGGATTTGATCTGAATGAGCCGCTGCTTTAACTTCACGAGCTAGTTTCATAGTCGTCAATTCATATGAATGTTATTCCCTTCCAGGGCACGATGAGTCAGAGGCGATGTCATCGATAAAAATCTGCGACTCTGAATCTCATCAGTTGACTAGGCTACTTCCACCATCGCTCCGAACTTTCGGCTGCATCTTCAGCTGAAGGCTATCCCAAGGATCTCTCAAATCCAACACTCAGTCAATAAGCCAAATCTCCAACACACATTACTCACATCTGCCCTCGACGCATTCCCAAATACGCCGCCTCAAGGGCCGTTCTATGGGTCTATCATACTCAATCTCTGATCTGGCGGGCAAGTCGCTAGGGTCAGCTGTCCCGAAGCTACGCTCGATAATTGTAATCATCACGATGGACAGTTACTATGAACCATGCTACATCTCATCTGCAAATCTGAATCAAAATTCTAACCATTCCATCCGAGCGAACTTCCGAATCCGAGAAATTTATGCACTACCTTTGATGATCTGTCAACCAATGCCGCTTAACCACCTAGAGTCTTGCTATCTATCCAAGCCACAGTTCGAGAACTGCGCTCGTTGAAACCGTCTTCCATCAATCCGTCGTTCTGCCCTGAATCCATCAAATTTTCGAATTGCATGTTCGATTCTCGCATTACCACTTGCATTGATTCTCAAAACCAAAGACTTGCTCCAATTCTTATTCATTTGTCGCGTTCCACAATGCACGTCCAACTTACTCGAGCAGCACAGTGATTTGTTCCGACGTTGCTCCCATATTTAGCTATCATCAAAAGTCTATCTGCCACAATATTTGCCTTCCGTTGTTGCCACAATTCGTCCACGTCTTCCGGAGAATCCGTCTACCATTGTTGCACCATTTTGCCCAAAATTCTACTTTCGCTAAACCTGAGTCGACTTCTTGAGCAGCAATATCCAAAATCTTTCAAGTTTGTGTGAATCCATCGCATTGTTCCTCCAAGCCAACTTGTGTTTCATTACTCAGCCAACAACTCAAATGTGTTGCCCAAAATCGTAGTCCGTGCTCGCTATCCATCAATTAATCCATCGTTTCGCTTAAGCATATCCCAACTGTTCGTTCCGATCCCGTCCATCTCTAAATCCCAACGATACTTCCATTTGCACAAGTCCGTTCTCGATTGCTCAACTCAATATTCGCTTGCTCCATTTTTCATTCTTTCCAACTCAACCGACGTGCACCAACCAACTTGTATTCCCGTTACCCGAGTCCGTTCAGGCAATTCCCATAGATGTCCAACCAAAATATTTTCAATGCCTTGCTCAATATGTGGTATCCCATATACCACTCCGAATCAAGTCGCTACTCGCATTACGATTTTTTGCACTGATCAAAGATCCGTTCGAACCATCCCTTAGGCGAGATCCTGCCATTCCCAACTCAAATCTGACACAAAACTCAGGCAACAAGTGAACCATCTTACTCTTTCCATCAATCTCGTGATGCAACTCATGCTATATTCCATTCTCAATTCTTCCAACTATTCTCAAACCGTCTGATACTTTCGCAACACGAGCAATCCCGTACAACGATCTCTATCAAGTAGTCCAACCCAATACCCAACTGTTCCTCACATTTGCTGTACGAGCAACTCGTGCAAACTTATTCTGATATTCCCAAACCAAACTCAAACCTGCTCAACCAATTCGCCACACGAGCAACTCGTGCAACGATCCATTCTCATAACGAATGCTTCTACTCACAACATGCCGCATAACCAAATCTCATATGCCAACTAACTGATCCACTGATGCAATCAGAACTCCCAGAACGACAAGCCAGGCTAACCCAATGACAGCTCTTAACTTATTGCGCAAATGCAACAACGCCACCCAACTTGCTGTACGAATGCAACAACGCCTAACGATGCTAAGCGATCTAACAAAAACCAACAAAAGCAACGCAACCAAGAATAACATGCATCCACAACCAGCAATATATAGACTTATTGTATGAAATATCCAATGCGGCACCGAGTAGAGCCAAGAGCTAGACGACACGAGGAAGCTATTTAGAGTTTGTGATGAAACGAAGGACCAAGTCCGAGGAAATTAACCAGGCGCTCTGATACCAATTGTCACGCCTTAATCTTCCGCAAGCTCAATAGTCCCCACTGAACATAAAATCACCACGTTGCAGCTCTCCCGCGGGACAATCGTTCTCATCGGGACGCGATGTCATACAAGCCTGGAGTTGCGCTCGTACAAGACGATGTTGTTAAACATCAAAGTTATCATCGAAATAACCAAGTTACAGCGGAAGTCAAGTATTGTGTACCAAGAACACATCAGAGAAAACGCAGCGAAGCTCTCGATAGGGTCCAAATGAAATGCCACAAAGGCGATTGCCTCAAAGGCGATCAAATACTCTTGCTCTATCTCTAGCCCACAAAGGTACTTACAGTTCATACATCATGTCCCGTATATCCAAGCAGCGCCACTACGTCTGCGTACCTGAAATATTGCCCACAAACTTGGGTCAGTACACATCCGTACTGGTGAGCGGGGTAACCCACTCGCCTAAGCCGACACTAAGTAAAATAGTGAATGCAAACAGTTATATGGTGATCTTTCTAGTTGAATCCTAGATTCATTTCATGGCATAGGGATGATATGTTAAGGAAAGCTGTAAAGCAGTTTAAATATGCAAGCATTCAACTCAAACCAATCGACAAGCAACTATGTAAATCCAACCCGAAGGAAACTAGCATGCAAACTGTCCTACTCAATGCCATCGCTTGCACGATAACATATCGAACCAATCCCAAGCCTCAAATATCCATCCTCAACCAAAGTTTATATTCCAATCTCAAAGTGCACACTCTTGCCGAGGCAAGGTGGCCGCGCCTACACGAAGCCAAACCAACAAAAGAAAAGCAAGCCAACACTAATCTATATGAAGTCACTGACCAAGCCATAAAGGACATTGATCGGACCAAGATCAATAGGGCAGTCCTACCCGATCCAGGGCTGGGCAGCTACTCCCTACTGGTGGTATCAGACTACCAGCACCGTGCCCAAGACGTGATGCCCATGTCTCCTCCATGGCCGAACGGTCCCGGTGCCCCGGAGTCTATCCCGTTCGAGGAAATGAAACCATGTGCAACACAGGTTGTCCGTGACATGCAGACACCAAGTAGGTATGACGAGAGGATCGAACATTCTCGCCCCACCAAGCGATCCTAGACTCATTCCATGAATTATCCAACCAAAACATCCATAACCATTCTTCCAACATATTGCCCAAGGCACCATTCACAAGTTATTTCCATAGGCACAATGCCTCTTCTCAGCACAGTGTTTCAAATGGTGCAACACCCTTCTCAAACTATCCCATGGCACAATGCCCCAAAAGTGGCACAATGCCCGCGCCGATGCAGTTGTTCGGTTTCGAACCACAACTGCTCGCTTTACAAGACAAAGCGACCAAGTGATACCCGTGCACGGATGCACGCTCGCTCGCCCGAATTCTCGATATTCCCAAAGCATATTCGATGTATCATTCCAACTATTCAAACATAATCCCAATTATTCAACCAACTGCCTCAAATGTAATATTCCAACTCTAGCTCCAACTATCCAACGCGAAAACCAATTCAAGCCACAATTCTACCAAGCAAACGACGTACACTCTATGCACGTCTCAGTGTAGTGATTCCCAATATTTCAGCCCAAGTGTTCAAGCCTTTACGTGTTTTCCATATTATTAGGCATGAAGGAGTAGAGGAGAAGGGAAAGAGCCCACTCACAATATTTGATCTCGTTAAGCATTTTGTCCTGCCGATACGGCCAATCCCTTGAACCCGTGGTCCGATGCAAGCGCGATCTACTCAACTGGTATGACCGTGCAAGCAGGCCGTGCTCTAAAAATTATCCGACCGATCGGACTAAGGAAGATGGCATTATCATTCCAACCCAGCTATCTCAGTACTGCTCTGAACGAACACCTGATTTCCATCGAACCTGCTAGCCATCTTCACATGAAACCAACTCAATCAATACTTCTTCCCAAATCCAACAAATCAAATATAACCAGCACTTGTTTCATTCAATCCGACTCAGCATAAGGCACCGTGCGGTTGCGGGGCGTTACAGGGGTAGGAGTGACCCAAGGGGCGGCAACAATGGCGGAGGGGAGGGATGGCCATGTCGCGGGAGGAGCGCGGCAGCAGCGGCAACGACGCCCCCCCTATTCTCCGACGCGGGAAGTACGCGAGGGGCGACAAGGGGTTTGGGGGGGGTTCGGCTAAGTCGCACCGGGAGGGGGGGGAGGGGGGCAGCAGCATCGTGGGGCGGCGGGGAAGCGGGTGTTAGTGTTGGTGAAGGTGGTTGTGGTGAAGGTGGTGGTGTTGCTGTTGGTGACGTTGGTGTTGGTGGTGGTGGTGATGGTGAAGGTGGGGGTGATGCTGGTGGTGTTGATGGGCGAGGGTTGAGCGAGGCTGGGGAGGGGGGGCCGAGCACGGCGGGGGGCTGCCGACGTGTAAAACCCTAATTTTTCAGAATATTTTAATATAAATTTTTTCCTAATTTTTTGGTAAATTTTCTGGAATTAAAACTAAGGTATTTTATGATTAAAAGATTTTTAAATGCTGTTAATTGATATTAAAATATTATAAAAATAATATTTTATGGTGTAAAATGGAAAACCGGACATAGGATAATTTTTTGCGAATTTATTGGACTCCGAAATTTTTTTAAAGCCCTAAAAACCAAGGTAGGATTAAACCTAATTAAACCTGACTGAACCCGGTTCACTTGAACCAAAATAAACTGAACCAAACACTGAACCAGACCAACCCAGCTTAACGGGTCGGGCCGGGACGGGTCGGATCCATGAAACCCGACCCAAACCCGAAACCTGACCGAACACTAATCCTCCACCGGATTCACTGTTCACCGCCTATTTAAACCCCCTCGACTTCCATTCCCGCCGCCATCGCTCTCTCTCTCTTCTCTACTCACCGCCGCAGCCGATGACCCTCGCCTGAACCCTAGGCAGCACCGCCTCCTCCTTCTTCTTCCACCCGCTCAACCCCTCGCCGTCGATCTCCCCCGACTGCTCCGCTCGACCCCTCGTTGTCGACCTCCACCGCTCCGCCCTAGCCCCCAGTCGGCTGCACCCGAGCCGCTCGACCAACCACCACCCATCTCCGCAGACCCCAGCGACCCCCGCTCCCCTTCGCAGCAGCGGCCAGCCGAGCCGCCTCCGCCTCGTCGACTCGTCTCCGTTCCGCCCTCGCCGTCGACGGGCTCCGCCGACCAGAACGGCCAGCCTCCAGCAGCCCTAGGCACAGTCGCCCCGACCCGGACACAGCTCGTGTCAAGGAGACTATCACGCCCCGATCTTCCGCAGGCTATTTCGGTCGTTCCCGCTAGGCGAAAATCACCCTCGCCAGCGCTCCCGCGGAACGATCGCTTTGACCCATCCGGACGTGATGCCGCACGAGCATGATCCATGCTCGTACAAGGCCATGGTTCATTGGCTGGTGGCAAGAGTTCTAAGCCACAGAGTCGCACAGATTGTCCAAGTGCATCGGAGTCATGAACGCATAGCGATTTGATAACAGGTTCACTGATTCGACAAATATAGCGGAAGCATTGAAACACAAGTTTGAAGTAAGCAACTCTTTATTGATATAAACATGTGTTACAGGCGGCGTATAGCCGAGATTATAAGTCGCTCAAGCCTCTCTCTCTGAAACAGTAAAAGCGTGCCAAGTGGCTACAACTGTGGAATGATTGTACAGGCGATGGTCAGGCGACGCTCCAACATTATGTCTTGTATATGTGCTTCAGTCCCGGACGCACCGTTGCAAGGCTTCAGAGGGAACTCCTGGCCTTAGCACGCACGTTGGAGGCATCCGCACCGAACGAGGTTCTCCCGTACCCTGCATACAAACTGGTGGATTATCAGTACATTGAATGCACTGGTGGGAAAGCTACTCGTCCGCTCGACAAATCTAAACACGTAATACAGGTTCCATGCACAACTATTAAGTTGTCTTTCTAGTTACCTTAGGATCAGTTTCATGCAAGCATTGAATAGCCTAACGTGTCGGGCAGTGCGTCGTGCGATGTTAGAGGAAACACGGCTAGACTTACCAACTTACCATCTCCTTCCCTGTCCAAGGCAAACATTGAGGCAACATTGTTAATTCGAGCAGAGGCATGTATAAACATTCAGGAGGCATAGCATATGCAAACACGAGTACTTATTTTCAAGATCGTTCAGGTGTTCAGTTTATTTGTTTCATGCGATACAGTATCTCGTACGCGGATAGCCGCTAAGCGAGGATGAATGGTTTATCTTTCGTTTACAAGCAAGCATGCAACAAGTTAAGTACAAGGTGATCACTGGCGTATGCCATAATGGACAGTAGTCTATGACGAAGATGGTTTGCTACGTGCAAGAACGTTAGGCGCCGCATACCACCCTGTCCTAGTACGTGAGACTAAACATTAGTTCCGTCCGGAGCCAGAACGGTGCCAGTGCCCCAGCAGCCGCCCGCAGGAACTATACCTTGTGCACAAGTTGTCCGTGATCGAATAATAACATTCATTCGCCCAAAGGCTACGTGATTATCGCCCGTAGGCTACGTGCGCCCGTAGGCTACGTGATTATCGCCCGGAGGCTACGTGAGTACAAGACAAGCAGTATGCATGATTCATTTAGCTACTGGATATGCACAGTCTCCTGGGCTGCTGTAAGCCCGCACAGGAGGGAGACTTGCAGGGAGATCCGAATACCTGAATGAGTCTTGCCACTGGAGTATGATTCATTTTCTTCACATGATGCAGTCCCCTGGATCGGGAACTGCCTTGGTGACCTAACGGTCCCGAATACTAGCGGGTTCATTCAGGCACAGAATGACTACTTGGTAGTCTTCCGAGGTTTGGATGAATACAAGGCAACATACAGGCAGACAAGCATGCATTTTTAAGGAACGTAAGCAGGCACGTTAGCTCAAGCCCGAAGGTAAACCAAGAGTTGAAATCGTTAAGGGACTTAGCATGCGGGGGTCTGAATATAAGCAGTATTTTATTTCCATGTTCTAGCAAGCAATATAAGTTGGGATTATTCTCTTAGCTAGGTGCGTTGAATTTATTAGCATGCAGGGGGTGAATCACCGAGCGACTAGCATGTATATTCCAGATTTTATGTGTGCTGGCTAAGCAAAGACAAGTTCACCGTAGGCACCCACCTTAGCGATGATTCGCCTCGGTAGAGCGATACGCCTGAGCGAGCCTCTGAAAGCCTAAGTCGGATTCCTGTAGGGACAAGTCTGGATATCCTTTGCTTCTCGTTCGAGGCAAAGCAGGTCGGGACAGTTGTACTATTGCCGTTTGAGACGGCAGTCCGCTTGAGCGGAACGGGGTGTTACAGAGACACAGCTGACAAAGGACCAGGACACGAACAGTACCGCGAAAACGTGAAATTCAGATTTCACGGAGCCCTGTTCAGGTAGCGTTTTCTCTCTCCTCGTTATTCTGTTTTTCGTTCCGTCAGTTGTGTCGCATAGACTGTATAACCCTCTCGATGCCCGTGCAACTCGCTCGGTATGTCGCGTCCTGTGGTGATCGCAAACCGCGATCCAAAAACAGGAAAAATAATGCCATATTTTACCCCGAAACTGAGTGTGCCCCGCCAAACGGGACGACTTGGTCGCACGCGGTCTTCACCAAAATGTGCGCGTTGTTGATACGGACGTGTGGATTTCGCAGAAGTCGATTTGGATGTGCGTGCACACCGGAATCAACGCGTATCCGCCGACAACGTCCCGTATTCGCCCATTCTGGAACATGCTGTAACTTTGTGTACACACGTCGGATCGAGACAAAAATTGCGCCATCGGACTCGTAGCAATACGCTGGTCCTGTGACCCAAGTTTGGTTCGATTCTGAGAACGTTGACAAAATTGCGTATCGTGGGCCCCATAGGCTCCACTTGACGGGCGATTTTGTGATCGGCTCACCGGAATCCAATTCTGAAAGTTCCGTTGGGTTCGTATCATTGTTCCTGACTTGTTGACACTGAGTTTGAGGAATTTGGAGACCTTTGACCCTGACAAGCTTTTCGGTGCAAAGTGGCCCACATGTGGACCCCGCTTTGACCCGGAAATGTTATTTTTGCCCCTGTATCCAAATTGGACTTAAGGACAGGCATCTCTAGCTATTTGATATTTTTTGAGACTGTTGGTGATGTTTATTTCAGCTTTTGGAGGAGTACCTACATGATCCACTGATACAGGGACAACTGTTGGTATTCAAACCCCAGGCAAGTGTACCTTGCCAAACCCTGCAGCTTTGCTACTTATTTCCTTGACTTAGTTATACAGTGGGCAAGTATACCTTGCCAACTCTGCAGTTCTTATTGCATATTTTCTTGCTTTATTTATATTGCTGTGCATGCTTAACCTAGGACCGTGTGACTTACTTAGCGTCCGATTATTAGTCGGGTGCCAACACTGTACGCAGAGTTGTGTATGTCATCAAGAGATGGACATTCGTGACCCTTTTATATTCTCGTACTTGTCTTATCAAGTACATTATACCCAGGATACTTGACACTATTCATGACAGGATCTTTCTGAGATATTCATGGTGATTTTGTATAGGATACAGATTTCTGACATTGACATTATATTCCTAGATACTCTATGACTTGCTGCATTAGCTATGATCTTGCGTGCCATGTACATGAGATGTTATGGACATGAGACGTGTGATTACATTGGGTGGAGAGAGACACACAGGCTACAGGCTGATTACATATATATCCCCTATTATTGTGAGGCACAAGACTCTGAAACCCGAGCTTGGCCCATTACTCATTATTACTGCTACCGGCTCCCCGACACAGAGCTTATAGTGGCTCAGCCTGAGTACTCGTGATGCTCTCGTCTTGCATTTCACATAGATGGTTACTTACTTACCCTATTTATTGCATTATTTGCTGTACTGCATTTATTTTGGCTTGTATTATCTGTACCTTGCTATGTCCCCTGAGGACCTGGATCTGGATTATGTCCCCAGGATTTGCAGACGAGATCTTTCTCGAGGTATACGGGACCGCAGCAGGAGCTGATACAAGAGATGTACCGACACCTAAGGACGAGGGGTTAGCTGAAGACTTTCCCTGAGCATCTATGTTTCATGCTAAATATTTACTTTATTCAGTCATTTATATTCTGGTCTGTTGAACCATTGTATTAGATTTTTATCGGGTTGTTCCCCGAAGCACTTTGTAGAGACTGGTTGATGATTTATATTTCTTATTTCTGTAGATCATATTTTATCTTGTGTGGATGAGATTAGTTGTGCCATGTTGTCGTAGACTTTATTTTACATCTTAAGTACGCCCTGATGGATCCATTAAATTGGGTTTGTCCATCAGTGTGTGCTGCTGGCCATTGTCACGTGTCTAGTCCCTCGGTATTTTGGGACTGGGGCATGACATAGTTTTTGTGGTGGCCCATGCAGATCTACGACTAAATTATTTCGGTTTCAACTTAGGGACCGAACAAGCCTGCCCTATGGATATGATAAGTTATAGGATCTCATCCATCAATTGAACCATTTTTGAACTCTATATCGAACTCAAAATTTGTTACTTAATTTGCATCCTGTGTTGATTCCTTTGAGCGTTCTTATAGTTTATCTTTTGGTTGCAGAGTAATGGATCCAAGGAACGGAGATGAGAATCCCTTGGATACACCATACGACGCTGTGGTTACTTATGTAGACGGAGTGACACCAGGGAATGGAGGACAAACATCGTAAAGCAATCAAACCGGCCAGCCTAATCCAAGGTTCCGGCGTCATGACATCCCACCTCCGCCACAGTTCACTCCACAGATGCCAGTTTTTCCGCCAGGGCAAGCCATAGATGGGCAACAGATGTTTCAGATGATGTATGCCATGATGCAAGCCCAGCAGCAGGTTCATCAAGAGGCTCAGCGTCACGAGGCAGAGTATTTGAGAACCAGCCTAGTATCAGCAATGGAGCAGGCAAACCCACCAGCGAGGCGATCAGCGACGGGATCTATCACCGATTTTCGTCAGCTCAAGCCTCGTACCTTTTCTGGTAAAGAGGGGCCAACCGAAGTTCACGAATGGCTCACAAACATAAAGCACCAGTTGGAAGCAGCTGAACTTCCGAGAGAGAAATGGATGACTGCGGTCAGGATGCAGTTGACTGAAAATGCACATCATTGGTTGTTATCAGAAGAAATGAGGCTCGGACAGGATCGAGTCACTTGGGAAGAGTTCTCCAGACTCTTCCGAGAGATGTATATTCCAGCAGTTGCACGGTCGGAGCTCAGAGACAAGTTCAACCACCTTATCCAAGGCAATATGTCAGTGGAAGAATACAATGCAGAATTTATTCGTCTAAGTCGCTTCGCCCCAACCTTGATTTCGACAGAGGAAGAGAAAGCTGAGAAATTCTTTGACGGACTGAAGTTCGAGCTCCATAGGTTGATTGGATTGGTCGTACCTACATCATATACCGACGTCCTTGCAGCAGCACGACGCATGGAGCGCGTCATTAGAAGGGAGTCAAATCTGAAGAGGCCAATCACATCAGCACCATCCAGGACAGCACATGGGGATTCAGCAAAACGGTCCCAAAGGAGTATGCCAGAGAGAGTAGCACACAGGGTCATATCTCTCCCTACTTGTCACTACTGCGGCAAGGTAGGTCACATTGAGAGAGAATGCAGACGCAAGTTAGGACTATGCCTGGCTTGCGGATCCAACCAGCATCAAACCAGAGACTGCACAGAGCGCAGAGAGGGAGCACCGAGACTAGCTTTACCTGCACCACGACCAGCTTATCCAGCAGTAGGAGCACCGCAGACAGGAGTTTGAGGAGTCAGACCACCAGCTCCAGAAGAAAATTAGCAGAGACCACCACTGGCACCACAGGCAGCTCTATTTCAGCAGGCTCAGAGCAGAGAGGCCAAGCTCAGGGACGAGGCCAGGCATTTACATTGGCTGTTGAGGAGGAAGCTACTGCAGGAGAGGTTATCGCAGGTACTATTCTAGTAGCTTCATTACCAGCTGTAGCTTTATTTGATTCTGGAACATCGCATTCATTTATAGCAACTAGCTTTGTAGCCACCCATAGAGTAGCTACCGCACCCCTTCCGAAGATAAAGAGAATTCTTACGGGAGGTAGAATTATCCCAGTTAGTGACGTCTGTAGATCATGTTCTGTAGTAGTCTGTGGAAGAGAGATGCGAGCTCAATTTCTGATCTTTTTTATGCCGGATTATGATGTTGTACTTGGTATGGACTGGTTAAGTCAGTACCATGCGACTCTTGATTGCCGACTTGGACGGGTTATATTTAGACCGCCTGGACATCCAAAATTTAAGTTTCTTCGGGGAGCTGTAGAGCAAGGAGTTCAGTCTACTCTTAGGGTACTATATGTAGAAGGGGAGACAGGTTACCCAAGAGTCATATCAGAGTTTGTGGATGTATTTCCTGATGATCTTCCAGGTTTACCGCCTGATCGGGAAATAGAATTCACAATAGACTTAACTCCAGGAGCAGAGCCTATCACTTCATCAGTATATCGGCTAGCACCTAAGGAGTTAGTGGAGTTGAAGGAACAAGTTGATGATCATCTGGAGAAGGGTTTTATTCGGCCCAGTGTTTCACCTTGGGGAAGCACCCATATTATTTGTACCGAAGAAGGATGGAACAGTACGGTTGTGCATTGACTACAGGGCACTTAATGCTGTGACCATCAAGAACAGGTATCCCTTATCACGCATTGATGATCTATTCGATCAATTGAGTGGTGCTAGGGTATTCTCGAAGATTGACCTTAGATTCGGCTATTATCAGATTAAAGTAAGGAAGGAGGATATACCGAAGACAGCTTTCAGGACCAAGTATGGACATTATGAGTTCTTGGTAATGCCGTTTGGTTTAACCAACGCGCCAGCAGTGTTTATGAGTTTGATGAACAAAGTCTTTCATCAATACTTGGATAAATTTATGGTTGTGTTCATTGATGACATTCTAGTATATTCCAAGAGCCACGAAGATCACGAGGAGCATCTCAGAATCATGTTAGAGACATTGAGACAGGAGAAGTTATATGCCAAACTCAGTAAGTGTGAGTTTTGTATGGATAAAGTGCCTTTCTTGGGACATATCATCTCAGGAGAAGGACTTTCAGTTGATCCGGAGAAAGTTGCTGCAATAGAGACTTGGCCTACACCCACATCAGTTGCAGAAGTGAGAAGTTTTCTCGGACTTGCGGGATATTACCGAAGGTTTATAGAAAATTTCTCAAAGATTACAGAGCCTATGACGAAGTTGACACGTAAGGACCAGGAGTTTACATGGACAGAAGACTGCCAGAAGGCCTTTGAAGAATTGAAGAGAAGATTAACAACAGCACCTGTCTTGACTCTTCCTTCAGGGTCAGGAGGTTTTGTTGTTTACAGTGATGCATTAGGTAGTGGAGTAGGATGTGTTTTGATGCAACATGGCAAAGTTATTGCTTATGCATCGAGACAGTTGAAGGTCCATGAGAAGAACTACCCAACGCACGATCTGGAGCTAGCAGCAGTAATATTTGTACTGAAGATTTGGAGGTACTATCTTTATGGAGAGAAGGTAGACATCTTTACTGATCATAAGAGTCTGAAGTATATATATACTCAGAAGGAGCTCAACATGAGACAGAGACATTGGCTTGAATTGATGGTAGACTTTGATATAGATCTGCAGTATCACCCAGGAAAGGCGAATGTCGTAGCAGACGCACTCAGCAGGAAGCCTACGGCTTATTTCTTGACGATGCAGCCTGAGTTATTGAAAGATTTACAGGAGCTTCAGATAGAGGTTATTTTACCAGGACAGAGTAGCTTGCTGGCTAATCTCGAAGTTAAGTCGTCACTTGTGGAAAGGATTAAAGAGGCATTGCCCACCGATGCTAGATTTCGAAGACTTAAAGAGAGGACAGAAGCAGGCATGCAGACAGGACTTCGCATACATGAAGACGGGACATTAAGATTTGGGAATCGCTTGTATGTTCTAAATGGAGAATTGAGACAGGAGTTAATGACTAAAGCACATAGTTCTATGTACTCTATTCATCCAGGAGGAACCAAGATGTACCGAGACTTGAGGTAGTATTATTGGTGGCATGGAATGAAAAGGGAGATTGTACGATTTGTGGCTAAATGTTTAGTATGTCAGCAAGTAAAGGCCGAGCATCAGAGGACTGCAGGTATGTTACAGCCACTTCCTATACCAGAATGGAAGTGGAAACATATCACGATAAATTTTGTCACATGATTTCCAAGGAGCCCCAGCGGAAGAGATGCGGTATGGGTTATCGTGGATAGAATCACTAAATCGACATATTTCTTGCCATTTAGAGTTGGACAGTCCACAGAGGTACTAGCCGACATGTATATGCGACAAATCGTAAGATTACATGGAGTGCCGGTTAGTATTATATTAGATCGAGATTCGAGATTTATATCTCATTTCTGGCGAAGCATGCAAGAGAGTCTGGGCACCAAACTCAAATTCAGCACAGCTTACCACCCACAGACAGATGGTCAATCGGAGCGCACGATTCAGATCTTGGAGGATATGTTGCGATCGTGTATGCTAGACTTTGGAGGATCTTGGGAAGATCATTTGCACTTGGTGGAGTTCTCCTACAACAACAGTTATCAGGCCAGCATTCATATGGCACCATTCGAGGCATTGTACGGTAGAAAGTGTAGATCGCCAATATATTGGAGTGACATTGGTGAACATCAAATACTGGGTCCAGAATTGATAATACAGACAGTGGAGAAGGTAAAATAGATTCAGAATCATCTTCGAGCAGCTCAGGACAGACAAAAGCATTGGGCTGATACTCACAGGCGTCCCCTAGAGTTCAAAGAAGGAGAGCACGGATTCTTGAGGTTCTCGCCCACTCGAGGTACTATTAGATTTGGGAGTAGAGGCAAGTTGAGCCCAAGGTACATCGGGCCATTTGATATTCTGGAGCGCATTGGTGAGGTGGCTTATCGTCTTGCATTACCTCCATCCTTAGAGGGAGTGCATGACGTATTCCATGTCTCACAGTTGAGAAGGTACGTGGCCGACCCAAGTCACGTAGTCGATCATTCAGAGATCGCAGTAGGCCCTAGCTTGAGATATGAATAACAACCAGCTGGCATCCTCGACATCAGTGAGAAGACATTGCGATGACAGACAATTAGACTGATTCGTGTAGCTTGGAAACATCATTCTCCTGGCGAATCGACCTGGAAATGGGAGGATAGTATGCGCTAGCGTTATCCTCACTTATTCGCGCATGCAATTATAACCTAAGCATTCTTGTAATTTCCATAGTTCTTCCTTTAGTAGTTATTCTTTGATTGCGAGGACGCAATCCTCTTAAGGGGGTAGATTGTAAACACCCTGATTTTTCAGAATATTTTAATATAATTTTATTTTATTTTTTTGGTAAATTTTCTGGAATTAAAACTAAGGTATTTTGTGATTAAAAGATTTTTAAATGCTGTTAATTGATATTAAAATATTATGAAAATAATATTTTATGATGTAAAATAGAAAATCGGACATAGGTTAATTTTCTGCGAATTTATTGGACTCCGAAAATATTTTTAAAGCCCTAAAAACCAAGGTAGGATTAAACCTAATTAAACCTGACTGAACCCGGTTCACTTGAACCAAAATAAACTGAACCAAACACTGAACCAGACCAACCCAGCTTAACAGGTCGGGTCAGTTCGGATCCATGAAACCCGACCCAAACCCGAAACCCGACCGAACCCTAATCCTCCGCCGGATTCATTATTCACCGCCTATTTAAACCCCCTCGACTTTCGTGCCCGCCGCCATCGCTCTCTCTCTCTCTCTCCTCTCCTCACCGCCGCAGCCGATGACCCTCGCCTGAATCCTAGGCAGCACCGCCTCCTCCTTCTTCTTCCACCCGCTCAACCCATCGCCGTCGATCTCCTCCGACTGCTCCGCTCGACCCCTCGTTGTCGACCTCCACCGCTCCGCCCTAGCCCCCAGCCGGCCGCACCCGAGCCGCTCGACCAACCACCGCCCATCTCCGCAGACCCCAACGACCCCCGCTCCCCTTCGCAGCAGCGGCCAGCCGAGCCGCCTCCGCCTCGTCGACTCGTCCCCGTTCCGCCCTCGCCATCGATGGGCTCCGCCGACCAGAACGGCCAGCCTCCAGCAGCCCTAGGCACAGTCGCCCCGACACGGACACAGCTCGTGTCAAGGAGACACAGCGGACAAAGGACCAGGACACGAACAGTACCGCGGACACGTGAAATTCAGATTTCACGGAGCCCTGTTCAGGTAGCATTTTCTCTCTCCTCGTTATTCCGTTTTTTGTTCTGTCAGTTGTGTTGCGTAGACTGTATAATTCTCTCGATGCCCGTGTAACTCGCTCGGTGCGTCGCGTCCTATGGTGATCGCAAACCGCGATCCAAAAACAGGAAAAATAATGCCCTGTTTCACCCCGAAACTGAGTGTGCCCCGCCAAACGGGACGACTTGGTCGTACGCGGTCTTTACCGAAACGTGCGCGTCATTGATACGGACGTGTGGGATTTCGCAAAAGTCGATTTGGATGTGCGTGCACACCAGAATCAACGTGTATCCGCCGACAACGTCCCGTATCCGCCCATTCTGGAACACGCTGTAACTTTGTGTACACACGTCGGATCGAGACAAAACTTGCGCCATCGGACTCGTAGCAATACGCTGGTCCTGTGACCCAAGTTTGGTTCGATTCTGAGAACGTTGACAAAATCGCGTATCGTGGGCCCTACAAGCTCCACTAGACGGACGATTTTGTGATCGGCTCACCGGAATCCAATTCTGAAAGTTCCGTTGGGTTCGTATCATCGTTCCTGCCTTGTTAACACTGAGTTTAAGGAATTTGGAGACCTTTGACCCTGACAAGCTTTTCGGTGCAAAGTGGCCCACATGTGGACCCCGCTTTGACCCGGAAATATCATTTTTGCTTCTGTGTCCAAATTGGACTTAAGGACAGGCGTTTCTAGCTATTTGATATTTTTTGAGACTGTTGGTGATATTTATTTCAGCTTTTGGAGGAGTACCTACAGGATCCACTGATACAGGGACAACTGTTGGTATTCAAACCCCAGACAAGTGTACCTTGCCAAACCCTGCAGCTTTGCTACTTATTTCTTTGACTTAGTTATACAGTGGGCAAGTATACCTTGCCAACTCTGCAGTTCTTGTTGCATATTTCCTTGCTTTATTTATATTGCTGTGCATGCTTAACCTAGGACCGTGTGACTTACTTAGCGTCCGATTATTAGTCGGGTGCCAACACTGTACGCAGAGTTGTGTATGTCATCTAGAGATGGACATTCGTGACCCCTTTACATTCTCGTACTTGTCTTATCAAGTACATTATACCCAGAACACTTGACACTATTCATGACAGAATCTTTCTGAGATATTCATGGTGATTCTGTATAGGATACAGATTTCTGACATTGACATTATATTCCTAGATACTCTATGACTTGCTGCATTAGCTATGATCTTGCGTGCCATGTACATGAGACGTGTGATTATATTGGGTGGGGAGAGACACACAGGCTACAGGCTGATTACATATATATCCCCTATTATTGTGAGGCACAAGACTCTGAAATCCGAGCTTGGCCCATTACTCATTATTACTGCTATCGGCTCCCCGACACATAGCTTGTAGTGGCTCAGCCTGAGTACTCGTGATGCTCTCATCTTGTATTTCACATAGATGGTTACTTACTTACCCTATTTATTGTATTATTTGCTGCACTGCATTTATTTTGGCTTGTATTATCTGTACCTTGCTATGTCCCCTGAGGACCTGGATCCGGATTATGTCTCCAGGATTTGCAAACGAGATCTTTTCCGAGGTATACGGGACCGCAGCAGGAGCTGATATAGGAGCTGTACCGACACCCGAGGACGAGGGGTTAGCTGAAGACTTTCCCTGAGCATCTATGTTTTATGCTCAGTATTTACTTTATTCAGTCATTTATATTCTGGTCTGTTGAACCATTGTATTAGATTTTTATCGGGTTGTTCCCCGAAGCACTTTGTAGAGTCTGGTTGATGATTTACATTTCTTATTTCTGTGGATCATATTTTATCTTGTGTGGATGAGATTAGTTGTGCCATGTTGTCGTAGACTTTATTTTACAGCTTAAGTACGCCCTGATGGATCCATTAAATTGGGTTTGTCCATCAGTGTGTGCTGCTGGCCATTGCCACGTGTCTAGTCCCTCGGTATTTTGGGACTGGGGCGTGACACGATGGCTTGGAAAGATGACGAGGGTAATTTGGTCAAAAAAATTGGATCAACCCAGTTGACCGTCAATGTTGGACGAAATCCGTTAAATGTGTGGGGTAACTTACATTATGGTAAAACACTGTGGTGTACCTTGAAATATGACCAATAAAGTGGGGTGCAACTCAAAATTTCTCTTAAAACAACAAGGATCAACAAAGTATTTACATTCTCTGTTCCAAAAGAAAATTGATAAATTTGGTACCCCCCCTCCGTTATGTGACGTTATGGAAGAAAATTTCTTAGTTCTAGAACAAAAGAAGATTATAATTTAGAAAGAGAAGAACTCAAGTGACCCCTGTAGTTATCGAAGAGAGGCATAAAAGTCATGACTGAATGACGAAAGATCGATAGATCAAACCACCGGGACAAATTATTTCTTCCATCTGTAATACAACGTGCACAAAATTTCGAACGTTTCGTCGGACATATCAAAATATATATTTAATTAAAAAAGAACGTGAGAGGATTTCATATTCTCTATTTTTTCCCAAAATGTTCCCAGTTGTTTTATTTTGCTCATTTTCTTTAACGGAACACAATGTGAGCATCGACTAACATTTGGACATCTGGGCCCACTAATTAGAAATTTGTTTCATCAATTTATGTGTTTAAATTTTTTTAACGACAAGTTCTTAAATTATGTCATTTTGACATGTTTCGCACCAATAGTCTTGAAGTTTTTTCCAAAAAAATTTAGTTTCTTTTAGACTTTGAATCTCGAATAAGTTATAATAATTATATTTGTGTCTCCATGACATAATTATTATTTTTATCTTGGACCAACGGTTGACTCAAGTTGTGTTGTTATAAGAATTCTAGTTACTATCTCATGGCAAATCCATAACTACTATAAATTTATTTCTTCTATGTACTAAAGTGACTCTTTTGTCTTATGTGTACATGAATGACGAGTCAACCGTTGGTCCAAAATTTTAATTCTAATTAGATCGATTATGGAGACTAAAATATAAATTTTACAACTTTTTTGAGATCCAAAGTCAAAAAAATTATTTTTGTTATGATTCATTTTCAATTTCCCGTGTTTAAATTTCCACCTCTATTTTCTTTTGCTTCAGCGTACAATCATGTTTCTTGTGTTATTTGCATTCTCGAGTTCAGAACAAAATATGTTTTATGTCTACCTACTCGATTTAAGAGAATCCACAGTGATAATGGTTTTAAGTGTTATATTTTGACTTTAGTAAAAATTTGTAGCACTTGAAGGATGCAATGGATACTTGTTCATACTTGAAAATTGTAACCACCTATTTCCATTAGAGGGATATTTTGGTCATTTGATAATTATTGTGAATTATTATAATTACTATTTATTATTATTATTATTGTTATGCATTATTTATTATTTATTGGGCCTTTGCATTAGCTAGTTAGTTTGGACTAGTACATGGACTTAGTTAGAACCCAATAAGTAGGCGCCATGGCCCAACCAATTAGTCATGACAAGGTTAATAATTAATTAAGTTAGTTAGTTAGTTGAAGATGGAATATTCCCTCCAATTAGCATGATCCATTCCTAATTAATTATGAGAGACTTGGAGAATATACAAGAAACCACTAGAACCCTTTAGAAACTTGGAGAAGGGCCTATTGGATCCATTCCCCAACCAAACCCATGCCCATTAGGGGGCCAGCCACATTTAGGAGAGGAAAGAGAAAGTAGATCACCAATTCAATTGTCATTTCATTCCAATTCTCTTCTTCTTACTCAAGCAGCCAATTCTTTACAAATTATCACCACATCCATACTCAATTCCTCTCATTCTTACCATCCAAGGAGCACTATAAGCTTGGATTGCAAGGAGCTTTGGAGAAGGAGTTTGGCTAGGAACTACATGTCCACATCGTGTCCAATTGGCTTTACATTGAATATCCATCTCCCAATTGGTAGATTATGAATGTTTCCTTCTAATTAGGTTCTAAATCATGCATTTGACTCTTAGGAACACCCCAATGGCATAGGGCTACCTATAGGATGAAGTTCTAGGCCTAATTGTTGTGTATGGACACTTCTACATAGGTTTTTGTATACAATTTGGAAAAATTATGAGATTGCCACATCAAGTGTGTGTCACGAGACTAATTTAGTCTAATTGGACTTAGATCGGGATTGATGGACCGGTTACGTGTCCGCCATTGGACACGAGTATGCCGTATCGCGATATAGTATAATATTTTGCGATACGGAGCTCATTTTGGGCAATTTTGTGCAATTCTCTAATATACTCATTTGTGATAGTTGAATTCACTTAATTATAGTAGCATTCCATGTATTATTTGTGTTTCATTCATATTATGGTGATTTGGAGATGTTGGGTGAGTGTATCATGCTAGGTGGCACTCTAAATGTTTGATCTATTGATTTAGTATCATGTATATAGGTATGTTTAAGTGTGTACTTATATATATATACATATGCATGTTAAGTATTTACATTTATAACTGTGTGTGTGGTGCTTGTGCATATACAAGGGTGTATGAGGAGTGTAAACTGTGTTCACAGGGTGTCATGGTGGTTTGAACAAGAGTACAAGTAAATAGTTGATGTATCAGATTTAAGAGGAAGAATAGAGTACACAGTTATATGCATCAATGCGGAGATGCACATTTGGACATTCCCTAGTAAGGGTTGTCTTGAATATTGTAAATATGATAAGATATAGATGCTCGTGTCGGAGCTAGATTGATGTCAGGTATCAGTAAGACCTATGGGAGGTTGGTAACATTGGCAATGCGTTTTGGTGATGTTCTTGAGTTAGACATCAGTTGTACTCAGTGACTGATACTTGCTAGTATCAGTCACTGTATGCAGTCACGACAAGGGGAAGGAACTGATATTCTGTGACCAGTGAGGCAGAGGTAATGAGGGACCTGGGAAGTGTTGGGGGCTCGAGTGGAGTCCTATGGAGAGTGTTCCCCAATTCAGTTAAAGTATCAGTGAGTTGAGGATGTGTAGAATGTAACTTTAGAAATGGGGGTGGAGTGTGCATCACTGCACAAGTGCAATTGGGGTTGTAAGTCACTACCAATGCAGAGACTAGTAGAGAGAGTAACTGGAGCAGTGGTCAGGCTTGAGGCATGGAGCAACTGATACACTGTGGTGGCAGTAACTAAGGGGGGTACTCAGGTTTCAGATTACAAATGTGCAGTCTTGTGGGTAGGTGATCTCAACTAAGGTATTATGCGTTGTTTATGTTTTAGGGGTGGTGATGTGGGAAACAAGTTAGGGAAGGTCTTAGTTGCAGTATGGAATAGGGAAGGTTAGATCTCAGGGTTGTGAGAATCAGTCTAGTTGAACTGGAGGGGAGTATTAAGTGTACATATACTATGGAAAAGTGATACTGATACATGAGAGTATCGGTTAAGATGAGGTATGTTGTAGTCTAGTTGGGTGTGGCTGAGATACCAGTTCAGCTATCAACTAAGATATCAGTTAGGGTGTTAATATAGGGATAACTTAGGAATGGTTTTACCTTGGTGTCAGTTAATATATATATATATATATATATATATATATATATATATATATATATATAAAAGTTATTTTCATACTTATATCATATAGTATAGGAATAATAACTAGTTTTAGCAAGATACCAATATACCACTAGTATGAGCTAGGTAATGACTAGTTTAGTTAGATATTATCTAATATAGACTGGTGTGATGTAAAATTGACTAGTGGACCTATTTAATCTAGTTTGGACTTAGACATGGCCTAAAAATATCATTAATCAGTCTCCAAAATAATAAAAAATAAAACTTGTCCAACCCATAAAAAAATATTTTTTATAGAAAATAATTTTTTTTTGAAAAATAATGACAATCAAATAAAAAAAAAATTTCCATAATTTTTTTTTAAAAATTTTATGAATTTGTTTTCTCAAAAATTAATTTTTTTAAATTAATTTTTTTTTCACACATTTTTTACACACGCCCATTTTAAAATTTAGTTATTAATCCGGTGAAAAAAACATATATAAAAACAAAATCCATCACCATAGGGATGTGGACCATATCCTCCAACAAACGTATCCCGAGGAGCATCATACCGCCTGTTCTCCCGCGTACGGGTTCACAAAATTTACCAAATCTGCCATCAGCACCTATCTGCCACGCCATCACTGTCACCTCCACCGCGTCTTCTTTGTCTCCATCCTCCCAACGACCAGCGTGCAATATCCGCGCTCGCCCCCAATCCAAACCCTAACCCTAATTCTCAATAAAAATGGCGGCAGTAGAACCACCACAACCGATCTCCTGAACAAGCAAAAGCTCTTCTCACTCACGACCCCAATGGCGGAAAATGGCGAAGAGAAGCTCATGACCGTTGCCCGCCACATCGCCAAGACCCTCGGTCGGACCGACACCATGGCCGGCGACATCCTCGACATCTTCACCACCTTCGACGGCCGCTTCTCCCGCGAGAAGCTCTCCGACTCCAGCCCCGACGATCTCCCCGACTTCTCCGCCGACCGCCCCTTCTCCCCGGTCGAGCAAACCCTAAACTCCCTCGACCGCCAGATCTCCCGCTTCTCCTCCCTCGACGGCCCGATCTGGTCCGACTCCGACTCCGCCGCCGCCTTCCTCACCTCCATCGACACCCTCCTCTCCATCATCCGCGACCTCGAACCCCCCCTCCTCGACCGCGCCGACGACCTCCTCCAGCGCTCCATGCTCCGCCTCGAAGACGAGTTCCGCTCCATACTCGACTCTTCCGACCCGATCCATCCTTCCGATCCGCACAGTTCCGAGGGCGAGGAGACCGACGACGACGACCCGGTTCCGGTCGCGAACCCGGTCTCGAGCTACGACATCGTCATCGACGCGATCCCGCCTGGATCCGTTTCGGACCTCCGTTCCATCGCCGAGAGGGTGATCGCCGCCGGCTTCGGCCGGGAGATCGCCCAGACCTATTCCGCTTCCCGCCGGGACTTCCTCGACGAAAGCCTCTCCCGCCTCGGCGTCTGTCGGAGGACCACCGAGGAGTACGTCCAGTCGACGCCATGGAACGTTCTGGAGGACGAGATCCAGCGCTGGGTCCGCGCCGCGAACCTCTCCTTCCGCGTGCTGTTCCCCAGCGAGCGCCGCCTCTGCGACAAGATTTTCTCCCGCGCTGTCGCGGACATTGCGTTCGTCGAGTGCGTCCGCGAGTCGGCGGTGCAGCTGCTCGAGTTCGCCGAGTCGGTCTCGGCCGCCACGAAATCCCCGGAACGACTCTTTCGGGTGATCGACATGTACGAGATCATCCGTGATCTGTTGCCGGACATCGATCCACCGTTCGCAGATCAGTTCTACTCGGTCCACAAGTCGCTAGGGTCGGCGATCCGGGGGATCTTTATGGAGCTGGAGAATTTGATCAGGAGGGACCCGGCGAAGACTCCGGTGCCCGGAGGCGGGTTGCACCCGATAACTCGTTACGTCATGAACTACCTCCGTGCCGCTTGCGGGTCCCGGAGAACTCTCGAGGAGGTGATGGAGGAGGACGGCGAGGGGATAATTCAACCATCGGATGATCTGGACCGACCGTCCTCGTCGCTCTCTGTGCAAATGGCCTGGATTATAGAAGTTCTGCAGGGAAATTTGGAATCGAAGTCGAAGGTTTACAAAGACCCGTCGCTGAGTCCTATATTTCTGATGAATAACGGGAGGTACATTATAAGCAAGGCCAAGGATAGCGAGATAGCGGTGCTGATGGGGGAGGACTGGATCCGGCGACAGTCGGCAAGAGTTAGGAAATGGGCTGGAGAGTACCAGAAAGCTACTTGGAGCAAGGTTGTCACGGTGCTAAAATTGGATCAGTCTGCATCCTCCACCTCCGCCAAGGCAATCAAGGAGAAGCTTAGGGTGTTCAATGCTTATTTGGAGGAGATCTGGATGGAGCAGAAGGATTGGATTGTGGCCGATGAAAGGTTTAAGGAGGAGTTGAGGGTGTCGGCTGCTGGTTTCGTGATTCCGGCATATCGGAACTTGGTGGGGAGGTGGGAAGGAGTGGTGGGGAATGTGAAGTATGGTTTGGAGGATGTGGAGATGATGATTGATCAGTTGTTTGGAGGAGGGAGTAGGAGGAGAGAGAGAGATCATGGGGGAGACCGGTAGAATTGTAATTTTTCTGTCTTAAAGTCTTTGGTAATTTAGTTTTTGGACATAATTTGACTTGTGATAAAGTTTTGCCAGAACAATCGTGTTCAAAAGAATGCATTTCGTTCTCTTTACTAGTCCTTAGTTTATAATTGCAGATATAGTGTATGCATGAAACTATCAATTGAGCTTAAAATCTCAACAAACAAAGCACTGGAAAGCCATATAGACAATGACAGCTGCTGTAGTTGCAAACTAGAACTTAGATTGCATATTTAACCTAAAATGAACGGCCTGTAGGGAGTGGCAATCCAACTACTATAGAATAGATTTTGCAACTCCGGTCAATTGCGGGAACCTCTTGCCAAAACTCCCTATGTCCATATACTTTTGTTTAGCAATTCCTCAATAAAGAAAATAGTTCTAACCCTAAGGTTGTTAGAACAACATGTTTAGTATATTAGTATATACAACCCCAAATGGAGAGAGAAAAAAAATCTTCCAGATGCAGTTGGGACTCCATTGCAAGCTCATCAGAACACTGGAATTCCATCACCATACTACAGCACCATATCTAATCCTTTTCCCCCTGGAGATAATGCTGTCATAAGGAATTCACTTGAGGCTACACTTTGCCATCGATATCCTGTGTTGTGATGTTCCTAGAATCAAGACTCTAACCAAGCTGTGGTTATAAGATCAAAATTACACGGAAGTATCTGGATTATGCAAGTTTCACCATAGCGAAGCTGCAGCATCATCAATCCGCCAACCGGCAGCATCTGCATCAAACCATATCGAAGCTGAAGCATCATCAATTCGCCAACCGGCATCATCTGCATCAAACACTTGATCTCCCTGCCGATAATTATTTGCATCGAGCCCTCCAAACTGGTCGTTGCCACAATTGTTTGCATCCTGTCCACTGAAAGTCCCACAATCTGGTGGATCAGCATCCAACTCGCTCAACATGTATTCCGCATCAAACATCTCTTGCGGTAGGTGATCAAAATCCCACGTCACTCCCTTCAGCTCGTCCTTCATAACCATCAGTTCAGCTCCAACAGAGCAAGGTGAAGGGGAAGGGTTTGAATTTCGTGTCTTGTCCGCCTCCACTTTAAGATTATTGAGCTCCACCTCATTGTTCGCACTGCTAGGATCAGCTTTAACACAGCAAGGTGGAGGGGAAGGGTTTGCACTTCGTATCTCATCTGCCTCCACTTTAGGATAATTGAACTCAGTCTCATCGCTCCCACTGCTAGAATGGTGTGTAGTAGTAGTAGATTCCTTGCATACCGATGTCATGACAGAGGAGGCTCCGGCTGTGGTGCTTGATTCTACATGATTGAGGCGTGCACAGGGTCCGTACATTGCTCTTGCAGCAGTATCGTAAGCAAGAGAAGCTTCAAAAGCTGTACCAAATGTCCCGAGCCATAGACGTCGGCCTCGATGTGGCTCCCGGACCTCAGCAACCCATTTACCCCAAATCCGCTGCCTCACACCCCGATAGTTGCACTTTGAGTTCTCTGGGCCTCCTTTTCCTCGCATGCAGCCCTTCCTTGAACCTTTTCCTTGGACCTTGCTCATGGAAATCTTGTTGCAGTTTAGTTGCATGTTCTGTTCTTTCCATTTGGCAATAGTCTGTTCGACATAATTAGGTCCACTACATTTCTTCCGAACTCTTTTCTTCCTGAAAGTAAAGAGAACAATCTTCAATATAGGAATATATAAAGTATGTAGGATGTAAAGAAACTATAACAAACAGGAAATAAATCAGCAATCACAATGTGTGATACAATAATAGAGATCTATTTCAAATGATAACATTACTAAAGATTTAATCATGCAATCTTAACTCTACATTTACTGTCTGACATGTTATATATTTTGGTTCTATGGATTACTCTCTTCCAGATGATTCAGAAGATTGACCTAATATGAAAGCAGAAATATCAAGGGACCAAATTTTAGTAAAATATTTTGAAAGTCGTCACACTTCAAGGTGTAGATGATCTCACATTCTTCACATCAAACAACAATTACAGGACAGTAAAAGGACAGTAGAACTAATTCATCTTCCAGGACAAGATCATATCCAGGGGAGTAGGCTGCACTTCAGAAGGCTACAGAGTCAGGAAAACTATAGACCAGTTAACTTACCAGAAAACAAATAATTTTAGGTATCATATAGTTCAATGCACAGTCTAAAGGTTCTTACTTATTTTTATTAGGGGGTTCTACTAGTATTTATTTCCTTACTTGGTTTAAACCCCCTATGAAAGCAGGTTATTAGGCACTGGAGATCTAGTATTGAATTATTATTTGCTAATTATTGAAGCTTGGAGAGATGCTTCTTCAATATCTATTGAATTTTTACTGATTCGCGAACAGTCAAATAACAACCGCATCATCCTGTCCACTTAATTTTCACAAAGAATGACAATATCATTGGTCTATCTTATGAGGTATGGCCAAGTTCAACTCCCAACTTCTTGAGAAAAGAAGACACAATTAAGGTTAATATACCAAGTATTGTCTATATGGACAGCCTACACCAACATGGTTTCAACTTGACTTGAATTTCTAATTCCTGCAGGAAGTTCTCAACTGCCATGGTATGTCCCCATTGGAAAGTTGGTAGATATATGATTAGGTCCGTGCCAATAAACCCGGTGCTGAGATTTCTATTACCCGTCATCCATTTTATGGTTGGAGTTCTCTAGGCACATTCAACTCGTTTATTAGAAAAGGAAAAGATTTGAGTACATCGTATTCCATACCTAGTAAACCAATCAGTTCGTCCTCCAAGCCCGTCCTTTCTCACCAAAATCTAGATATGAAGCAGTCACTACAAAGAAAATTTGCTACAATCAGACAAGCAATTGATCAAACTCAATATAATTGTGAAATATAAGATGTTGGGTTTACTGAAATAGTTTTCTAGAGAATGGTCCTACATCCACGTGGCAATTCCCAAGTGTGTATTTCAATATAAGATACTTCTTTTATTGACTTGTACACATGAGAAGTGTTAGTCCATGTGGTTGGTATGGTAGGATTTTTTTTACTAAAGAACGAATATTCAAATCCTCCAAATGACAAAATCATTTGTTTTTGTCACCCATTTTTTGGAAATTTTTCTTCGAAACTAGGACCCTAAGGGCCTAACGACTTGGGCGTGGTGCAAAGTAGCGATTTGATGGCACACTTCACACTTACGCATTGGATGCGAGATGGCGCTTTTGCACATTATTGTGCCATTCTTGTGCGAGGGTGCGGTTCCGTGAAAAGTCTGCTTCTGCGGGACCTAGGTTCCAGCAAAAAGTTTGCTCTCGAGGGACCTAGGTTCCATCGGGGAGTCGACTCCTGCGATCTAGGTTCCAGTGGGGAGTCGGCTCCCAAGGGACCTAGTTTATAGCGGAAAAGCTATTCCCGCGGGACCTTGGGTCCAGCGAAAAGTCTGCACCCACTGAACGTGTGTTTCATTGTGGGCGTTCCAGTTTTCGTAAGTTTCGAATTAGTGTGGGTTACTGTTGTAACCGCCTACATAATGGAAAGTTACTCTCCGATTTATTGTCCATTATGGAAGTAATGACTGCTAGTGGGGCTTGACGCCTCTGTATATTCACGTCTTTTTTTAGAGGGACTAAAAAAAATATATGCTACGAGAGAAGAGTCGGCAATAGCCAGAAGCCTTGAAGTGTTGTCTAAGAGTCCAAGTGCTCTTCGTACATTCCAAGGATGATAATGAGCGTTCCAGAAGTTCTATTGGTGAATTCGCTGGTCCTTGAAAACAGATCGACGAAAAATGGTCGAATCGTGCTTTGAGCAACAGTAAGTTTAATCACTTCAGCAAAAATTTCTCTCATTATTATTATTATTATTATTATTATTGTTGTTGTTATAGTTGTAGTTGTAGCAATCGTGTTGTAAAGTGTTTTATAACCTTCTTATCCAAAATTTTCTGTAATCGATGAATAAGATAACATCAGCTGACAGGTTCTAGTACAAATTTCTTTCTGGGCTGGTTTATGGGCTCTAGGGCAATTTGTACTTTCTCAGAGATGGGTAGTCTTTGCACTATTACTGAAGAACGGGACACAAAACAAGATGATATGGTGATATTGATATTTTTTAAATAGCTAGACACGAGTAAATTACCTATGCTGCAGGGCACATGTACCGATATGTTGTCCGTGCAACATACGACACAAGGATATGGAAAGAGGTGGGTTGAAGGTTTCTGTAACTTCTAACTGTTGATCAACTTGTAATTGTTGAAATATGTCTGATCAGCCCATATTGGATGAACCTAATTAAATCTCCATGCTTTTGCGATTGATTTATTCTTCTTTTGCATGTAATTCCTTGGGATTGTTTAACACCTTCATCAATCTCCAATTTCCCATCACTTCAATTTCATTTTCCATCCAATTAAATTCCCCAAAAATCAAAAACTTTAAAGCATCTCTCCCAACCCACTTCAGAATCCTTCACATTAATCTCCAAACAACTACTACTAAAGCAAACAACCAAAGGTTCTACTTCAAATAGACCTTAAATTTCCCAAATTCAACAGCAACCACAATGATAAATCAAAAGTACCCATCTATCTATGCCAACCCATCTATCAATCCTTGACCCTCCAAAGAAATTCTCTCACCAACTCATAAACCCAACCTAATTCCCAAATCAACACATTACAATGAACCACAGACTAAAACAAATTGAAACTCAAGTGCATAATAGACAGAAATTGAAAGTAAATAACAATTGAAGAGAATTAACAAGAAAAGGATATTAATTTCTTACTTTTCTGTTTCTTCTTCCATTAGCATAGAAACACGTCTTCTTCTTCTTCCTTGTCCCTCTTCTTCTTTGTTTTGTTCTTGTGCTGTGTTGTCTATGTTCTTGGAATACTTGGGCCGAGGAGAATTTTATATTTCATATGCCAGCAGTTCTGTATTTGTAAACCGGAGTCCACAAATATCTGTGTCTACAAATATCTATATCACTACGTGGCTCTTTCATGATTTGATTGTCGTCTTGCCCACGTAGACAGTGAATAACTTGACCGCGAAGGACTGAGCTGTCTGCTACCACGCGTCGGATTCGTATAAATTTTTTTATAATTAAATTCACACCACTACCACTTTTATCTCCTTCGTTGGTCGGCATAACCGGTAGGTAGTCATTAATTCGATTCATATGTACATGATTCATATAACAAGATGAGAACTATGACTCATTCTTTTTGACCATACTTTTGATCTATGGAGGAAAGCTACTGCAAGTGTCCATGGACAGGTTGGGCCGGATCCTGGCATTTAAAGATGAGATTAATTTGAACATTTTAATGACATTGTTCTAGTCTTCTACTCGTTCCTAGCTTGTTTGGTTGGGAATTGTAAAATTTGTTAGAATCAGGTAATTTGCTTGTCATTTCAAAAAGGTTGCAGGAATAACTCCATTCATCTGCTGAACAAATGAAATTTATTATTATTATTATTGCTGTGTATGATAGAAAAGAGACTTTGGTTAAATCAGTGACTCCTTTATCTCTACTTACAAATATATAAATTAAACTCGGATCTTTAGACTATTTTGGTAGTACGACTATAAAATTTATTTGTTTAGATATTTTCGTAATATAAGAATATGACTAGATATTTTATATATCGATAATATATAAAAAAGAACATGACGTCTCTATCAAGATAATTCTATTCAATCAGATATTGATTCTTAGTTTCCGGAGCACAAAATATATACAATAGATCAACTTTCGTGCTTGGCAATTATAAGAGTAGCAGTTATCAAGTATTTTTAGAGTACCGGTTATGAACGGTTATGAGAGATCCGATTTTGAATGATTTTAAGTAGCGACTTTTAAATCAATCCAATCCATGCTTGGTAACGAACGGTTTTGAAAGACTTTTACAAGAATAAATGAAATAAAATTAGTAAAACGTTCGAAATCCACTAATTTATGGTGTTTATAAAGCCACCCAAAATTATATTACATCGGCTTTGGAGGATTTTTGAGTCGATAAAAATCGGTGCCTCATAAAATTTATCAAGTAAGGGTTTTCATAAACGGTCGGTTAACAAACACCCAAAACTCGATCAAAATATCGTTACCAAGCAGACCTTTACATGGTCGGAAAAAAAATGTTCATATTAAATATAGAGAGGAAAAGAGGAATATTTGAGTTTTCTTTTCAAATTTTATTGCATTGTTGTGCAAAAATACAATATACATTTTTTTTATAGACCCTCCATTTTTTTTGGAAAGGTTTTTTATGTTACTGTATTCTCAAAATCAATATATAAAAATTAGTAATGTGCATGTGCATTTCACGTACGTAAAAAAAATGTTGAAAAAATATTAATATGAATTTATTATAAAAAATTGTCATTCCTAGGATTTGAACTCAAGTAACCATATCATCTTAACCACTTGAGTTAGAATTATGGGCTATTTGATTTTACCCCATGTTAGATTAGGTATTGATATTATCCTCCTGTTAGATCAAAAGTTGAGTTTACCTTCCTGAAAATGTCGTTAAAAACTTATTAACGACACTTTGAAAACTTTTAATGACACTTTGAAAACTTTTAACGACATTTTTCAGGGAGGTAGTCTCAACTTTTGTCACGCCCCAGTCCCAAAATGTCAGAAATCTAGGCCACGTGTCACTGGCCAACTGACACGTCACTAAGGGCTTAATCCACTTTGATGGACCCAAAGGAACGTGCTACGCTGTCCTAAAATACTACAAGTACAAACATGTATATCTATCTCATCCACAACAAGATGTCAGAAAAGCAAGTGCTGAATATATATATAAAACTGAGTCTGATACAGTACACAACTGGTGAGAATACAAGCCTACTACAAAAACTGATAAAAGCGCAGAAAAATCAGATAGACTAAGCAGTGTCTATCTGAGAAAAACATCTCCATCTCCAAGTGGCAGGCCTCTATGGTCAAGCATACTCTGAGGGTGTCTCCTCGAGCTCCTCCTCGGTAGCACATCTAGCCTCCTGATCAGGGCCGTACACAGTGGGGTAGAAAGCCTCGTCTAGATCTGGCAGGGAACCAGGTCCTCAGTGGGACATAACAAGATACAGAAAATGACATGCCATGTATGTAATACTGAATAAAGGAAATAAATACAGGGTGCTAACCATTCTAAGTGAAAATGCAAGTAAAGATCTCGTAGTACGCATGGGAATGTGTGGCTAGACATACGCTGACGTAATTCATCAATCGTGGTGACTGGCTAGTATATGTGTCGTATGCCCCCGGACTCACGGGTAGCTCTGCAATCGACCATCTCCGAGGAGCATGGTACGAAGGTATAATCATATATGGAGGGGGTGTCCCATACGTCTACTAGTTATCTTTCCCATCCCAATGAAACTAAATATCAAGTCGTACATTTTCTGAGTTATTCTAAATCCGTGATGCGGGTCACACGTACTGGTAGCTAATCAAATACGCAGCTCACATCCATATATGTAATGCAACCATGTTGCGTGTTCCCGTGATAGTGTCTAGGAGAATATCAGGATACTCTCACAGTGTTGGTGAGTCAGTAAGACTAAGTTATTTACACTAATTGTCAACGTATCAGTTGACTGTACCAGAGGCAGTCTCAGGTACTCTTGGTATATGAATTTCAGAAACAAGAAGCATATAACAGTATTTGAGAATTTAAACATTAACTTGGCAAGGTATACTTGCCTACTCCCTGATAGTGTTGATAACCTGATCTCACAGTCAGGTTTGAGGTTGCTGGTGACAGGGGGTCACTGGCTGTGCTGTAGTTGGTTTCTGTTAAAATAGACAGGGTTCGTGAATATTATGATTGTAATATAAAGTATATATATATATATATATATATATATATATACTTATATAGTATGTATATATATTTAGATATATATATAATATATATAGCAGTATATATAGTATATAAAGAACAGAAAAAAATGCAGTAAATAGTAGCAGGGTATATCCACTGCTATATATATAATAATATAATATAATATTATCAGGGTGTATCCTCTGATTTATAATAATATAATAATCAGGGTATATCCACTGATATATAATTTAAATAAATTGAAATGACAGGGCAGAAGTAAATACATATATATTATCAGGGTATATCCACTGATGTATATATATATAGGTAAATTGAATAGACAGTACCGAATATATATATCTATGTACCATAATATATAGTACTATGTATAGTATATATATAAATTGAATTGACAGGGCAAGAAATGTAAGCATACATATATAATATGTGTAAGCTGTATTATCCAGCTGAATAATATATATATATATATATATATATATATATATATATATATATATATATATATATATATATATATATATATATATATATATATATATATATATATATATATATATATATATATATAATATATATATATGTACTGTATATCCAGTACTATAATATTAATAACAATATGTATATAAGTGCACATAAATAAATAAAAGAAAATGCATAGAATATATACATACATATATACTATAAATAATAGTAATAATATAACACATATATATAATATGTTATATATATACATATACATAACATATATATAAATATATGTATACATATATTTATATATATATATAAGAAAAAAAAACAGAATTAAAAATGCATTAATAATTATTACATAATAGTATATATATATAAATATACATATACATATACATATATACTTATAAATATATATAATTATATATGTATAGAATAATAGTTATATATACATATATTTAGTAAATATATAATAATAGTATATACAGTATAATATACTGTATAATAACAGTATATAATACATATATATTATAATGTATATAGATATACATATAAATACATAGTAATATACATATATATATACATATACATATACATATAGGAATATATATATATTTACATATATATTAGGGTTTAGGGTTATACCCTCTGACAGGTGGGCCCTAGGGGTCGTCGACGGCCGGTGGACGGCGGCGGAGTCGGCCGGAGGCGGCCGGAGGAGCGGGGAACAGCAGCAGTAGCTGTTAGCAGCCGCAGCAGAGTGCGGGGGCTGCCGGCGGCCGAGGAGCGGCGGAGGTGGCCGGGCAGGGTGCGGGTTCGACGGAGGAAGGAGGGGGCGGTCAGTTTGGTGGTGGTGGCGGTGGTCCACGACGGCAGTGGCGGTGGCTGGAGGCCGTCGGAGGTGAAGGAGGGGTTGCTATGCGGGTGTGGAGGAGGATGCTGCGGGGGCTAGGGCGGCCGGAGGAAGCGTCGTGGGGCGGTGAGGGTTGGTGGTCCGGTGGAGGGGAGGACGGCGAGTCGATTGGTGAGGGTGGTGACGGTGCACGGTGGCCGAAGGCGGCGTAGGGGGTGGTTCGGGTGATGGTGGCTGTGGGTGGTGGTGTTGGGGAGATGGGGTTGCGGGGGCTGTGGCCGGCGGAGCAGGGTGGTGCAGGCGGGTGGGGCTTGGCCGGAGGGAAGGGAGGGAGGTGGCGAAGGCTTCGCCTGAGTTTGGCCGGAGGGGGTGGCCGGAAGTGGCTGAGGGAGGAGATGTAAGTTTGAAGAGAGGGGGGGGGGTCGGTTTATATAGGGTTTGGCCCAATGGCAGTTTAGTAAATAAAGGGAAGTTTGGGGGTATTTTGGTAAATTCGATTTTTGGGATATTTTTGCAGGATTTTTCTGGATACTTAATGCCACATGTAGGTGTTAGGGTTAATAGCCAATGAGGTTATGCCACCTCACATGCATTTTGCATAAAAACCCTTGTAATTCCATAATTTGCATAAAAATCCTAAAATTGATATTTTACGCAATTACGCAATTTACCTGGTTTTAAATACTGATTCCCCGGAATACTAAATTGTACAAAAATGGGGGAAATAGCTGGGAAAAATATTTTGGACAGTGTGGGGTGATCCTGGGCAGAGTCAGGGTCTGATTTTTGGGTGATACAGATCCTCGTATTTATTATTTAATAAATACTGTGCACGGTGTTCACTAATTATTTTGAGGCAGTTAGGGTCATAATTTCTCTACGGTGTCAATACGATAATTGTAATACAATTAGAGTAGAATATTATCGTATTTTTGTTTGGGCAAAACAGGTGCCTACTGGTCCTCAAATCTCTAGGGATTCAGAGATGGGTAAAAGCAGAAATTTAAATAGGAAATAAATACGTACGTTTGTAACGATATTTGGACGACTAAAACGAAGTATCAAACAAGGTTTCTGGGAGTTGCACAAAATACAGAAAAAGTAGTCTAACAAGTCTAGGGCAGGTATGTAAAATTTGTTTAGGGTTTAACAGCTAGTGGGATGTCCTAATTAATTGTGTAATGAACATGTGCACAATCAAATAGATTATATAATAAATAAAATTTTAAAAAGTTGCTATAATTCTAATTAGTCTAAACTAATCCTAAATTACTAAAATCTGGTCGAGGGAGTTTACAACTTTTGATCTAACATGGAGGTAATATCAATATACCTAATCTAACAGGAGGTAAAATCAAATAGCCGTAGAATTATTTAGTTATAAATATCTCATATTATGTAATTAAATGTTTCGTTAAGTTTTTTTAAATAATTAATAGAATATTTATGTAGTTATTTAGTTATCTTATTTATTAATTTATTTAGATGGATGATATACATACGACTTGGAGTCTCATTTTTGAGCCGTTTTCAAACCGTATTATTGAATTAGAGATAACCATATTTCAATTAACACTTCAAACTTCCAATTATTTATATTAAATAGCATCTAAAAAAAATTATTTATATTAAATAAGCTATTAATTCTGTTTATAAAATATGTTTGTTGATTTAAATCAAGGCTTCGGGAACTTAGACTCCTTGATTAACATAAAACTAATAAACATCAATGAAACACGTGGTAAATGGTAGATGAATAAAACAAAGTTGCAAGTAATTTATAAATATGAGCCTGTGAGTAGGGGTGACGATTTTATGATCGAATAAGTAAAAAATTACAAAATCGGAAACCTGTGTTGTATTCATAAAAATCCAGCCGAACCGAATTAAAACCGTTCGATACAGATTCATGAGCCCGAGTGGGTCTGTCATTTACATAAACTTTTGTCAAATGTTGAAATTTTTTATACTTGGTCTCTACAAAGATAGTCTCACATTGTCTAGAATTCTAAGTGTATATTTCAATATAATATAATATTTTGTATTGACATATACACATGGAGTATAGTTCATGTAGTCAAGATTGGGGATTTTGTTTTAAGAGATGCAATGTTCGAATCCTCATAAAAATATTTATGTTTTCTGTTGTATAATTCTTTAAATTTTTTCTTAGGAATGTAGTTCCGAAGCGATTCGAGCTCGGGCTCAAAATGACGTTTTGATGGTATAATTTGCATTTCGGACGGTATCGCATCAGCGCTTTTGCGCTTTGTTTATACATCGGCACTTTTGCGCTTTGTTGCGCGTAGCGATCTGTACGGACGGGACTGCTGCAATGCTGAGTTGTTCGATTACTCCAAAGGAATATATAACTGTCCTGTTAATAGGGGGGGGGGGGGGGGGGGGGGGGTGTCCGAATTTATTGTCGATTTTGAGTAGTGGGCTGCTCAAGGGACTGCCTCTCCTTATTATATATTCGTTTGTTCTTCCTTTTGAAATATATATATATATATATATATATATATATATATATATATATATATATATATATAGAGCGAGCGAGCGAGTTCGTGCAAGAGTCCAAGTGCTGCCGAGGAGTTCGTGCAAGAGTAACACAAGAGCATTTGTGGTTTTGAACTTACTAGTTCCTAGGAACAGATCGACGGATATAGATCGAATCTTGCTCCGAGCAACAGTAAGTTTACTATCCGACGAGATTTTCTTTTTCTTCTGTTTTGTCTTCTTTTTTTGTAGCGTGGTTGCAGTTTCATTTCTGTCTTTTAGAAGTGAGCTTGTAATCTTCTATTTTCTGGTTTTGTAAATGTCGCTATAAGTGTTGTAATTTTTTTATTTTATTTTTCAGGTACTTCCAACCAATATTGTAATCGAAATAACAACAAATACTAGTTGTTTTGCACTTCATGCTATTCATCCTGTCGATTCATCCCGTCGACTCCATCCCGCCGTCACGTGAAATTTTTTTTATTGGCTGGTAGTTTTGGATGTGGGCCCTGCACGTATATTCAGGGAATAGGGGAGGGACACTTGGCGGCGGACTTGAAGGAGGAATGGAATTGGAGAAATTTTTAGTATTTTCCTTCTGGAATATACCATATTATATGGATATTCACCTCACGTGACCTGCAGCAAGTTGTAACTAATATCTTGTGCAACTAGCAAAAAGTTGGGATACATAGTATCTCGTACATGGTATTGAGAAGTCTCAATCTCGTACCTCATTTTAGCGTTAATTTTATTGGACGAAATAAGTATTGTTAGTTACATATTTTTTTTATTTTTATTTATGCAAATTAAATTTTAATTTATTAGTAATACCCACCTTCTAATGTTGTATGACGTGGCCTGGGTAGGAGTTGCACCGGGATGGTCGATGGAGTGGCATGCTATAGGTTTTTGGTTAATGATAATGAGATGAGGTTTCGCAAAGCAGATCAAACTAATCATTTGAATTTCTTATTAAAAGTCTCATTGTTAAAGTCATATTTTGTTAGAGTGGGACGAGGTTTGGCAGATTGAAAGTAGATTCTTTGTCCATGAAGCTTATGTAATAAGTTTGCGCAAGAATTAGGACTTTGTTTTCCTTGTCATACTCTTTTTCACAGATAGGAATACTAATTTGCTTATTTAGTTAATCTCACCTGGTAACAGCTGAAACCGTGGACTCTCCTCCTCCACCACCACCAAATATGTCTTTGGTCAACATCATTACCTTGGTTATAATAACCTGAGTTATTTGTATTTATCCTACATTACTATTCCATAACTCTATTTCCTCCTCTCTCCCACATTTAGTTAAAAAAAACAAATTGACTTACCTTCAACTTTATTTACCACAATTCAAGGTACACCACACCCTACACAATTTCCATAATGTTAGAATCATCCCACTTTTAACTGGATACAGTATAAAACTAACGGTCAACTTCTTTAACCCAAATGTTTTGAGACCAAAATATTCCTTCCCATTGTCTTCTTTTCCGCACCTCCCTCCTGCTTCCTCCCTCGTCCCCATCGCGGACATCCAGCGCACAACATCCCCTCCCGCCGCTCTGACTGTAGTGTCCCGCTTCTAGCACGGGAAAAGGGTTATGGAACACTGTCGGTATCGGTTGATCGGGACAGATTGAATCAAAATTATTTTCTTGTTATGGATTAGTTTCTTCGGAATCATGTCCATATTCAGAGGATTGTGTCTCAAGGAAGGATCTTGCGGCAGAGTTGCGGGTGACCTTTCCACTGCTTGGTTTTTGTTGCCGTTTTCGCTGCCGCTTCGCTGCTTTCGTGTTGTTTTATGATTACAATTTCGTGAATGTTTGTCACGTCCCAGTCCCAAAATACCAAGGGACTAGCACGTGGCAATGGCCAGCAGCACAACTCCAATGGCAAACCCAATTTAATGGACCCGTTAGAGTACACTTAAGCTGTAATACATATAAAATGATATACAAATATCTGTCACAGTTTACGTTTACATATCTAATCTCATCCACAATAAGTAACAAAATTACAAAGAATAAGTCCAGTCACAATAATCTGTCCAACCAAAGCAATATAAATGATGTCACGGGGAACAAACCGTCATCAAAATAGAAAAAAATAACTCCAAGTACAATATCCAGAAGTCACTACAAGATCAAATATCTAAGAACACTAAGCATAATAAATGAATGGTGAGAATATTGTGTGCTCAGGAGAAGTCCTCCGGAACAACCTCATCCTTTGCAACATGTACGTCTCCAATAGCAGCACCTATACCGTAAACCTCGGAATATCTCTCCTCGTCTACACCTGGGGACATAATCCGAATCCAGGTCCTCAGGGGACATAGCAAGGTACAATAAATACTCAAGCCAAATAAAATACAGTAAGTAAAAACAGATCCTTATGGAAAACTATGTAACCAGCTAAGTGAAATACAAATGAGAGCATCACTAGTACTCAGGCTGAGACTACTACAGACTCTGTGTCGGAGAGCCCATAGCAGCAAGTAGTATCTCGTAGGGCCAGTAAATGTGCCAAGCTTTGGTACAGAGACTAAAGCACCTCCAGTAACATAGTATATATATATATATATATATATATATATATATATATATATATATATATATATATATATATATATAATCAGCCTATAGCATGTGTGTCTCTCCCCACCCAATGTAATCTCATATCTCATGTCCATAATACGCAAGATCATGACCTCTAGCTAGTACAACGAGTCATAATGATATCTATATAATATGCAAGTCTCATATCACGAATCCTGTAAGCCTATACATAATCACCATGAATAACTCAAGAAAAATTCTGTCACATGAAATAGTGTCAAGTGTTCTACAGTCTAACGTACTTGGTAAAGCAAGCACGTAAAAATAGGATCGTGGAATCAACTCTCTAAGTGATGTTATACGACTCCGCATACGGCGTCGACACCCGAATCTTGTTCGGATGCTAAGCAACGTCTCACGGTCCTAGGTTGAACATGTACATCATAAGAGTATATATATATATGGAAAGAAATACAAACAGATAATATAATATGATCTACTGCAAGTTTGGCAAGGTACACTTGCCTGGGTCCTGAACTCCGTCAACTACTCCTAGAAAAGTGGAATATGCAAGTACGCCTTCGAATGCTGAAACAAACATCACCAATATTTTCAAAATACATGAAATAGCTAGGATTGACTACTCATAAGTCCAATTTGGACACATGGGACAAAATTAACAGTTTTGGGTCAAACACATGTGGTCCACTTCGCACAAAAAAATGTATCAGAGTCAAAGTACTCCAAATTTATCAAACTTAGTATTTATGAGTCTAGAACGATGATACGAATCCAACTTAACGTCTAGAACTGGATTTTGATGAGTTGATCACGAAATTGTCCGTCATGTGGAACCGTGGGGCCCACGAAATAATATTTCGTCAACGTTCTCAGATTCGAATCAAACTTGGGTCATAGGACCAACGTAATGCTACGAATACAATGGAATAAGATTCGTTGCGAACCGACGAGTACACATGAAGTTATGGTAAGGTGTCGAAATAGGTCGATACGGTATTTATTGGTGGATACGTGTTGATTTCGGCATGCACACACATCCAAATCGAATTCAGCAAAATTTTATACGTCTGCGTTCATGTTACGCACCATTCGGTGTAATCCTTATGCGACAATGTGGCCTCGTTTGGCTGGGCGTACCCCGTATCGGAGAATTTTGGTTTCCCGAAATCAAGTTTTTTGACAGTTTTCAATGTTAAATTAATCACTGAATAAATCAAAATAAAATAAATTATTTAAAGGGTTTAAAACTCGGTTATGTTGTTTTCATATAGGAAAACGAATCACTTGATTCGACATCACGGTTTGGGAGTTATTGCTCTCGAAACATGGTCATTTGGAAAGTTTTAAAACTATCGCAAAGTCAGTTTTTTGTCCGACTTTCGGGTCGACTTTCTCCTAATATAAACTACTTTTAATCAATACTCTTGAAGGGGTTTGAGGTCCTTCATATTATGAACGTATACAAACAAGAATCTCATAATAAGATCGAGCGAGAAGGTCGTGCTCATACCTCGAAGAGGGACTAACGAAAAGGATGTTGCTGCTACTGTCTCACTCGCGGCTGTCCGCGTTTGCTCGCGGCTTTCCGCGCTCGCTCACGGTGGTTGGAGACAGTCGGAAATGGCAGCCTGGGTGGTCGGGTTGCTCCGGGGTGGCGGATGGAGGGAGGATTTTCTCTGGGGTTGGGGCCGGCCGGAGCTCCAAGGAGGTGGAGGAAAAGATGACCGTGAAGGAGAGGAAGAGAAGAGGGAGAGGATAGGTGGAGGTTATGGTTGGGGAAGATAGGGTTGGCTGAACAATGCATGGGGTGGGTTCTCCTAGGACTTATTAGCTATAAGTGGTATTAATGAATGGGGAGAAAAAAGTTGTAATTTACAAACTAAAACCAAAGGTCCATGGTAACTCTCCCTTGAAACCCGAGCCCTCCCTTTCCTTTGGCTGCGGTTGGTCCCCCTGCTCTATTTGAGTGTATACATGGTGCACTTTAATTAAGATGGTCCAAGGTTTATGCTATTAATAGGTTTATGCTAAAATTTAAATAAAAGAAGGTAAAAAGTGAGATTTGGTGTGAGTAAAAATGGTGTTTGGTGAGTAGGAAGGTGGGGGATGGGTTTGTGGTGTTGTGTATGAGTTAGACAAGTTGGTTTAAGAGTTTAAGTTGGGGGTTCTGGCTCATTCATGTTTAATTAATAAAAAATATATGATAATCTAAGGGTAGTTCTTAGGTCATACATGCATCCTCGAATAAATGAGGATAACGCTGTTGTATGATGTCCTCTCGCTCCCAAGTGGATTCACCTGGAGAGTGATGCTTCCAAGCTACCCGAACTAGTCTGATCGTCTGACCCAACGTCTTCTCACTAGTATCCAGTATCCCAACTAGCTGTTCCTCATAAGTCAAACTCGGACCTACTGAAATCTCGGAATGATCAACTATGTGACTTGGGTCAGTCACGTACCTCCTCAGCTGTGAGACATTGAATACATCATGCACTCCCTCTAGAGATGGGGGTAATGCAAGACGGTACGCCACCTCACAAACACGCTCCAGAATATCAAAAAATTCTATTGTATGGCCGAACAGTATCAGTTTCTTATTTTTTGGAGGAAAATTGGGTGAAAGATTTTTTTGTCAATCAGTCCAACCGGGTGTAATTGAATCGAAAGGAGTGAAACCCTGTCACAAGAAAGAGGCCTCTCCTACGGGTCCAATATACCTTGGAATCAACTTGCCTCTGCTCCCGAATCGAATAGTGCCACGATTAGGTGAGATCTTCAGAAACACATGTTCACCTTCCTTGAACTCCAAAGGTCGATGGTGTGTGTTAGCCCAGTGATTCTGTCTGTCCTGAGTTGCACGCAGATGGCTCTGAATTTGCTTCACCTTTTCAACTGTCTGCATTCACTACCAGAATAAGTCAAATTAGCGACGTTTGGAAACGTCGCTAAATGGCATAAAAATATCGCTAAAAAAATTTAGCGAAATAAATAGCGACGTTTCAATGAAGACGCCTTTAAGCTAGTCGCTGATATAAAAAAATGTCATAAAATGTCGCTATAGCAACGTTTTCTAGCGACGTATTTGCGTCGCTAGTATTTTTATATTTGCGACGTTTAGTGACGCAACGTAGCTAAATTAGCGACGTATTGTGTGTCACAATACGTCGTTAAATTTTTTCTATTTAGCGACGTTTTACAACACATTTAGCGACATTTTATTGACCTGACAAATAATGCCATGTCAGCAATTTAGCGACATTCAACGACGTATTTAGCGACATATTCAGCTATATTCAGCGACGTATTTAGCAGCATATTCAGCTATATAAACGTCGCTAAACGTCGCTAAATGTCGCTAAATTTTCAGTGAAAAATAAAAAATAGAATATAAAATGGTTTCTAAACCAATCTTCCTGCAGTTTATGAATTTATAATTTATATAAATAGACCCGGAGCAACCCTCCGTTGAATTTTCTGGGTCCGCCGACCTCTTCGGTGGAACACTCAACACTGATAAATTAACATACATTTAATATGAATAATATAGTAAAATTTGAAAAAAATGAAACATTGGGATTACAAACCGAGCCTGGAGAAAATCTTGTCGTAAAGAATACAATAAATATCCACACAACTGAGTGTAAGAAATAAAGTCTGAAAGCCTCAAAAATAAAAAATATTCATAAATGACCAAATATCATAGGTCAAAACACAAACAACCACTAAACTATCATAACTAGGACTACTACGGATCTGCAGGAGGATGACTACCAGCACGCATCAGGGATAAGAATAAATAATACTGCTCTCATGAAATCGACACCGATGTCGATAGAGAAGGCAGTAACATCGGCGGAGTCTGTGTCGATAAAGGCACACCAGGAGGACGTATCAGCTCCAACGCTGCTAGTCGATGGTTGTATGAATCCATGGTAGATAACAACCTCTTACTAATATGAACCATTGAATCCTGCATCATCATCAGCCTCTCGCCTATCGACAGTTGTGATGCCTGCAGCTCCGTCACGCTACGCTCTGTCGACGCTCTAAGGTCAATTGTCATATCCCTGAGCTCCATGATGTTGCGCTCGAGCGTATCAAATCGTGCGATGAGCATCACATCGTCCGCCTGCGGCTGGGACAGGGGATGCTCCTCCATCCTTCATAGCAACGCATCACGGAGAGACGCAATATAACGGTCAACGGTCTCCTGGACTCGGGCTGACGCCTGCGAGGGCTGTGGGGAATGCGCACTTGCAGTGGAGGCCCTAGAGGACTGCATCATAACAAGGGCGCCATAGGATCCCGTACCGTAGTACGTAACCCTCTGGAGACCACCAGCGACGGTCACCCACAGCTCGTCCGCTGACGGAGATGGAGAGGGCTGCGAGGAAGTACCAGCCTCTCCCGCTATAGGTGCACTAGCAGTCGTCCGCTCATGCAGCCTAAGATACTGTGCCTAAAAAAATTTGGATACTCGATAATTGCTAATGCGTCTAAGATACTTATTACTAACTACATGGATATTTATTTGTATATTTTCTAAGTTATATTAACATTAACACAAAGTAAAGTAATACTTACATAGGTTTGCGAGACCCTCTCATCGGTGAGATTCTCGCCCTTTCGATGGGTGGCCAGAAAGACGGTCACCATGTTGGCATCCTCACCCCTCTGTACCTGTTAAAAATATATTATTTAGTTCTAAAATTAAATATTTTATCCTACTACCATTTTATCGTACTTGTATTAAAATAATATATCTGAAATAAAAAATATAACAAACCATAGAAATGTTTCGTCATCAGAATCGGGCCACCACACCACTTTGCTGCCTTTTTCCTACCTGTCTTGGCCTTCTTAGACCTTTCCTTGTACCTCGGATCATCGAATCTAGCCCTCATCGCAGGACACTGCTCAAGCGTGATCCAACCTTGGATCGATTTTCCTTCACGATCACGAGCCTTTTGGTCATCCAGAGCATCACGGATCAGCTTGGCGGCAACGACATGAAATATTTGCTCGATCAACTTGGCCCGGTGCGGTGGATAGAAATACGTTTGCTACAAGAAGTAATTTAGTAAGTTATATAATATGCATAAATTAGACGATTGATATTAAAAAAAAAATACTTTTACCTTGAAGTGAAAAAAATCAAAAATGCCTTTCTCTTATCCGGAGCATCAGAGTAGTTGATCCAAGGGCCACCATAGTTGTAACTCAGAAAGTGGCCCATGCGTCTCTTTACCGACGAGGGACGATATCTATATAGAGATAATTATTTTTATCAAAAAAGTAAATATATGATGAATAAAAAATACACGATATATATGATGCTAAACCAACTAATTGACTTACTTTGTACCGTCAGCCCAAATCTCTGTCCTAGTCTTGTCCGGAGGTGCGTATGGAGGATCTCGCTGATGCTGGGACGATGTCGGCTCAACCTTCACCATATGCTCATCTGTCTCCATGGTTCCGTCAGCAGAAGGAATACTGGACGAGAGAGTAGTCTCAGTCCTAGAACTACTCGTCCTAGGAGTGCTGCCACGTAACGTCGTCGCATTCGAAGATGTGATTGGTCGATATACTGGAGTACTTGGCACCGAGGATCCAAAACCAACAATAGGCAGTATCGAAGGAGCACTCCGTCTACCTCGGGACCTGCCGAATGCTCTGCATTGTCATGTCATACCTGATAACAACATATGATGATAGAACAAATAAACAAATATATAGTACATTTTACAGTCAAAATATTATGCATATCTCACAACATTAATAGAATTGCACAGTAAATAACTAGTAGTGTCACAAGTCTAAATGGATAGTACATTCTACATTCAAAATATTTTATTTTTAATCATCTTCAGAAAATTTATCTTGTTCACCTTTCTCGTCCTCCTCTTCCTCTTCCTCATCATCTTCACTTTCATCTACTTTGTCTTTGTCTTCGTCTTCCTCTTCGGATAATTCTATCTCTTCTACATTATTAGTCGTGTAATGAGTAACTTTCGTTGAGTCAACATCTACAATATTTGTTACAAGAGGTAGCTCGTCCTCCTGATAAGCTATTTTGCCAACGTCAAATGTATTTCTAGCTTTAGTCTTGCATACTGCCCACCAATCTGACCTCGCTGTCCCCCGTCTAGGATAAGTTATGAAGTACACGAGCTGATCCTGACTTGATAGGATAAATGATTCGTACCCTTGATATCTACACTTGTAGTTTATATCCACAAGACCATGCTTGTCAATTTTCCAACCTTGATCTTGAATCGGATCGAACCGTTCACACTTGAATATCATGATCTTAGCAGGTTCTATGCCATAATTATATGTCAACTCCACAATCTCTCGTAAGATGCCAAAGAAATCATTGCCTGGATCGACATCTTTGTAGTTCGAAGATTTGATACACAAACAACTATTTTTCGTGGAATCAAGATCCAAAAAGATGTCTCTGATCGGACCATTTGTTGACTTGAACATAAATCCATTCACACAGTAACTTGGCCATATTTTGACGGCAGTTATTGGTCCCTTATCTAGAGTTCTAATAGATTTAGTCTCGGGTGTTATTAGACGATCGACCTAAATACCAAAGTAGCGATAGTAAGTTATTTATTGTGCAAGTGCATACAGAAAAAGTAATTACCCAGCTTCTTACATATGCGCTCAATCAAGAAGGAAAATGACATCTTATTTCTTGTTCTACTTCTTCGTCTGTTATGTAGGGTCTAACCGACCTCAGCTCATCATTATATGTACTGAAAAGCTACGAAGCAACGACTGATTAGTAGCATAATATTAGCTTATAATATTATATTGAGATGACATAATCGTGGACATATTAATTACTTATCCCTCTAGCTTTTTCACTTCATCCTAGTCGCAATTGAGTAATATATACAACTGAGCAACCCTTAGCTCATCGTCATTCAAATATCTCTTCATTTTCCTCGAAGGCTTTATAGACGCATTGAATACTTTCAGTATTGCATCATTAGATTCCTGATATTCGTCGTCGTTTTTTGGATCTCTCGTTCTATTAGTAGCAGCATGATATTTAAAATACGTCGAGAAAAAGTTTGTAATCTCCTCGAGAATATAAGCTTAACAAATAGAATCCTCAACCCATGCCTTATTTTTTACCTTTCTCTTTAGGTGATTCAGATGCCGCTCGAACGGGTACATCCACCAATAACCGACAGGACCACCAACACGTGCCTCATAGGAAAGATGAATTAGTAAATGCTCCATAGAGCCGAAGAATCCAGGAGGAAACACCTTCTCAAGCTTGCACATTATTACCGCAATATCCTTCTTTTGCTTTTCTAGACGATCGACGATTAACTTAGTAGAACAAAGATCTCTGAAGAATATGCTGAACTCTGTCAATGGATCCCAAATGACCTACGGTAAGAATTCCAAAATATAATCAGAATTAACCTCTCCATGAATACGTGACAATCGTGGCTCTTCATACCCGCCAATTTGTTCTCTTTGAGGTCGACGCATCTTCTCAAGTTCGACACGTATCCGTCTGAAAATTTTAGACCCTGAATCTACCTAAAAAGTCTTCCTTTATCCTCATTTTCCAGTGAGAAAATTGACTTAGGCTGCTTTAACTTTCCATTCCCCTCCTCTATCAAATGTAACACAGGACGTCTACATATTTCTTCTAAGTCCAACCTGGCCTTCAAATTATCTTTCGTCTTACCCTTTACCTCCGTTACAGTATTAATTATGTTATCAAACACATTCTTCTCGATATGCATGATATCAAGGTTATGTCTAATCATATTGGTGCTCTAATATGGCAGATCCCAGAATATACTCCTCTTCGTCCAGTTATAGGTGTGACCAAATCCATCACACTTGTACCCCTTAGCAGGCTCTTCGATAACACTTGGTAAATCTTTTATCTTTTCCCATATCGTGTATCCGGGCCACCTTGGCGATGGATTAGCCTTCTCCATAATGCCTGTACGAAAAGTATTCATATTCCTCCGGTACGGATGATCCTTCGACAGAAATTATCGATGACAATGGAAGAAGCACAGTTTGCTTCGGTGTTTTAAACGAAAAACCTTAGTGCGGTCCATGCAATACGGACATGATAGACGACCATGAGTGCTCCATCCCGATAACATTCTATAAGCCGAAAAGTCGTTGATGGTCCACATAAGTGCTACCCTCATCTGGAAATTCTACTTTCTAGAAATATCGTACGTGTTGGCACCTACTTTCCATAGCTGATTCAACTCATCTATCAAAGGTTGTAAATACACATCGATGTTCCTCTTCGGATTGTTCGGACCCGGGATAATAACGGTTAGGAACATATTCGGAGTCTTCATGCACATCCAAGGCGGTAGATTGTACAGAGTGACAATCATAGGCCAAAACGAATACTGGGAGCCTAAAATTTTGAATAGGGTAAAATCGTCGGAAGAGAGCCCCAATCTGACATTACGCGAATCTGAAGCAAAATTTGGATACTCTCGATAAATGTTCTTACATGCTTCTCAATCAGATGGATGATCCAAAACTCCTTCGATCTGTTCCCGCTTGTGCCAACTCATGTTTTCTGCAGTCTTCTTCACCATAAACAACCTCTGCAACAGCGGCGTCAAAGGCAAGTAGTACATCGAATCAGTAGGCTTCCTTGCACCGACATAATTTTCTCTACCAGTGGCCTTGTAGTGATCAACCCCACAAAATCTGTGTCACGCCCCAATCTTCCGCAAGCTCAATAGTCCCCGCTGAACATGAATCACTACGTTGCAGCGATCCCGCAGGACAATCGTTCGCATCGGGACGTGATGCCGTACGAGCCTGGAGTTGCGCTCGTACAAGGCAATATTGTCAAACACCAAAGTTATCATCAAAACGACCAAGTTGTAGCGAAAGTCAAGTATTATGTACCAAGCACACATCAGAGTATACGTAGCGAAGCTCTCGATAGGGTTCAAATGAAATGCCACAAAGACGATGTAATACTCTTCTTCTTTTCTCTAGCCCACAAAGGTACTTACCGTTCATACATTATGTCCCGTATATCCTAGCAGCGCCACTACACCTGCGTACCTGAAATAATGCCCATAAACGTGGGTCAGTACACAGCCGTACTGGTGAGCGGGGTAACCCACTCGTCTAAGCCGACACTAAGTAAAATAGTGAATGCAAACATTTATATGGTAATCTTTCTAGTTGAATCCTAGATTCGTTTCATGGCATATGTATAACATATTAAGAAAAGCTGTAAAATAAGTTAAGCATGCAAGCATTCAACTCAAACCAAAAGACAAGCAGTATATAACCAACTTGAAGGAAACTAGCATGCAACCCGTCCTACTCAAACCCAAGCAACTCGAGAACCTATCGAACCATTTCCATCGAACTCCGCTAGAAATCTGCATATGAAACCAACTCAAATTAATACTTGTTCCCAAATCCAACAAATTAAAATGTAACCAGCTATTGCCTCATTCAATCCGACTCAACGTAACGCACCGTGCGGTTGCGGGATATTACATAATATACCACTTAGAAATTTGGTTCATCCCCGAACCATACTAGTATCCATTCTTTACTAGCATGCCGCAATCCAATTCATAACTCTGCTTCCAAGCAACTTACACTCTCTTAATCCCGACTCAGCATTTCGCTTGCACTGAACGCTTGTACAATTTCTATATTCCTGCATCCTTCTTACAGCTCAATACGAATTTCTCATATCGCTTAGTTTTGGATCATACACATATTTAAGGCGTCCCTGAAATACATGCATTTCAGCCGAGCTTAGCGATAGCGAATTTGGATAAGTTACAAGGGTATCTTTATGTCCGAGGCATCCATTCGCTTTTCTCACAATTGAACCAATCCTGACTTTTATTCCAACATATTCGCACAAGCGCTATCCTCAAGTATGATAATTTTCCATCGACTCAATCAGTTGGTGTTCCAACTCAATCCATCCAACTATTTTTGAATCCATACTAGCACCATCTCCAAATATAATCTCATGCTCCGAACGATCATCACAACTGATACTACCCCAGCTAGGCGACTTACCCAAATATCAAACTTTTCTCTTAGATCAGTTCAGCCAAACTCCTTTTCCTCAATCTCAATACCTCATTGGATGAATATCTATATTGAGGTTTGTGTGATCCACGAAGATCTCGTCGCCACGCCAAAGGGATAGTGTCGCCACAATTTTAACGTGGACACACTCGCCATAATTCCTAGGTTGCGCATGAAATAGTTTTTTGCGCTGCTTGTACTGCCTCGAAGCACAGGGTATCACCTTCGCCTTCTGTATGAGCACGCATCCCAGACTAAGTTTTGATGCATCTTGTAGATCTGAGGTACATCTGTCCCTTTCAGTATTTCAATAATTTGATCTGAACGAGCCGCTGCTTTAACTTCACAAGCTAGTTTCACAGTCGTCAATTCATATGAATGCTATTCTCTTCCGGGGCACGACGAGTCAGAGGCGATGCTATCTTCAAAAATTTGCAACTCCGAATCTCATCAGTTGACTTAGGCCATTCCCTCCATCACTTTGATCTTCTGGCTGCATCTTAAGCTGAAGGCTATCCCAAGGGTCTCTCAAATCCAATAATCAGTCAATAGGCCAATCTCCAACACACACTACTCACATCTGCCCTCGACGCATTTCCAAATGTGCCACCGCAAGGGTCGTTCTATAGGTCTACAATATTCATCTTTGATTTGGCGGTCAAGTCGCTAGGGTCAGCTGTCCCGAAGCTACGCTCGATAATTGTAAGTCATCACGATGGACAGTTACTATGAACCATGCTATATCTCATCTGCAAATCTGAGCCATAATCCAACCATTCCATCCGAACGAACTTTCGAATCCGAGAACTTCATGCACTACCTCTGCTGATCTGCCAACCAAACGCCGCTTAACCACCTAGAGTCTTACTATCTATCCAAGCCACAATTCGAGAACTGCGCTCGTTGAAACCGTCCTCCATCAATTCGTTGTTCTGTCCTGAATCCATCAAATCTTCCGAACTGCCATGTTCGACTTCTCGAGCTGCCACTTGCAATGATTCCCGAAACCAAAGACTTGCTCCAATTCTTATTTGTTTGCCTCGTTCCACAATGCATGTCCAACTTTCTCGAGTAGCACAGTATTTTGTTCCAATGTTGCTCTTTCATTTAGCTATCTTCAATGTCCATCCTCCACAATCCTTGCTATCGTTCCATTCCTTAGCCCCGTCTTGATTTCTCTATGTTCTGATTAGTCCACACACTCTCAATGACTCGTGCATCAGTTCCAACATAAATCTCAAATCCATATTGCCTTTACTTGTTGCCTCAATCTGTCTCAGTACTGCAAGTGTTAATTTCCAATCTAACGTAACATCAACTAGACTTGTCTCATGCTCGTTTATGTTTTTCGGAGAATCTGTCTACCATTGTTGCACCATTCCGCCAAATTTCACTTCCGCAAAACCTGAGTCAAACTCCCCAAGTGCCAATTTCAAAATTCCTTCTAGTCCGTACGAATCTATCACATTGTCCCTCCAAACTAGATCGTGTTTCATTGCTCAACCAACAGCTCCAATATGTTTCCCAAATTCGTAGTCCGTGCTCGCTATCCTTCACTTAACCTATCGCTTCGCTCAAGCGTATTCCAACTGGTTGTTCCTCATGCTCAACTCTCTTTGCATCCAAGAATGCTCCACCGAACTTCTAAATCGTGCAAGCAAACTCTGATATTCGGCTTTCCATCTGATTATCTCAACTTGGTTCCAATAATTTATCTGCCTCAATCCTTTAAATTCCAAACACTCTTTTCAATGCTTGTTTCGATCTCGTCCATCAACTAAGTCCAACGATACTTCCAATTGCACAAGTTCGTTTTTGATTGCTCAACTCAATATTCGCTTGCTCTATTTTTTATTCTTCCCAACTCAGCCGATGTGCACCAACCAACTTATATTCCTGTTACCCGAGTTCGTTCAGGTAATTTCCATTAATATCTATCTAAACCATTTTAATGCCTTGCTAACTATGTGGTATCCCATATACCACTCTGAATTAAGTCGCTACTCGCATTACGATTCCTTTACACTAATCCAAAATCCGTTCGAACCATTCCTTATGCGTGATCCTGCCATTCCCAACTTAAGTCTGACACAAAACTCAGCCAATGCCTGAACCATCCAACTCTTTCCATCAATCTTGCTATACAACTCGTGCCAGGTTCTATTCTCGATACTTCCAACTATTCTCAAATCGTCCGATATTTTTGCTACACGAGCAACCCGTGCATCGAGCTCTCTTCCAAGTAATCCAACCCAATGTCACGCCCCAATCCCAAAATATTATGGAACTAGGCCACGTGGCATTGGCCAGCTGACACGTCTTCGAGGATATCCCAATTTAATGGATCCTGGCGAAGTGTGCTACGCTGTCCTAAATCTAACAAGTCTAATATATCAACAGGCAGTGTCTAATCTCATCTCATCCACAATCAACAAGTATAATACTGAAAGAAAGACTGGAATATAAGGACATAGACGAAAGACATAGTACAACTGAAATAAGTCTGGTGGGAACAAACCTACTACAATGTACTGATAGACTGAAATAAAGTACTGAATGTCTGAAATAAAAGTACAGATAAGGAAAGACTGGAACAACATCTAACTAGGTAAGGAGCTCCAGTCATAGGCGGAAGGCCTACCAATCTGATCAGGGGTACTCTGATGGAAGTACCTCCAGCTCCTCGTCAAGAGCAAACCTCGCCTCTACACCTGGCCCGTAAACTGTGGGATAAAAGGCCTCGTCCAGATCTGGAAGATAACCAGGTCCTCAGAGGGACGTAACAAGATACAATATGCATGCTGGATATAGTACTGAAATAAAAGTAAAGAGGAGGGGTGTGCTAACCATCTAAGTGAATGCAATATAAGGACAACCTAGGAACGTATAAGTAGGTGTAGGCATAACGTCCAACGTCCTCTAGAGTGTGGTATCTGTAATCGTCTATCATTCCGAAGAATGAGGTATCTGTATATAAGTATAACGTCCACACTCTAAGGCGTGGTGTCTGCTATGTATACATACGTCTGTAACACTCCGTAGAGCGCGGTGTCTGAATATAGGGAGTCACCGGGTCTATGGTTCCTTTGGATACCACGGAATCCGGTGGAGGTATCCCATACGTTTGTCAGTTGTCCTTCCCGCCCAATGTAGATACACAAGTCGAATGCACGACTTGAGTGTACCGTATCTAGATGCCAAGTCTCAATTAACTATATTATTCTAGAATACAAGCTAGTCCGTGATGCATATCGTACGTACCGATAGCGAATCGGGTACGCGAACCCGCATCCCAATATGAGTGTACTATCACGATACGTGTATAGTGCCATGGTCAAGGAAGATATCAAAATATCCTCACAGTGGGTGAGTCAGCTAGCAACTAGGACATGTACACTACTCATCGACGCAAATGTCGACCGCACCCGAGTCATTCTCAGACAGGCACAGTTCATGTATAATTAAAATATTTAACATTTAAATTTAAAGCAGTAATCCAGCAAGGTATACTTGCCTGTCCCGGGTAGCTGCGAAATCCAAAGCCCTGCTCCTGATGCCTCGGCAGTAGTGTCCAGCAATCCTATATAGGATATAGTAATGTCCAAATTAGTCGCTACAATAGCACGACTAGGATACACTGTCCGTATCTACAACTGACACAGGGTCGGGGCTGTATGTATATATAGCTAACACTATTATTTATATATACACTAAAGCATATTTAAATATATTAAATAATATATTTGTTTATTAGTACAAAAATAATATTTATGTATTATTTAGCAATACACTGGTAATTATGTTATATTCAATAAATACATATATATGTATATAATAGATAATATCCATAACATCATTTATTTATACATATTCCTATATAGTATGGTAACTTGAAATATATACATTTATATACATATATATTAATATATATACATATTAGGTATTCAAATAAAAATAGGGTATTTAAAACTCATGTATATATATACTATGTATATACATACATTTGTTATTTATAAAAATACGTACTTAGATATTTATTTTATATACAAAATATACCAAAAATAGAAATACAGTATATACACAAAAATAATACTTGATTTCCAAAATGTATTTAATATTATAGATATTAGATTATTTTATATTCTTTGTATTTTAAAAATAACATACATACATACATACATACATACATATATAATATAAATTAAAAAGAAATGATTATAATATATATTATGGAATTTATACAGGAATATAATAAATATAAATACTGTTAAATACATAAAATATATTATATAGTATAGAATACGTATAAAAATACGATATATAAGAGACTCATATATATATAAACTCGCAACTGTAATTACATGTATAAATCTTAATAATTACACATAAAATATTATACCTTATTGCTCGATAGGTCGAGGGGGTCGAGCTGGTCGGTCGTCGCCGGCGGGGGTGGCCGGACGGCGTTCCGGCGAGGCTCGGGGAGGTCGCGGGGAGCAGCAGCAGTTGGGTATAGGTCCTTGCTGCGGGTCCGATTTCACCTCGATGCGGCGGCGGCGGCGGCTGAGATTTTTTGGGGTGGTGGAGGACTGGACGGGGAAGGGTTCGGCCAAGTACGGCGGTCGGAGTTGCGGTGGTGGCGGAGCACGAAGTCGAGGGGTGTTCGGCTGTGCTGTGCGGGCAGGGAGAGTTAGGATCGGTGCGGGCAGCTGGGGGGTGGCTGCCGGCGGCGTCGTGGCCGGGTGGCGGTGGCCGTGGGTAGGGGAGGGTCCGGCGAAGGGGTCGGGTTAGGGTGGCGGTGACTGGTGGAGGCTGGTGGCGGTGGTGGAGCTCGAGGATGAGGGGTTGGGGTCGGCTGGGTGGTTGAGCTTGGTTGGGAGACTTAGGGTTTTAGTATTTGGGTTTGGGTTTTTCTCTCATTTAATGAGTAAATAAACATGTATATGTAGGAGAGAGAGTGAGGGGGGCTGCCTAGGGATTAGGGCTGGCTAGACAACCATTTTTGGGGAGTGGGGTTGTCCATCAAGATGAGTGGAGGGCTAGGAATAGGCCATTCAAATTTGTAGGGTCAAGATGGGTTCTCATAAAGGTAATGCAAGGACATGAAAATGGGGGGAAAATTTAATGCTCACGACTGGTCATGACCATTACTTTTCTCCATGATGGTTTGGGCCAATGAGAGGGGGGCACCTCATTGCAATTTTGCAATTAGGCCCCTAACAATTTGGTATTTGCACAATTAATTTGCATAAGAGATTTAATGTGACCAAACACCATGTTTGGTGTTCCTCATTGGACTATGATGGTATTTGGTGTTTTGTATGAGGCTTGTGGGTGTGCATGTGAGTTTGGGTTGGATTTGGGTCCAATTTAATTTAGGTTAGGTCTCCACATTAATTAATTCGTAATTAATGTAACGGTGTTTCTAATTTAATTTAATTAAAAATCGGGAGTCTAAATTGGGTTGGACAATGGTCATTGGTGTAGTAGGCTCAGTGTACAATATTATCGTGATCTGGGTTGGTCAAAACTGGTTGAGGTTGGGTCTCAATTTCGATTGGAACGGACAACGAACGTAATTACGCAAATTTAATAATTTGCGCACGGACGTTTGTAACGACTTTTGTGCGTCTAAAATCATTCACGAAAATCGGTATCTGGGGTTTGTTCCTGGTTCAATATGATGGGTTTACAGGTCTAGGTCAAATATGTGAAATTCGTTTTAGGGCAACAGCTAAGGTAGTATCCTAAAACAATAAATCATTGCACAAGTATTATAATACTATATATTAAATCTTAATTAATTTAGGTTAACCCTAATTAGGCTAATTAAACTAGTAAACCCTAATTTCTGGTCGAGGGGGTTTACAACATACCCTCCTTAGAGCATTTTGTCCTCGAAATTAAAACAGACATATAACAAAACTGTTGAATGAAATAAGTACTATCACATACCTAGGCCTTCGAAGAGATGGGAAAAACGTTGCCGAATATCGTCCTCTCGTTCCCAGGTTGATTCACCTGGTGCATGATACCTCCATGCGACACAAACTAGAGGGATAGTCTGGCCTCGCAGTACCTTCTTGCTTCGGTCTAGGATCTCTACCGGCTCCTCCTGGTATGATAAGCTTGGACCAACGGTGATCTCCGAGTGGTCAAGCACATGGCTCGGATCCGGTATGTATCTCCTCAGCTGGGATACATGGAAGACGTCGTGAACTCCTTCTAGTGTCCTTGGCAAGGCTAATCTGTAAGCAACTTCTCCGACGCGCTCTAGCACATCGAAGGTTCCGATGTACCTCGGACTCAGCTTCCCTCTGCCTCCAAATCTGATGGTTCCTCTGGTAGGTGAAATCTTCAGGAACACATGTTCTCCCACCTGGAACTTTAGGGGTCGCCGATGCACATTAGCCCAATGCTTTTGCCTGTCCTGTGCTGCTCGTAGATGCCCCTGGATCTTCTTCACCTTCTCCACTGTATGGACGATCAACTCTGGCCCTAGAATCTGCCTCTCGTCTACATCGCTCCAACATACGGGGGAACGACACTTTCTACCATACAATGCCTCATAGGGAGCCATCTGAATGCTCGCCTGATAGCTATTGATGTAGGAAAATTCGACCAAGTACAAGTGGTCCTCCCAAGAACCGCTGAAGTCAAGCATGCAAGCTCTCAACATATCCTCCAGCGTCTGAATGGTGCGCTCGGATTGTCCATCTGTCTGCGGGTGGTACGAAGTACTGAACTTAAGGCGGGTACCAAGACTCTCTTGCATACTCCTCCAAAAGTACGATGTAAACCTCGTATCCCGGTCAAACACGATACTGACTGGCACTCCATGCAATCGTACAATCTCCCTCATATACATGTCTGCCAAGACTTCCGTAGATTGCCCTACTCTGAAAGGTAAGAAGTGGGCAGACTTGGTGAGTCTATCTACGATTTACCCATACGGCATTGCGACCACTAGGACTCCTCGGGAAACCCGTGACGAAGTCCATGGTGATGTGCTCCCATTTCTACTCCGGTATCGGGAGCTGTTGAAGTAATCCGGCAGACCTCTGATGCTCAGCCTTGACTTGCTGACACACCAGACACTTAGCCACGAAGCGGGCTATCTCTCTCTTCATCCCGTGCCACCAGTAGTACTGCCTCAAGTCTCTGTACATCTTCGTGCCTCCTGGATGTATAGAATAGGTCGAACTGTGTGCCTCCGTCATCAGCTCCTGGCGTAGCTCTCCATTCGGAACATAGAGACGATCTCCACATCTCAAAGTCCCGTCCTCGTGTATACGCAGTCCCGTCTGTATTCCAGCCTCTGTCCTATGTCGAAGCCTCTGAAATCTGGCGTCTGTCGGCAAAGCAGCCTTGATTCTCTCTACCAATGTCGATTGCACCTGGAAACTCGACATTTGGCCGTCTACTCCGGGCATGAAGATGATACCCAACTGTTCTAAATCTCTCAACAGATGTTGTTGGGTAGTCAGGAGAAATGCTATGGGCTTCCTGCTTAAAGCATCGGCTACCACATTAGCCTTTCCCGGATGGTACTGTAGCTCAATCTCAAAGTCTGCCATCACTTCGAGCCAATGTCTCTGCCTCTGGTTCAGATCCTTCTGTGTGTAGACGTATTTCAGGCTCTTGTGATCTGTGAATATCTCCACGCGCTCTCCGTAAAGGTAGTGCCTCCAAAGCTTCAAAGCAAAGATCACTGCGGCAAGCTCCAAGTCGTGGGTAGGATAGTTCTTCTCATGGGTCCTCAGCTGTCTAGAGGCATAGGCCACAACCTTCCCATGCTGCATCAAAACACATCCTAATCCTTTCCCGGACGCATCGCTATAGATCACGAATCCTCCGGGTCCAGAAGGTATGGTCAAGATGGGTGCTGTAGTCAGACGCTTCTTCAGTTCGTCGAACGCCGTCTGACACTCCTCTGTCCAGGTGAACTCCTGATCCTTGCGGGTCAAGCGGGTCATCGGCTCTGCGATCCTTACGAAGTTCTTTACGAACCTCCGGTAATATCCGGCAAGTCCTAGGAAACTTCTCACCTCCGTGACGTTGGTAGGGGTCGGCCACGTCTCTACAGATGATATCTTCGCAGGGTCTACTGAAATACCATCTCCCGAGATAACGTGTCCAAGGAATGCGACACGATCTAGAAGAAACTCGTACTTGCTCAGCTTGGCATAAAGCCTCTCTCGTCTCAGCGTCTCTAGCACTAGCCTCAAATGCTCTCCGTGCTCCTCGTGGCTCTTCGAATACACTAAGATGTCATCGATGAAGACTACCACGAACTGGTCCAGATACTCATGGAAAACTCGGTTCATCAGGTTCATAAACACAGCAGGCGCATTTGTCAATCCGTAAGGCATCACTAAGAACTTGTAGTGACCATAACGAGTCCTAAATGCTGTCTTTGGAATGTCCTCCCTTCGCACCTTCACCTGATGGTAGCCCGATCTCAAGTCGATCTTCGTGAACACCACTGCTCCTGTCAGCTGGTCGAACAGATCGTCGATTCGTGGTAGAGGGTACTTGTTCTTGATAGTCAGAGCATTAAGGGCTCTGTAATCAATGCACATCCGAAACGTTCCGTCCTTCTTCGGCACAAACAACACTGGTGCTCCCTAGGGTGATGCACTAGGATGAACGAATCCCTTGATTTGCAACTCCTCTAGCTGTAGCTTCAGCTCATCAAGCTCCTTCTTCGCCAACCGGTACACATTTGATGATACCGGTGCTGCTCCAGGTATTAGCTCGATGGTGAACTCCACCTCTCTATCAGGCGGTAGGCCTGGCAACTCCTCCGGGAAAATATCCTCGAACTCTGCAATAATTTCTGGGGGTGCCGTCTCCATCGCCATGTAAGCTCCAGCTGCATGTCCTACTCCTCGCTCGATGGTGCCTCGCATGAATTCGAACTCCGGTTGTTCTGGCAGTCTAAAAGTAACGCTACCCTTCCGGCAATCTAGCACGGCATTGTACTGGCTTAACCAGTCCATACCCAGAACTACGTCGAAAGCTGGCATTGGGAGTACCAACAATCGCGCTCTCATCTCCCTACCACAAACTACTACTGAGCACGTTCTAATGGTGTTGGTAACCGGTACGATGCCTCATCCGGTAAGTATTCTCCAACTCTTAGGTAAGGGGGAGGTTGCTACTCTATGCATTGCTACGAATCTACTAGATATAAATGACAGTGTAGCTCCAGAATCAAACAGTGCAGTTGTAGGTAATGATGCAATTTAAATTGTACCTGCTATAGCCTCTCCTTCTGGTTCCTCCTCAATAGATGCTAAAGCAAAGGCTTGCCCGCGCCTCTGCCCTCCTGCCTGCTGGCGGGCCTGGTTGAAGTGTGCCTCCTGTGGAACCAAGGGTGGTCCTCTCTGCTGTCCTCCGGTAGCTGGTGGACGCTGTCCTCCTGCTGGGGGTGGTATCCTCAGTGGTGCTGCTGGTGGCCTCTGTCAGGTCTGGGGTGCTGCGTCTCTGCGCTGGGGGCAGTCTCTAGCAAGGTGCTGGCTGGCTCCATAGACCATGCAGAGCCCGAGCTTCTTCCTGCAGTCTCGGATGACGTGTCCCCTCTTGCCACAGAAGTGACAGGTCGGAAGCTCCCTCTGCTGGTATGGCGCTGTCCTCTGCTGCGCCTGTGCTCCTGGACGGCGGATCGGTCCTCCGGCTCCTTGCTGGGTCCTGGCTGGTACGTTCACGCTGGAACGTCTCGCTCCTCCTCCTCCTATAGCCTCCTGGATCCTCGCCTCTGATAGGACCTCTTCATAAGAGATCCTCGCCTGGGTAGTAGTATACCTCTGCAGCTCGTTAGAGAGCCCATGGTAGAATCTTCTGGCTTTCTCCAGGTCATTGGAGATCAGGGCTGCACCAAATCGGCTGAGTCTGCTGAACTCTCCGTTGTAGGCGTCCACAGTTAGGTTCCCTTGCTCCAGGTGCAGGAACTGAGAGTACAGGGCGTTCCTCACCGTAGCTGGGAAGTACTTCGCGTTGAAGTGCTCTAGGAATTCCTTCCAAGTCTGCTGTCGGCCAATGCTGCGCTCCATAGAGTCCAACTAGTGATGGGCGTTGCCTGTGAGTTGGGCCCTCACCGCGGTCATCCAGATATCGGGGTGTAGCTGCGAACCCTCTAGAAGCATCTCGGTGTTGGAGACCCAGTCTGAGATCTCCTCTGCCGTCTCCTTGCCCGAGAAGGTATCCGGGCCCATCGTTCTGAAGCCTCTTACAGTGCCTGCTCGCTGGACAGGTGCAAGTGCTGGTGCTGGTGCTGGTGCTTGGGCAGGTGCCCTCTCCAGTACTGCCATCAATCCCTGTCTAAGGGTCTCCGTCTGCTGCATCTGGGCCTGCATCATCATCTAGAAGAACTGCATCATCTGGGGCTGTCCTTCCGCTGGGGGCATCTGAGGTGGAAACGGTGGAGGTGGTGGAAAGAGTACCTCCTGCTGTCTCCCTTGTGTCTCCTCGGGTGCCGGCCTCTCGTACTGCGGCATCGGTGTCGCCCTCGAGGTCTGCCCCTCGTAGTACTGCCTCGGAATCGTCTGCGATGCTTGGCCCTCTGGCTGCTGCATCTCCTCGTTAGGAGAGACCTGATGCCAGTGCATCATCGGGGCCTGAGGGATCACCTCTGCCTCTGGCTGAGGCTGCTCTCTGGGTGGTCCCTGAGTCATATCCTCTCTCGGTGCTGCAGGTGGTGCTATGGCACCGAGTATCTCACGTCAGCTCCGAAGGTTCATCTCGCTGTAAGAGATATAACTTCATTAGAGAGAGTACGGAATAAATCAAACAGGATACAATTATTTAAAAGTACGGAAGAGGTTCAAAGGCGTAATCAAGTGGATGAGACCTAGTAATTTCTATCCTATTGCAGGCTCGCTGGGCACGTTTCCATACGATAAGCGATAAACATTTGATGTTCAGACCTGCATGGGCCACCACTAAAACCATGTCACGCCCCAGTCCCAAAATATTATGGAACTAGGCCACGTGGCATTGGCCAGCTGACACGTCTTCGAGGATATCCCAATTTAATGGATCCTGGCGAAGTGTGCTACGCTGTCCTAAATCTAACAAGTCTAATATATCAACAGGCAGTGTCTAATCTCATCTCATCCACAATCAACAAGTATAATACTGAAAGAAAGACTGGAATATAAGGACATAGACGAAAGACATAGTACAACTGAAATAAGTCTGGTGGGAACAAACCTACTACAATGTACTGATAGACTGAAATAAAGTACTGAATGTCTGAAATAAAAGTACAGATAAGGAAAGACTGGAACAACATCTAACTAGGTAAGGAGCTCCAGTCATAGGCGGAAGGCCTACCAATCTGATCAGGGGTACTCTGATGGAAGTACCTCCAGCTCCTCGTCAAGAGCAAACCTCGCCTCTACACCTGGCCCGTAAACTGTGGGATAAAAGGCCTCGTCCAGATCTGGAAGATAACCAGGTCCTCAGAGGGACGTAACAAGATACAATATGCATGCTGGATATAGTACTGAAATAAAAGTAAAGAGGAGGGGTGTGCTAACCATCTAAGTGAATGCAATATAAGGACAACCTAGGAACGTATAAGTAGGTGTAGGCATAACGTCCAACGTCCTCTAGAGTGTGGTATCTGTAATCGTCTATCATTCCGAAGAATGAGGTATCTGTATATAAGTATAACGTCCACACTCTAAGGCGTGGTGTCTGCTATGTATACATACGTCCGTAACACTCCGTAGAGCGCGATGTCTGAATATAGGGAGTCACCGGGTCTATGGTTCCTCTGGATACCACGGAATTCGGTGGGGGTATCCCATACGTTTGTCAGTGGTCCTTCCCGCCCAATGTAGATACGCAAGTCGAATGCACGACTTGAGTGTACCGTATCTAGATGCCAAGTCTCAATTAACTATATTATTCTAGAATACAAGCTAGTCCGTGATGCATGTCGTACGTACCGATAGCGAATTGGATACGCGGACCCGCATCCCAATATGAGTGTACTATCACGATAAGTGTATAGTGCCATGGTCAAGGAAGATATCAAAATATCCTCACAGTGGGTGAGTCAGCTAGCAACTAGGACATGTACACTACTCATCGACGCAATGTCGACCGCACCTGAGTCATTCTCGGACACGCACAGTTCATGTATAATTGAAATATTTAACATTTAAATTTAAAGCAGTAATCCAGCAAGGTATACTTGCCTGTCCCGGGTAGCTGCGAAATCCAAAGCCCTGCTCCTGATACCTCGGCAGTAGTGTCCAGCAATCCTATATAGGATATATTAATGTCCAAATTAGTCGCTACAATAGCACGACTAGGACACACTGTCCGTATCTACAACTGACACAGGGTCGGGGCTGTATGTATATATAGCTAACACTATTATTTATATATACACTAAAGCATATTTAAATATATTAAATAATATATTTGTTTATTAGTACAAAAATAATATTTATGTATTATTTAGCAATACACTGGTAATTATGTTATATTCAATAAATACATATATATGTATATAATAGATAATATCCATAACATCATTTATTTATACATATTCCTATATAGTATGGTAACTTGAAATATATACATTTATATACATATATATTAATATATATACATATTAGGTATTCAAATAAAAATAGGGTATTTAAAACTCATGTATATATATACTATGTATACACATACATTTGTTATTTATAAAAATACGTACTTAGATATTTATTTTATATACAAAATATACCAAATATAGAAATACAGTATATACACAAAAATAATACTTGATTTCCAAAATGTATTTAATATTATAGATATTAGATTATTTTATATTCTTTGTATTTTAAAAATAACATACATACATACATACATACATACATACATACATACATACATACATATATAATATAAATTAAAAATAAATAATTATAATATATATTATGGAATTTATACAGGAATATAATAAATATAAATACTGTTAAATACATAAAATATATTATATAGTATAGAATACGTATAAAAATACGATATATAAGAGACTCATATATATATAAACTCGCAACTGTAATTACATGTATAAATCTTAATAATTACACATAAAATATTGTACCTTATTGCCCGACAGGTCGAGGGGGTCGAGCTGGTCGGTCGTCGCCGACGGGGGTGGCCGGACGGCGCTCCGGCGAGGCTCGGGGAGGTCGCGGGTAGCAGCAGCAGTTGGGTATAGGTCCTTGCTGCGGGTCCGATTTTACCTCGATGCGGCGGCGGCGGCGGCTGAGATTTTGTGGGGTGGTGGAGGACTGGACGGGGAAGGGTTCGGCCAAGTACGTCGGTCGAATTTGCGGTGGTGGCGGAGCACGAAGTCGAGGGGTGTTCGGCTGTGCTGTGCGGGCAGGGAGAGTTAGGATCGGTGCGGGCAGCTGGGGGTGGCTGCCGGCGGCGTCGTGGCCGGGTGGCGGTGGCCGTGGGTAGGGGAGGGTCCGGCGAAGGGGTCGGGTTAGGGTGGCGGTGACTGGTGGAGGCTGGTGGCGGTGGTGGAGCTCGGGGATGAGGGGTTGGGGTCGGCTGGGTGGTTGAGCTTGGTTGGGAGACTTAGGGTTTTAGTATTTGGGTTTGGGTTTTTCTCTCATTTAATGAGTAAATAAACATGTATATGTAGGAGAGAGAGTGAGGGGGGCTGCCTAGGGATTAGGGCCGGCTGGACAACCATTTTTGGGGAGTGGGGTTGTCCATCAAGATGAGTGGAGGGCTAGGAATAGGCCATTCAAATTTGTAGGGTCAAGATGGGTTCTCATAAAGGTAATGCAAGGACATGAAAATGGGGGGAAAATTTAATGCTCACGATTGGTCATGACCATTACTTTTCTCCATGATGGTTTGGGCCAATGAGAGGGGGGCACCTCATTGCAATTTTGCAATTAGGCCCCTGACAATTTGATATTTGCACAATTAATTTGCATAAGGGATTTAATGTGACCAAACACCATGTTTGGTGTTCCTCATTAGACCATGATGGTGTTTGGTGTTTTGTATGAGGCTTGTGGGTGTGCATGTGGGTTTGGGTTGGATTTGGGTCCAATTTAATTTAGGTTAGGTCTCCACATTAATTAATTCGTAATTAATGTAACGGTGTTTCTAATTTAATTTAATTAAAAACCGGGAGTCTAAATTGGGTTGGACAAGGGTCATTGGTGTAGTAGGATCAGTGTACAATATTATCGTGATCTGGTTTGGTCAAAACTGGTTGAGGTTGGGTCTCAATTTCGATTGGAACGGACAACGAACGTAATTACGCAAATTTAATAATTTGCGCACGGACGTTTGTAACGACTTTTGTGCGTCTAAAATCATTCACGAAAATCGGTATCCGGGGTTTGTTCCTGGTTCAATATGATGGGTTTACAGGTCTAGGTCAAATATGTGGAATTCGTTTTAGGACAACAGCTAAGGTAGTATCCTAAAACAATAAATCATTGCACAAGTATTATAATACTATATATTAAATATTAATTAATTTAGGTTAACCCTAATTAGGCTAATTAAACTAGTAAACCCTAATTTCTGGTCGAGGGGGTTTACACCCAATACCCAACTGTTTCTCACATTTGTTATACGAGCAACTCGTACAATGCTATCCTGATATTTCCAAGCCAAACCCAAACCTGCTCAGCTAATGCTCTACGTGATATACCCAGCCAAAATTCAAACTTCCATCCAACACATTCGCTACACAAGCAACTCGTGCAACGATCCATTCTCAATCGATGCTTCTACTCAAAATATGTCGCATAACCAATCTCGTCTGCCAACCAACTGATCCACTGATGCAATCAAAAACTCCCCGAATGATAAGCCAAGCTAACACAATGACACATGTCTCTCAATTTGTTGCACCAATGCAACAACGCCACCAAACTTGCTGTACGAATGCAACAACGCCTAACGATGCTAAGCGATCTAACGAAAACCAACAAAAGCAACACAACGAAGCACAACATGAAGCCACAACCAGCAATATATAAACTTATTGCATGAAATATCCAATACGGCACCGAGTAGAGCCAAGAGCTAAACGACACGTGGAAGCTATTTAGAGTTTGTGATAAAGCGAAGGACCAAGTCCGAGGAAATAAACCAGGCGCTCTGATACCAATATGTCATGCCCAATCTCCCGCAAGCTCAATAGACCCCGCTGAACGTGAATCACCACGTTGCAGCGCTTCCGCAGGACAATCGTTCACATCGGGACATGATGCCATACGAGCCTGGAGTTGCGCTCGTATAAGGCGATGTTGTCAAACACCAAAGTTATCATCGAAATGACCAAGTTGCAGCGAAAGTCAAGTATTGTGTACCAAGCACACATCAGAGTATACGCAGCGAAGCTCTCGATAGTGTCCAAATGAAATGCCACAAAGGCGATGTAATACTCTTGCTCTTTTCTCTAGTCCACAAAGGTACTTACCGTTCATACATTATGTCCCGTATATCCAAGCAGTGCCACTACACCTGCATACCTGAAATAATGCCCACAAATGTGGGTCCGTACACAGTCATACTGGTGAGCGGGGTAACCCACTCGTCTAAGCCGATACTAAGTAAAATAGTGAATGCAAACAGTTATATGGTGATCTTTCTAGTTGAATCCTAGATTCGTTTTATGGCATAGGTATGACATGGTAAGAAAAGCTGTAAAGCAAGTTAAGCATGCAAGCATTCAACTCAAACCAAAAGACAAGCAAAATATAACCAACTCGAAGAAAACTAGCATGCAACCCGTCCTACTCAAACCCAAGCAACTCGAAAACATATCGAACCATTTCCAAGCCTCAATATCCATCCTTAAACCAAACGTTATAATCCAATATCGATATGCACACTCTTGCCGAGGCAAGGTGGCCCCGCCTACGCGAAAAACACAAACCAAACCAAAGCAAACCAACTCTTATCTATATGAAGTCATTGGCCAAGCCATATAGAACTTTGATCGGACAGATCAACTGCAGTTCTACATGATCCAGATCGGATAGCTAGCCCACCTGGTCGTATCGAACTACCGGCATCGTGCCCAAGACACGTTACCATTGTCTCCTCCATGGCCGAACGGTCCCGGTGCTCCGGAGCCTATCCCGTTCGAGGAGACGAAATCCTGTGCAACACAGGTTGTCCGTGACACGCAGACACCAAGTAGGTATGACGAGAGGATCGAGCATTCTCGCCCCACCAAGCGATCCTAGACTCATCCAACCAAAATCCAACCAAATATCCATAACCATTCTTCCAACATATAGTCCAAGGCATAAATCTCAAGTTATTCCCATAGGCACAATGTCGCTTCTCGACACAGTGTTTCCAATTAGTGCAACACCCCTCGCTCAGAACAATCCCATGGCACAATGCCCCAATAGTGACACAATGCCCTCTCCGATGCAGTTGTTCATTTTCGAACCACAACTGCACGCTTTGCTTGACAAAGCGCCCAAGTGATGCTCGTGCACGGATGCACGCTCGCTCGCCCGAATTCTCGATGTTCCAACCAAGATATATGATTCCAACCGTCCAACCATAATTCTAAATATTTCTCCAACTGCCCCAAATATAATCCAATTCTAGCTCCAACTACCCAACGCGAAAACCAATTCAAGCCACAATCCTATCCAAGCAAACGACGTATACTCTATGCACGCCACAGTATAGTGATTTCTATGTTCCAGTCCAAGTGTTCAAGCCTTTATGTGTGTTCCATATTATTGGATATGAAGGAGTAGAGGAGAAGGGATAGAGCCCACTCACCAAGTTTGATTCTGTTAAGCATCATGTCCTGCCGATACGGCCGATCCCTTGAACCCGTGGTCCAATACAAAGCACGATCTACTTAACTGGTATGACTTTGCAAGCAGGCCGTGCTCTCCAAATCATCCGACCGATCGGACTAAGGAAGACGACATTATTGCTCCAATCCAGCTATCTCAGTACTGCTCTGAACGAACATCTATTTCCATCAAACTCCGCAAGAAATCTGCATATGAAACCAACTCAAATTAATACTTGTTCCCAAATCCAACAAATCAAAATGTAACCAGCTATTGCCTCATTCAATCCAACTCAGCGTAACGCACCGTGCGGTTGCGGGACGTTACATAATATACCACTTAGAAATTTAGTTCGTCCCCGAACCATACTAGTATCCATCCTTTACTAGCATGACGCAATCCAATTCATAACTCTGCTTCCAAGCAACTTACACTCTCTTAATCCCGACTCAGCATTTCGATTGCACTGAACGCTTGTACAATTTCCATATTCCTGCATCCTCCTTGCAGCTCAATACGAATTTCTCATATCGCTTAGTTTTGGATCATACACATATTTAAGGCATCCTTGAAATACATGCATTTCAGCCGAGCTTAGCGATAGCGAATTTGGACAAGTTACAAGGGTATCTTTATGTCCGAGGCATCTATTCGCTTTTCTCCCAATTGAACCAATCCTGACTTTTATTCCAACATATTCGCACAAGCGCTATCCTCAAGTATGATAATTTCCCACCGACTCAATCAGTTGGTGTTCCAACTCAATCCATCCAACTATTTCTGAATCCACACTAGCACCATCTCCAAATATATCATGCTCCGAACGATCATCACAACTGATACTACCCCAGCTAGGCGACTTACCCAAATATCAAACTTTGCTCTTAGATCAGTTCAGCCAAACTCCTTTTCCTCAATCTCAATACCTCATTGGATGAATATCTATATTGAGGTTCGTGTGATCCATGAAGATCTCGCCGCCACACCAAAGGGATAGTGTCACCACGATTTCAACGTGGAAACACTCGCCATAATTCCTAGTATTCACCCACTTTTGTAACCTAACTTGTTTAATTTATGTGACGGGTAGATCGGACGACGCCTTGAGTTGAGACTTCATCATTTTTCAGAGCAGACAAGTATACCTTGCCATTGTACTATAATTTATATTCCATATGATGCATATATTTTATTTTTGTCATTTAGTTCATATATTTTAACTGCTATATAAACTGCGCGTCTAAGAATAACTTGGGTGCAACGACGGTGGCATCGTATTTTATCATTATTATATATTATGCATGTCGACCTAGTTTTACGAGACCACCACATAATTTGGAGGCATCATTATATTTCATTGGCCATGACAAATCTGTTACACGAGAGTGAGTCTCATGTAGGACATAGACTTGCGTGACGGGTTGGCCACCTGTACGTATGGAACGTGCGATAGGGAATAACTGTTGATAGAATTTGCATAATTAGAAGACTTTGCAGTTATTAGTTGTCTCATCGTGTCATGGATATGACATGCTTAGAGCATGGGGTGGGGAGGACAACAAGTAAGGCGTTTGGGATCTTTTGCACTTTTCTTGTGTAACCCGTATGCTCCGTCGGAGATGCACGGTCATGATGACCAATATATATATTATTATTATCAGGCAGCCTCTGACGTTCAAAAGATGTCATACTTTTTAGGCCCCTGAATCTCCGAGAGAATCATGCCAATCCCATTTTGGCCAGATAGCCCACGTGTTGGAAATTTGTTCTCAAAGTGCATTCACATAGATGGTTAGGCGACCCTTGGATATTTATTTTCAGTACTTTATTAGCATGCTTCTATGTATCTTGTTATGTCCCTCTGAGGACCTGGTCCCTTTCCAGGTGTAGACGATCATGACTATTCGTAGGAGCACGGATCAGGATTTGCTACTTCGTTCTCTTTCGAGGAGGTCTTGTCATGCCCCAGTCCCAAAATATCGAGGGACTAGACACGTGACAACGGCCAGCAGCACACACCGATGGGCAAACCCAATTTAATGGACCCATTAGGATGTACTTAAGTTGTAGCACAACAATAAGGGTCTACTATTCTTATCCACAGAATGAATACATCAATATCAACAAAAGGAAATTATAATCTTCATCAAGTCACAAGTAAATAAATCGGGGAACAACCCGATAACAAGTCTGATATAATTGTTCATTAAACAAGAATTTTAATAGCATCAAAGACTGAGTATAGAAGAAACATATACTCAGGAGAAATTCTCGAAGATCACTCGTCTTCTGGATCTGGTACTGCTCCAGTGCCTGCTCCTGCTAATGCTCCTGTCCCATATACCTCGGAATAGATCTCGTCTGCTAATCCTGGGGACATAATCTGGATCCAGGTCCTCAGGGGACATAGCAAGGTACAAAATAACTCAAGCTAAAATAAATACAGTGCAGCAATAAGTGAAACAATAGGGTAAACTATATAACCAGCTAAGTGATATGTAAGTGAGAGTTTTAATCATACTCGGGCTGAGACTACTATAGGATCTGTGTCGAAGAAACCCATAACAGTATTCTCTCGAAGGGCCAGTAATATACCAAAGCTCTGTGTCAGAGTCTATGGCACTTCAAGTAAAGTAATATATATATATAATCAGCATTTTTGATGGTAAATCTCTCCCCACCCAATGTAATCACACGTCTCATGTCCATGACACGCAAGATCATATCTAATGCAGCAAGTCATAATGAGATCTAAGTATTTGAATAAAGTATATGTCATGAAACGGTATCCTATACAGAATTACCATAAATATCTCAGGAAGATTTTGTCTTATGAATAGTGTCAGGTGTCCTGAGGTATAACGTACTTGATAATGCAATTCGAGAATGTATAGGGTCTCGATATCCATCTCTAGGTGACGTTACACAACTCCGCGTACGGCGTTGGCACCCGAATATTATTCGGATGCTAAGTAATGTCACACGGTCCTAGGTTAAGCATGCATAACATATGAATAAATTAAGACAATAATATGAAGCAGGTACTGCAAGTTTTGGCAAGGTACACTTGCCTGGGGTTCTGACTCCAACTGTAGCTCTGGTATCAGCGAAATTTGCAGGTACTTCTCCGGTTGCTGAAATAGACATCACCATCAGATTTAGAAAATATCAAATAGCTAGAAACGCCTGTCCTTGAGTCCAATTTGGACACAGGGGCAAAAATGACAGTTTCTGGTCAAAGCGGGATCCACATGTGGCCCGCTTCACACCGAAAAACGTGTCAGAGACAATGTTCTCCAAATTCATCAAACTTAGTGTCAACAAGTCTAGAACGATGATACAAACCCAACGAAATGTCCAGAACTGGATTCCGATGAGCCGATCACAAAATCGTCCGTCAAGTGGAGCCGCGGGGCCCACGATACGCGATTTTGTCAACGTTCTCAGAATCGAACCAAACTTGGGTCACAGGACCAGCGTATCGCTACGAGTCCGATGGCGCAAGTTTCGTTTTGATACGACATGTGTACAAGAAGTTACAATGAGTTCTGGAATATGGCCGATACGGGACGTTGTCGACGGATACGCGTTGATTCCGATGTGCACGTACATCCAAATAAACTTCCGTAAAATCCTATATGACCGTATCAACGGTGCGCACCTTTTGGTGAAGTCCGTATACGACCAAGTCGTCCCATTTAGCGGGGCGCACTCAATTCCGGAGAAAAATAGGGCGAGTATTTTCTTAATTTTGGATCGCAGTTCGTGATCACCACAGGATGCGACATACCGAGCGGGTTGCACGGACATCGAGAGGGTCACGCAGGGTTTGTGTCACAACAGACGGAAAAAAAAATGGGGCAGCGAGGAGAGAGAAAAGGCTACCTGAACAGGGCTACGCAGAACTGGGATTTCTCGTGTCCGCGAGGCGACACGACATAACGCGACGGCTAGGGCACGACTACTGGGCTGCGGATGAGTGCGTCGGGGCTTCGCCGGAGGAGGAGGCTACTCAGGCGGAGGCGACGCTGAGGGTTCGTTGAGGTTCAGTCGGAGCTGGAGGGCAGCTAGGGCAAGGCGGCACTGCTGCTGCGGGGTCGTCGGCGACCGGGTTCTGCTGCTGCGGGTCGTCGGGATTGTCGAAGGCGGCCGAGTTCGAGGCTGAGGAGGATGGCGGTGGATGGGGGCTGCGCTCGGGGAGACGACAGGGTCGAGGCGGAGGCTAGGGTGGAGGTGACAGTGGAGACAGGGGCGGAGAAGGGGGTTTTTATAGGGTGAGAGGGAGGAGGTCGGCGGACGGCTGGTGCGGGGAGGGGAAGAGACAGAGGCAGCGGTTGCGGGAGCGGGAAGGTTGAGCGGCGCTGGGACGCGAAGCGGTGGCCGCCGGGAAGACGAAGGGATTCGTCGGGGAAGAATCGATTAGGGATTCGGGTAGGCGGGTTAACGGGTCGGCGGGTGAGTGGGTTAGGCCCGGATCCGACCCACTAGGGTTGGGCCCGGTTCAGCTAGACCTGGTCCGGTCCGGTTCGGGTCAGTTCAATAGGAAATAAACCGGGTTTATTCTAGGGTTTATTTTGGTTTAATAAATAATTAGTTTTTAGGTCTTTAAAAATATTTTCGTGGTCCAATAAATTCCCGGAAAAATACCATATGTCTAATATTTCATTTTACACCTAAAAATATTATTTTTATAATATTTTAATATTGAATAACATTATTTAAAATTGTTTAAAACCAAATTACCTTAATTTTAATTAGTTAAAAATTATAAAAAATTACAGAAAATTGTGAAAGTTTGATTTTTAAAAAATCTTGAAAAATCAGGGGGTTTACAGGTCTTCTCTTCGAGCCTTATTGTTCATTAGATATACTTATTTTGTTTCTCTTATATTCTAGTTTGGTAGTGGATTTGTCTTCACCCAACTACTTGTTCTTATCAAACATCTTATACTTGATTCAGTTATATAGTTGATTGATTATTCATTTATATTTGATTCTGTGGATGAGATTTAGTTATGCCCTGTGACTTGTAACAAATATATACCACCTGTGGATTTGATATTCATAATACAGCGTACGTATGTGATATGGTTTCCATATATTGGAGTTGCCATATACATACGGCTGACATGCTTATGTATTCCTAGTCCGACGTATTTTGGGACTGGGGCGTGACAATTATAACCCTCAGCTTATGTAGATACCTGGGGTCCTAAGGAAGAACTACCCCCAGTGGCTGACATCTTCTTCTTTGAGCGGGTGCCTAGGAAAACACCTTTCGTGGGTTCTGCTACTTGTCCTCCTTGGACCCATCTTCTTAACCCGCTGGCCAGAGCGACAGACTAGAGGAGCTGGAATTCTGATATCCCCTTATAGAGGGGGCCCTCCAAACAGAATAACATGTGGTGAAGGATAACTCATCTTCCTCTGGTGCTTGCACCTTTTCTCCGGGTTGCAGCCGGATGGGTGCCTTTAGTTACAGCCACTGGAATGCCGACTGTCTGTTTGTTGGTACTGCTATTTTATTACAATAGAAGTTGATGATAATGCTGGTACAGTGATACCCTATGGAAGATACTTCATATGCCGTAGTTGATTCTCTTACCTTGCGCTTGTGATTGATCACTTTGCGCAAGTCAAGCGAGGGCCGATTCACCTTTGCACCCTTCTTATGAGCCTGGGTAGACCGAGCACATGGGTGCGTAGGTCTTGACTTTGTTTCTGACCTGGGGTTCGTACAAGAAATTTTCCCAGGTTGCTAATGGAAGACTCTTTAGACTGACCCTGTCCAATTTCTATTGCGGGCTGGACGCATGGGTATGGTTTGTACCACTTTTCGTCAGAGGCATGCATTACAGTTAGCGGTGCCTGCCGACGGTCGATCGAATGTGCAATTGCTTGATATTGGTGAGCTCGCATTGCCCTAGACTTCTTTTTCCTAGCACGCGCTGGTGCCACTACAAAAATATTATTAAATAGCGATGGATCTCAGTGATGAAAACTAATCCGTCGCTGACTCAGCGACGAAAATGCGACAAAATAATGAATAAATTATTTATGTAAACCAAATATGTTATATTTTGTCAATATTCCGTCGCTAATCCGTCGCTGTTACTTCATCGACGAATTAGCGACAAAAAATCTATCGCTGCAAAAACTTAAATTTCCCTAGCCAGTTTCTTTTCCCCCCATTCTCATTCTCAATCTCTCACTTCTCTCTCTCTTTCTCTCTCTTGATTTCGACCCCCCGACCCCCTACCCCTCTTCGGTGACCTCCTTCCCCACTGACCCCCTCCCTCTCTCCGACGACCGCCTCCTCCACCGGCCCTTGACCCCTCTCTGACAGCCCCTCCCCCTCACTCGCCCTCTCCTCCTCCTCCTCATCCTCCTCCTCCTCCATAGACCCCCACCCCCACTCTGGCGACCGCCTCTTCCATCGACCCTCGACCCCTCTCCGGTATCCCCTCCCCCTCACTCGCCCTCTCATTCTCCTCCTTTTCCTCCTCCAACGACCCACTCCCATACTCCGGCGACAAGGAGCCCCTCCCCCTCTCCGGCAAGCCCTCCTCCACCGCCCCCTCCTTTGCGGCGACCCTCTCCCTCTCAGTCTGTGGTGACCCCGAACCTGACCCGCCCACTCCTTCGACGACTCACCCCCGCTTCCTCCCTCTCCGGCGACTCGCCGTAACCCCTCTCCTCTCAGCTCCTTCTCCGGCTAAGGTAAACCCTAGCCCTCATTTCAATTTTGTTAATTATTGCATTTGGATTTTGGGTCCTCCTCACATATAGATATGATACGTTGGACACTGCCACGTACAGACACGATACACTAGACACGGACCCGAACTATAGCGACAAAAACAAAAAATATTCTTATTAGTAGGCTTGGCAAGCAGCAGAACATAACTCATGTTACAAGCAAGGTTCGTAGTATCGGTATTGGAATTAGCATCGGACCATTTCTATGAGTGTCGGGTTTGGCGGTTTCAGATTAGGGTATCAGATTTTTTAATCGGAAAAAAATAATTATTAATAAATTATTAATATTTTAGAAATTCCTATAACTAAATTATACATCAAACTTCTTTCTTGTAAAGAAGTAGTTCGATTGCATTGTTAGTTTGTTGCTCACTATTTTGTTAATTTCTTTCGTGAACATAATCATTGATTAGATTAGTTGTGATTACAATCTCATATGATTATACCCGGCAAATAATTGTATTTTTACTGTAAAAACCAATAGAGTTATTGTCAATATAACTTCAGCAGCAACATGTAGGTTGCACAGATACTGATCGTATCCGTATCCATGCACACGAAATGATACTTCCTAGGTGACTATGTTGGATATGCCTCACGTATGTCTAGGCTCCAAGGAAACTCAAAACATGATTCAAACTTCAAAGTGACTCGGCAATGATTCAAAAGAGAAGATAATTGTGAAATGCCTCACTTATGTCGTGATTTTACCGAACATAATTGTGAAATAAGAAAGTAGTATGTTTTGCAATGATTCAAAATCTATCGTATGTAAATTAATCGACAACGGTGACTACTATTTCATTTATTTTCAAAAATACTAAGAAATAACACCGAAAATACTCAAAATTATGCATAATGTAATATATTATTTGAATATATATGGTACATGCAAAAATTAATGAGTCGATACTTAGTTTACCGATCGTGGATGTATAATCGACGACATGAGAATATGATTGGTTTGACACATAATTTCAGGGCGGGCGTTGAAGAATTTCTCAAATACGCCAGTAGTCAACCTTATTTCATGGATGTGAGTCTCATCAAGTGCCCTTGTGTCAAATATCATAATATACCATTCAAAGAGGTGGATCTCGTGAGGGAGCATCTCTACAAGAAGGATTTTATACCGAACTATAAAGAGTGGACGGCTCAAGGAGAACCTTTGACTCCTTAATATCATTTCTCCTTCAATACAGAGGTAGAAGAGTCCACTCTCGGAGATAACTTTGAATATCGACCGCGAAACCTGGCGCGTGAGTTGGTATTTGATGCGGCTGGTCCAAGTTTTGATCTGGAGGATACGAATCCTGATGCGAATGAATTCTATGATATGTTCTAGAATGTCGATACTCCGTTATACCCGGGTTATGATTCTCATTCTGTTGTGTCAGTGGTGATGTGGATATTGAACCTCAAATCTGATTTTAACTTGCCGCATGAATGCTACAACCGGATAATTCTTTTTGTTGAGAGTTGTTGCCAAAAGGATCGAAGGAGTTGCTTAAAAACTTCTACAAGTCGAAGATGATGATACAGAAACTCGGATTAGGCTATAAAAAGATAATATTATTATCGAAACGATTGCATGTTGTACTACAAGGAGAACAATGATAAAGATAGATACATTTTTTGTCATGCGGACCGGTACAAGCCAATTCGGGGCAAAGAAAATTTAACTGTCCGAGCAAGGTGGCGTCCCTACAAGTGCATGTATTTTTTGCCGTTTACAAAGAGGCTGCAAAGGATGTATATGTCTCCAAATACAAAAGAACACATGACATGGCATAGCAAGGAATGAAAGATGGATGATGGAGAATTATCTCATCCTTCTGATGGAGAGGCATAGAAGCATTTTGATCGGTGTCATCCTGAATTTGCTATAGAGCCCAGGAATGTCTGATTGGGTGTATGTTTTGATGGATTCACTCCTTTCGGACAGTCGAGATCTCAGTACTCTTGTTGTCCGGTGATTTTGGCTTCTTATAATCTACCACCATGGATGTGCATGAAGACTCATTACATGTTCTTGACACTTATCATATCCGGTCCAAAAAATCCAAAGAAGAACATTGATATCTACTTGCAGCCATTGGTGGATGAGTTGAAACAATTGTGGTAGTTTGGCGTTCAAACATATAATATATCGAAGGAGTAGAACTTTCAGATGAGAGAGTCACTCATGTGGAACATCAATAATTTTCTGGCATATGAGATGTTATCGGGGTGGAGTACTCATGGTACTTTGTCTTGTCCGATATGTATGAAAAAGAGTAAGGCATTATGTCTCCAAAATGGCGAGAAAGCAGGCTTTTTTTATTGTCACCGTCAATTCCTTCCTGCGTCACATCCGTGGAGACGAAACATAGATGGCTTTAGGGCAAGTAAACAGGAACTATCTTCGCTCCCATTGAGACTGACAGGAGACCAAGTTTGGAAAGTAGTAGATGGATTATCGACTGTGATGGAAGATCCGATATCGGCCCTTCACTTTGAAGGCTTCAGACATAGACATAATTAGACGAAACAAAGTATCTTTTGGGATCTACCTTATTGGAAGGATAATCTTATAAGAAACAATCTTGATGTTATGTATATAAAAAAAAAATTTGACAACATCTTCAATACGGTGATGGATATTAAGGAAAAATGAAAGACAATTTTAAAGCAAGAAAGGACTTGGAAATTATTTGCAGGCGTTCAGATTTGTACCTAAAATAAAGTACAAACGGTAATTAGGTTAAGCCTATAGCGCCATTTACATTGAGTAGGGAGGAAAAATTGATAATATGCAACTGAATTTCAATGTTGAGATTTCCTAACGGCTACATATCAAATCTGGCAAGATGTGTCGATCTCAATGAACGCAATTTGACAGGGATGAAGAGTCATTATCAAATCGTATTAGAGCCCCAAGGAATGATGACGGTGGGGTTGATGAAAAGGTAAGATTTGTACCTAAAAAAAATTTGACAACATCTTCAATACGGTGATGGATATTAAGGAAAAATGAAAGACAATTTTAAAGCAAGAAAGGACTTGGAAATTATTTGCAGGCGTTCAGATTTGTACCTAAAATAAAGTACAAACGGTAATTAGGTTAAGCCTATAGCGCCATTTACATTGAGTAGGGAGGAAAAATTGATAATATGCAACTGGATTTCAATGTTGAGATTTCCTAACGGCTACATATCAAATCTGACAAGATGTGTCGATCTCAATGAATGCAATTTGACATGGATGAAGAGTCATTATCAAATCGTATCAGTACTCTTGTTGTTCGGTGATTTTGGCTTCTTATAATCTACCACCATGGATGTGCATGAAGACTCATTACATGTTCTTGACACTTATCATATCCGGTCCAAAAAATCCAAAGAAGAACATTGATATCTACTTGCAGCCATTGGTGGATGAGTTGAAACAATTGTGGTAGTTTGGCGTTCAAACATATAATATATCGAAGGAGTAGAACTTTCAGATGAGAGAGTCACTCATGTGGAACATCAATGATTTTCTGGCATATGAGATGTTATCGGGGTGGAGTACTCATGGTACTTTGTCTTGTCCGATATGTATGAAAAAGAGTAAGGCATTATGTCTCCAAAATGGCGAGAAAGCAGGCTTTTTTTATTGTCACCGTCAATTCCTTCCTGCGTCACATCCGTGGAGACGAAACATAGATGGCTTTAGGGCAAGTAAACAAGAACTATCTTCGCTCCCATTGAGACTGACAGGAGACCAAGTTTGGAAAGTAGTAGATGGATTATCGACTGTGATGGAAGATCTGATATCGGCCCTTCACTTTGAAGGCTTCAGACATAGACATAATTAGACGAAATAGAGTATCTTTTGGGATCTACCTTATTGGAAGGATAATCTTATAAGAAACAATCTTGATGTTATGTATATAAAAAAAAAATTTGACAACATCTTCAATACGGTGATGGATATTAAGGAAAAATGAAAGACAATTTTAAAGCAAGAAAGGACTTGGAAATTATTTGCAGGCGTTCAGATTTGTACCTAAAATAAAGTACAAACGGTAATTAGGTTAAGCCTATAGCGCCATTTACATTGAGTAGGGAGAAAAAATTGATAATATGCAACTGGATTTTAATGTTGAGATTTCCTAACGGCTACATATCAAATCTGGCAAGATGTGTCGATCTCAATGAACGCAATTTGACAGGGATGAAGAGTCATTATCAAATCGTATTAGGGCCCCAAGGAATGATGATGGTGGGGTTGATGAAAAGAATAATATAATCCGTACGATCTTTAATGTGGGAGGCAAGCCTATAAGTGCTACTAAAGTATGGTGTTGGAAGACGATGAGTTTGAAGCCGTTCATCAGTATATATTGTTAAACAGTGGTCTTAAGGAGATGCTAGATATTGAGAAGTAAGCGACACATCTTTGCAATATATTTCAATTATGTATATGCTTGGAAAAAAATTGCTCTAACTATTCTCCTTACTATTATAGTACTTTTAGAGCTGAGGTAAATATGGAGAGACCTACTATTAATGATGATGATCTTACTAGAGAGGTTGATACAAATTTCTATCGTGGTTCCATAATTATGTGCGGATCCTAAACATTAAGCATTCTAAATTTATTATTCCGACAAATCTTTGTTTAATGTTTATATGATAGGTGATGTTTCAGGTTTTTCGTTTTGGTGCAGAGTTACAGAACGAACGACTTCGAGCATTAGCTATCGGACCAAGAAAGAGGGCAAAGTGTTGGTATGGATAGACCATCAATGGCTTCAAATTTAGAATCACTAATAAGCTTATTAATCAATCATTTGTCGATGAGAAGGCTAATTATACAAAGAATTATGGAGTATGTGTGAGGGATTCAGTCTACGATTAGGATCCATAATTCGACACTTACGGTTTACTAAGAGATTTCGTGGAGCTGGAATACTCTTATGAGATAAAAATTATGTTGTTTAAATGTGATTGGTTCGACCCAACACATGGCTACCCGACAGCCACCTCCACCTCTATCGTCGACTTTATGTGTATTTTTATTTTTTGATAATTTGACAGTTTGTTGGATGTATTTGTGTATAACTATATATGTTTAGATTATGGTAGTGTATGATAAATTATGGCTATGCACTTATATTTAAGTTCTATTGTCTTTAATGTTTTTCATTGTATTTGATATGTTTGGATGTATTTGTGTATAACTGATTTGATTTTGTATGATGTTACAAGAGCAGAATGTAAGTGATTCTATTCTGTAAAAAAATATTTATGTTTAGCGACGGAATAACGACGAAAAAATGAAAAATTTCAGGTCAGTGACGGATATGTGAAGCTTTAGCGACGGATTAGCAACGAAAAATTTGTCACTAAATATGTCTGATACCAAAAAATATATAATTTTTGTATCAGACATAGTAGCTATATCCGTCGCTATGTCCGTCATCTTTAGCGACGGATTAGCGACAAAATTTTTGTCGGAAAGCTTCTGAAAAATTTGATAAAAATGGGCTCACAGTTTTCGTCGCCAATCCGTCACCAAATAAAGCGACGTAAATATTCCGTCACTAATCCGTCGCTGAAATTTTTTCGCTATGTTCTTCGCAAATCCGTCGCCATGTCGACAGATTAGCGACGAAAATCTAGCGGTGACACTTAAAATAGTGATGCCATATTTTCGTCGTTAATCCGTCGCTATATTAAAATTGCGACGGAAATAGGCATTTTAGCGACGAAAAATTCCGTCGCTAAAACTCTATATTTTTTTAGTGTGCGTAGTATGAAGAGTCCAAGTTTATATCTTCTCCTTTCTCAACATGGCGCATGGAGTCAGCGCTTCGTGAGATTCGGTCGAAGACGAAACTTCTGTTGCTGTTATGCGAGTTTTCTTATGCTTTGCCAGCCTTGGAGAAGTACCGCCATCATAGAACATTTTCTCAAAACTTGATGGTCGAAGCGTACAACCAACATCCTCTGGGTCGAACCCAACTTCGACGCGTCAGACTGCGTCACAACCTTCTCATCAGAGGAGAAGCAAGTTTCCAGCAGAGTCACCACCTTGTTTGCCATTAAAGTAAGTTTGAAAAACTTTCGTTTAATAACAAACAAAAAAGTATAAATAAATCCTAGACAGAAAATCTAAGTACAATATTTTTTATCTGGGTAATGTGTCGATGGAGATCGGGTACTGCAACGACCCTTTTACTCCGTTGACGGTCCGACGAGGGATTGAGGATACTATCTTCACTCTTCTCTCTCTTGAGATTCTGTGCACGTACGTAGCTCGCTTGGGGCGGGTATGGTCTCTGAAGCAGAAAAAACCAGCCTGTTGGACGTCCAAGTTGCTCCTATTTATAGCTATCATGTTGGTCGGGGTATATGTGCCGCATATGCCTCTGTTTGGTAGTCGCAGGGGGCTCATTCAACAAAATACGGTTGCAATTGTAGACGCATATTATGGACATGCTGCCACGTATACATCCTTAATATGATGTAGTTGAGTCCAGTCCGAGCTGCCATATGGACGTTTATTACGATTGATTGTTGCTGAAGATCTGGGTGGTTCTAGTCTTTTGTTTGCGTGACTTGGTCAGCTTGACACGTGGGCCACATTTAGTTGGAGAAAATTACTACAGTCTGAACAGAAATTTTTTGTCTCAGGGGACCCTGCCACGTTGGCCGCATGGAATCTGGGACACATAGGATACATGGAACGCATGGAGTCTTGAATGCATGGGGCTAGAGACGCATGGAACGCATGGAATGCATGGAGTCTGGAACGCATTAGGCCAGAGACGTATGAAACACATGGAGTCTGAGACACATGTTGTCTCGTACACGTGGCGCTGCACGCCTGTCAGGATTAAAGTTCATGCTTACGTGAGCTTCTGTCGTTTAGCATGCTCACGCCTCGAGGCGTTCAGAAAGTCCTTTCTGTCCGGATTATGTGTCAGACATAATCATTGTGTCAGGTCTTTATGTGGCCAGTATTGGGGCGCCTGGATGCTTGAGGGAGTAGTGGCGCATGGCATTGATGGCGCATGCGGACACTCTTTACTTAGTGGTGCATGGCACAACTGGCACTTGGGAACACTAGTTACTTAGTGGCGCATGACACTGATTGCACACGGGAACACTAGTTTATGAAGCGGTCGGCGCATGACATTGGATCATTATTGTGCCGGGGGCTTGATCACTCCGGCGCATGGCCTTTGATTAATGTTGGCGTTTGGTAGCTGTTTTTCTGGACCGCATAGTCATTTTGCGGCCTGATTTCTTATTAGTCGATCTTGGGACACATATTTGTTGGTCGCATGGATGTAGATTTTCCAAGCTTCTATATTAAGGAGAATAGTTGCATGGTTGTTGTTTACACGCGGAAGAATGGACACAGGGCCGGCCCTTAGCTCACAGGGGCCCGGGACGAAATTTCAAAATGAGGTCCCATACATAATGTAAAAAAAATTGAAACAAAAGTAAAATGAAAAATATGCCTCCACCAAGATTTGAACTAGGAACCTCTTGTGTGCAAGTCTAATGTAATAACCACTACACAACAATTGCTTTGTGATAGGAATGATCCATGGTAAATACTAGTTCTATTTTCGGTAGGCCAGCCTTGAATGGACACCGTAGCATGAGAAAATAAGGCACACCAGTGTGCATCCGCATAAGCCCTGTCAAGTCGTTCCATGATGTGAAGTGGGGGTCTGCGTCGGTTTGACCAAGTATAAGCACGGCCAATAAACCCAAGATCGATGAGCCCACAAAAATCTATTATGTTGTTGAATAGGTTTGAAGCATTGTGATCGTAACTGCGACCACCTACCTTCTCTCCTATGCTCGACACTGCATTGAAGTCGCCAAGACACATCCATGGTTCATCTATTGATTCAGCTATGTTCTTGATACGGTTCCAAAGCCTTGCTCTGTCTCTCTTGATAGGGCAGCCATAGACACATACTAATTTCCATGCTGGACTGGTAGTGGTAGCATGAATGGATAGTAGTATTAAGTTTTGAGAAGAAATTGAAACAATAGCTTTGACAGATTCTTCCCATGCTAGCCAAAGACAGGCCGAATGACCAATTGGTTGAACTACAAAGTAGTTTAAAAACCCTAGTGATGGGAGAATATGGGATGTATGAGAGGCGGGTGAGATAGTTTCAGAGATGAATATAATAGAAGAGATTGATATAATAGAAGGACAAATCGATTTGAGAAATGCTGAAGAGTTTGGACTGTCGGATCATTTTCTACATCCCGATAGTTCCAGGAGAGCACTAACATTTTTATCGCGGCTCTTTAAGGCGAGCCGCCACTGCCTTGACAGTTGCAGAGATCGGAGTATGTGCTCTACTACGTTAGTTGGTGGGGTGCATAGCAGGAGAAGAAGGGGAGCTTTTTCTTTTGTTGCTGCTGTTCTGAGATGAGGATATAGAAGGAGATAGAATTTTAGATTTCCTTGCTAGTCTTTACTTGCAGTGGGAATTGATGTTATGTAGTCAGAAGATTGCGGTGGTGATGGAGGAAGTTCAACAATGATCAAGTTGGACGCGGTGCCGGCTTTGATTTTTGGTGGGGAGCATGGTTCCTTCGATTGAGAGGAAGTGTTAGGAATGGTTGGTGAGACTTGAAGCTGATATGATGAGATTTGAGTGGATGGAGGATTTGAGTTATGAGGAACATTTGGTTGATTGGGTGGGAACCCCATATTCTCCAAGTCAAAAGTCTATGCAAAATCAGCGGGGAAACTGTTGCTGAGAGAAACCTTACGAGTAACCGAAGTCCAATTTTCGTCAATAAGAGCAATTGCACTGAGGCGCTACTTGCAAGACACTAGGCTGTGTCCTAACCTGGCACAAAACAAGCATAGTCTGGGTAGGCGCTCATATTTGACCACAACCTTCATGTGTTGGTCTCCTGCGAAGAGTGTCTCAATATGATTCTTCAATGGGATTGTTATGTCGAAGAGGATCTTCACTCTTGCGTTTGTCTTCCATTTATCTTCATCCTTCAGCGAACTGAGTCGGATAGAACCTAAAGCTTCACCAATTCTTCCCACTGCTGCTTTGTTCAGGAACATAGGCCAAATTTTGTCACATCGGATTTCAGATTTGATATTTCTCGAATTTCTAGGATTTAAATTTTTCTGATAATGTATTCCTGTTGTATTTCTCATGTTGGTTCCTATCATTTTATTTATTGTTATTTTTTCTGTTGATTAAGAGAGAGTACCCGAGACCAGTAGAACACCCATTGACATTGCCATAGACCCACATGTAAAATGGACACTTGGTTCGGTTCATTTGACGGAACCCATAAATAAACCATTTTTGCTCTCCTCTTAGTATATATATGAGCTTTTCTCTTTCTTCTCTCTTTCTTCTTCTTCATTTTCATTTCCTTCTTCCTTGCTCCCTTCTCCCTCACCCCGTGAACCTTCCCTAGCCGAGCCCTAGCACTGGATCTAGCTAGGAAGAGGTCCTTGGACTCTTAGTCAAGTACATCTTGCTCCATGTTAAAACCTTGATTTTTGAATTTTTCACGTATATGTTGTTTTAAAAATGTATTTGATGGAAAATGTTCTCATTAAGTTGCTAATCATGTGTAGTTCTTGGAGTTTTGGATTTTAATGAGTATATTTGAGTAGATCTGAATTTGAAGTAAAATTTTTTCGAAGGTTTCATGAGTTTTTCTTAGTTTTGATCTATTAAAACTTAGTTTTTTTTTGGAAAACTAGTTGTTCTTTATGTTAGATCATTTCATTTCATGCAATCTGGCTTTTGTTTGACTTGATTTGGGGTTTAAATGAACTTTTAATGAAGAAAACAAAATTTTAGTTTTTGGAGCTTTCGGGCAAGGCTGAACCTGTTGTTGGAGAAGACGAAGTCTTCATGCGGCCAGCGACTTATGCGGCAGAGAGCGCTATGCGGCCCGAGAGGGTTATGCGGCCTGAACTTCTTGCCGCATACTGACAGCTTGCGTCCATCTTGTTGGATGTATGACTGTTCATTACACAAAGTGTTATGGAACTAAGTCATTGAACTCCTTGTGCATTCACTCGTTGAACGAATGCAAAATTTGCTAAGTTTAAGAGGGGCAGCTATGGGGCAATCTGAGCATGCAACAAGCGTACTTATGCGCCTCTTCTCTTTTGACACATAACTCTGCTTCGTCCTTTCACATCTTTTTATGGTTTTGACTTTTCTTCCTGACACACTTTACGGCCTGTCACATCCATCACTTTATTTCACTTCACGGACACTTCATTTATTGACCCATCACTCAACACTTACCCCAAGGAGTAGACTTTAACCCTGAGCATGGGGCAAGTGAGTCCATGCGGCAATTGGGTGCATGTGGCCAGTGAGTCCATACGGTAATTGGGTGCATGCGGCCAGTGAGTGCATGCAACAGTGAGTGCATGCGACATGAATTCTTGTGCACATTTTGAGTTCATTTTAATAATGTACATTTAATAATTTATTTTGGTGATTATTGTTGTGTGCTTCCTTATGTCGATACAAGTTTATATTGCTAGACAAGTTTTACATTTAGTTCACGAGACAAGTTTATGTACAAGTTCACAATTCTCACCACACTGTAGAAATATTTGTGTTTAAAAATCTATTGTATTTGGCATCGGACAATCGAATATGAGTATTGCCCAATGTATCGCATGTCGCGAATACGATAACTTGTGAAAAACTCGTACTCGCGAATCATCATTCTAGGGAGTTCTCAAGGGTCCACGACTCAAAAATTCGAAATAATTTAGGAATTATTAAACAAGATAAAAATTACTTAGAACATTGGGAGGAAGAATATTGCGCTACCGGCTACCAACCCTGCTAGGCAATGGCTCCATGACTGACCAAGTTTATGCGTGCTACGACACTACGAGACAAGTTTATATACAAGTTTATGTTTATAAAGCAAGTTTATGATCACAAGTTTAAGTTTATGCTTACAAGTTCAATTTTTGTTTCTAATAATGTAACAAGTTATTTGTAGTGATGTTGAATGTGCATTTAAGTTTACTCGACAAGCTTATCATTGGCCATCCGAGTTGACTGCAGTGTTGATGGTAGAGATATTCTACAAAACATGTATTTGTTAGTAACTAGGCTTGTGATAACCCTAGTTAGTTAATTATAGCAAGTCGTGGACATGAGTGGCTGTGCAATAAATGTTTGTCTATTTGTTAAGCTCGCCCTTTTACTTCATTCTTTCGACACATGGTTAGGGTGCTATGTTTAGCTCGGGTGAAGGTCTGCAACCCTCGTTCTTGTTTGGTTTAAGGGTTGTAGTCCCAATCCAGAGTAGTTCCTATGTCCTATTGCCGTTCGTCGCCTTACTTTCTTTTTATTATCATTTTAGTTATCAGTTCTTATAGTTGTATTTTGAGACAAGTACAATGGTACCGTATAAGTCTCGATCCGCATTTATTCTTACATGTCTCTTCTCTGCTAATGTTGTGATATGTTTGGTATATCACCTTGAGCTCCTTTGTGGTACTTATTGCTTCGGGTTCTAACTCCACTAATTTTGTATGGCCAGATTACCCCGAGGAGAACCAGGATCCACCGTATTTTCAGCAAGATGGCTCACACTCGTAGGACTGTGGCCGAAGCTCGTGAGTGGGTTTCCTTCCTCCACCCCTCATTTTGATTACTTTATTTTGTGGTGTTTAGCAAGGGGCAGAGTTAGCTCCTTATATTTTTTTGAGACTACGTTCAACATGTTGTATATATTAGACCATGGCTGGTATATTTGATCATGTATTATTATACTCTACTAGTGCAGCATTTTGTATTCACTAGATTCATGATCATATGTGACTTATAATTTGGGACACCTCTTTACTTTTATGTATAATATACTCTTGTATTGCTGTTGATGGATTGAGATAATCAGATTTGTCGGCCTTAGGACTGACGTCATAGCATGCTAGAGTTCACCCATTTGTCTTCTTGACAACCTAAGCATATTGCGGCTTACTTTGGTATTCTGCAATGTGTGGTTGGCCATGTAAGTCTCGTATTCACCCTATATTCTGGGAGTGGGACGTGATAAGTTTTATTGGTGGCCCATGTAGGTCTATTTTTTATACTTGTAGGACTCATCTTGTTAGAATCTCAATCCTCTATTTTTTTTGATTGATCACCACTTCTAACATGTACTTCTCGCTCTACTTGAACTTCAAACTTGCTTGACATGATTATTTTATTCTAGTCCCTTGTTGATATTCTTGTGTCCTTATCCTTCAGGGACACCCCACCTGATCCTCCTTCCGAGGGTTCCGTTGCACTGATAACTCCAGCAGATCCATTATGCCATGGCCCGACTCCGATATTGAACCAAGGGCAAGCGTTAGTAGATTTTTATCAGCCGGCTCCGCAAGTCACACATACCCGACCAGCACAATCAGCTCCACCAGTCTTGTCAGGAAGGCCAGTTCAGCCCGCCCTGCCGTTCATGCCATCCCAGCCATCCCAGACAATACCGCTAGTTCTTTCCGTACAACCAGGACAGGCAGGCTCACAATCCATGTTAGAGATGATCCAAGCCATGATGATAATACAACAATAACAATAGCGACTACTCCAGCTCCAGCAATAAGTTGTCCAACTCTGTTAGCAGTTTCAGCAAGGACAAGAACAGACCAACACTACTCTTTGTTAGGGAGTTAGAGTAGCACTCGAGAATAGTAGACTTTATACTCACAACTCGGCGAGCAATGTTAGCCGCATGTGCCCAACCAAGTTCCTCGCCACGGAACATATAGTTTCAGTAGATTCTTAGCTCCAGGACTTTGAGACCATCCTGGATGCAACTAAGACCCCAGAAGATGAGAATGTAGCAGTCGTAAAGCTACAACTGTCAGATCTTGTCCGAGATTGGTAGGCAACACAAGAAATGACACTTCCTGTAGTGCCCCGTTCCCCCTATTCGGGGAGCGCGGCTAAGAAATACTTGGTATCGTTCGATCGGGACATATTGAATCAAGATCTTTTTCTCATTATGGATTGGTTTCTTCGGAATCAGGTCCCATATTCAATGGATCGTGCCTCAAGGAAGGACTCGACGGTAAAGTCGAGAAGGGCCTTTCCATTGTGCTGGTTTCCTTGTCCATTTTCGATGCCACTTGGTTGTTTTCTTATTGATTTTATGACTTGCGTTTTCTTGAACGGTTTTGATGGATTTTATTGCCTTCGTTCTTAGAATTTTGCATTTCGTATCGGACCTTTGGAGATCGAAGAAGGAGATATTGATCATCTGTTGGTGCGTGCAGGTGATTGGGTAGACGACGTGCGAGTGGAGTCTTGAAGATCTCCCTTTTTCTCCTTTTCAGTTCACCTACTTGTGAGTGGCTTTATTTCGATTAGCTCCCTTCATCCAAGTCTTCATTCTTAGTAAATTGTCTCATTTATGCATCTCGATCAAACGATACCAAAAAATAATAAGATTGAGTCAGAATAAAAAAGAAGTAGGCTTGAAATACTTATAATGCTTGTCACATAGAGTTCTATGCGATCATATTGATGCGTGCATGCCCGTTATATATATAGCTAATTTGTGTTCAGTTGTAGCTAGAACTTATTCATCTATGACTGCTCAATGAATAATATATACTTGTGATTTGATCATAACAGCCAGTAGACTATGCCACCGCACTGTGCTAAAGCAGTTATGTTCTTATTGATATTTGAAATGCTTTGTACATTAACTTAGTGTTCATATCGTCAATTGTCATGGATAATCTTATGCACAAGGGTCTTGGTTCCTGCGAACGGTCGCCGGGGCACCGGGGCTGATTCGTCCCGGGCGGAACATCAGTTAGTCGTGCTAGCAACTTAGCAAGGGTGAGACGGGAGTTTGTAGCGGGGCTCGCTACCTGCGCTGCAAGCATTGCCGCTTACCCAGGCTATAATCCATGACGGCTCGTCATTACAGTGATCGTTGTGTATATTTAAACTATGTAGACTAACTATGTCTTCGTGGCAGGGAAGTTCATGGTAAGTTTTGTACAGGTGGTCCGGACGGAAAGGTAAAGTCACCGAACGGTGGCACATTTTATTATGCTATTCCATTCTATCGCATATAAAATAATTGAACTAAGAAAAGATAGAACAATCATAATAAAGATGTTGCATGTTCACATGAATATGATGTTGATTTGGTATGTTGGGTTAGCTCGCCTTCACCGATACTTTTCGAAGTATTGACCCTCGTTGCAGCAGGTTCCCCGAGCCGAGTCGACGCGGCGAGAAGCTGAAGCGTTCTCCAACCCTTCCCGAATCAGTGGGCGTATTCGTGCTATGACTTTTGAAGCCCAAGTACATACTAAAAAAGGAGCTTGCACTTCCCATTTTGAAGCTCCAAGGCGATGGTGCTGAATCGCACCCAAGGTGTTTTGTTGTCACGCCCCAGTCCCAAAAATATACGGAACTAGGCCACGTGGCATTGGCCAGCTGACACGTCACTAAGGGATTACCCAATTTAATGGACCCAAAGTGATGTGCTACGCTGTCCTAAAATACTACAAGACTAAATACAGATAACTCTACCTCATCCACAGGAATATCATGAAATATGGGAAAATAGTGCTGAATATATAGATGCTGAGTCTGAAATGTCATACACAAATCAGATAAAGTCAGGTGGGAACAAACCCACTACAAAAGATAAGTAAAAGCTGAAATAAGATAAACTAGTTCATCGTCCTCGAAATATGTAGCTCCAACTCCAGGTGTACTCAGGCAGATTCTGATGGCATCTCCTCTAACTCCTTCTCAGGGGCATATCCAATCTCTGGTCCAGGTCCATGTACTATGGGGTAGAGTGTCTCATCTAAACCTGGCAGGGAACCAGGTCCTCAGTGGGACGTAACAAGATACATAAAAATAACATGCCATGTATATAAATACTGAATAAATAAATATAGGGTGCTAACCATCTAAGTGAATGCAATTTGAGATAACCTAGTACGTATGGGAAAGTGTGGCTAGACATATGCTAACGTAATTCACCAATCCATAGTGACTGGCTAGTATATGCCACATATGCCCCCGTTCAAGGGCACTATACAATTTTTTATCTACGATGAGTATGGTCACAGGAATATATATATAACATCCGTATCACTCCGTCGAGTGCGGCATCGGGATAAAGAGGTGGGTGTCCCATACGTTTTTTAGTTGTTCTCCCCGCCCAATGTAACTAATGCCAAGTCGTAACTTTCCTGATTTTGTTCTAAGCCGTGATGCACGTCGTACGTACTGGTAGCTAATCAACTACGTAAACTTGCATCCCAAAATGAAGTGTAACTTTGTTGCGTGTACCCGTGATAGGGTCTAGGAGAATATCAGGATACTCTCACAGTGTTGGTGAGTCTGTAACCCTAAGTTATTTATTCTAACTGTCAACGTATCAGTTGACTGTACCAGAGACAGTCTCAGGTACACATAGTATATAAAATTCAGTAACAAGAGTATATAGCAATATTGAGAATTTAAAAGGTAAACTTGGCAAGGTATACTTGCCTACTCCCTGATAGTGTTGGTAACCTGATCTCAGGTTTGGAGGTGCTTGTGACAGGGGATCACTGGCTGTGCTGGAGTTGGTTTCTGTTAAAACAGACAGGGTTCGTGAATATTATGGTTGTAATATAAAAGTATATACATACTTATGTAAATATATACATATTAAACAATATGTATATATATAATATAGGGTACACATATGTATACGTAGAGTATATATATACATATAGATATAGTATATATAGTAGTATGTATATATATAGCATATATATATGATAAAGAAAAGAAAAAAGCAGGTAATGTAAATATATATATATATATATATATATATATATATATATAGGCTGTAATATACAGCAATTATAATATTTATAATAGTAGCAGGGTATATATAACCACTAATATATATAGTAAGATAATAATTAGCAGGGTATAACCACTGATATATATATATATAAATAAATGAAAAGACGGTGCAGAATGTAAATACATATATATGTATATATGTACTGTATTATCCAGTACGCTATTTTATAGTATATATATATATATATATATATATATATATATATATATATATATATATATATATATATATATATATAATAAAAAGAAATACAATGCAGGAATTATAAATACATATATAAATACTTATATTTACATATATACAAAAGAAAGAAAAAATGCAGAAATTTAAATACATATATTTATATATATACTGTATTATCCAGTATTATTATCATATAGTCTATATAATACCATATATAATACATATATAATACATATATAATTATATAGAGTAATATATATAGATATATATAAATATATATACATACATATATTTATATATATAAAATGAAGAAAAAAGAACATACATATATATATACATATTCATAATAATAATATATATATATATATATGCACTATATTTATATATATATATATATATATATATATATATATATATATATATATATATATATATATATATATATATATATATATATATACTGTATATAGTAATAATAATAGTAATAATAATAATTTATATATATTATTACATATAGAATACATATATATATACACATATATATATATATATATATATATATAAATAATAATAATAAAAATAGAAATAAAAGATGCATACATAAATATAATATATATATATATTCAGTATAAATTCTGTATTTTAAGTATATATATTATATATATATATATTTAGTAATATATATATAATTATATATTTACATATATATATAGATAAATATTTATATATATATTTACATATACATATAAATAAAAATAGAAATATAAATACATACAGTATATATACAGTAATTAAATAATTATATAATATATAATATGTATTATATATCATATAATATATAATATATATAAATATAAACATTAATATATATATATATATATATACATATATATATACATACATATATTTAAATACATGTATAAATACGTATAATACGAAGGTATACCTGACACGTCAAGGGGGGCCCGCGTCGTCGCCGGTGGAGGTCCAACGAAGCTCCGGCGAGCTACGGCGGCGACTGCAGCAACAACACAGCAGCTGCAACAGTCAGCAGTAGCAGCAACAGCAGCTGCTGCGGTGGCTATGGCGGCGGTTGCGGTGGTGGTGGAGGCAGCTCAGGGTGGCAGGGCGGAGGAGGAGGGGACGGCGAAGAGGTCTGAGGTGGTGGCGGAGGTCGGAGGCTGCCGGAGGGGGAGTTCGAGGCGGTTGGGGTGGCTCGGGGAGACAGTGGCGGTTGAGGGAGGAGATGCTGCGGGGGAGCTGCCGGCGGAGGAGGGCGTCGTGGGGCGGTGGGAGTTGTCGGGACGGTGGGAGGAGGAAGTGGCGAGTCGGTTGGGGGGCGGTGGCGGTGGTCCACGGTGGTCGGGGTGGCGGTGAGGAGCGTCGGGGTGGGGAGGAGCTGCTGTGGAAGGGATGAAGGAAGGGTGCTGCGGGGGCTGCCGGAGGCGGAGGCGGCGGCCGGAGGGGGTGGCCGTTGGCTGGGGGGTGGCTGGGGAAATGGCGAGGAGGTTGGCGGTGGTCCGGTGGCGGTAGGTGGTCGGAGTTGGGTGGGGGGTGGTCGGGAATGGGAGGGGGCTGGGTAGATATATATAGGGTTAGGTTTTAGGTTATTTTGTAAATATTTAATAACTTAAGGGGTATTTTAGTAATTTGATTTCTAGGATATTTTAGGATATTTAATCCTGATATTTTTAGGATTTTAGGGTGGGTCCCACTTGACACATGTCAGGTGTAGGTCCACCAGCCAATAGGGAAGTGCCACCTCGCATTATAATTTATATAACAACACCTGCAATTTCATAAATTGCAAAAAAGTCCTAAAATTGGGAAATTGCGCAATTACGAAATTTGTCTGGAAAAACACCTGCTTCCTAGAAATACCAAATTGCACAGAAATGAGGGGAAAAGCTGGGGGAGTGCCTAGGCAGGGATGGGGGTGAGTCTGGGCAGAGTCAGGGTCTGATTCAATAGGTGATACGGGTCACCGTATTTATTATTTAATAAATACTGCGCACGATGTTCACTAATTATTTAGAGGCAGGTAGGGACATAATTTTTCTACGGGGTCAATACACTAATTGTAGTACATTCAGTCTAGAATATTATCGTATTTTTGTTTGGGCAAAACATGTGCATGTTTGGCCTCAAATCCCTAGGGGTACAGAGATGGGTAAAGAGCAGAAAATTAAGTAGGATAAATACGAACTTTTGTAACGATATTTGTGCGTCTCAAACGAGGCTCAAAATAAAGCATCTGGGAGTTGCACAAAATGCAGAAAATAGTCTAACATATCTAGGACAGATATGTGAACTTTGTTTGAGAATTACAGCTAGTGTAATACTCTAATTAATTGTGTAATGGACAGGTGCACAATCAATAGGATATAAATAATAAAATTATTGCAATAAATTCTAATTTGCTAAAAATGATTTTAAAATAGTAAAATCTGGTCGAGGGAGTTTAAAATCTACCCCCCTTAGAATATTTCGTCCTCGAAATAAAAACAGACATATAATGAAAATAAAAGATTGATTAATTTGAAATATTAAGACATAGTCATAGCTGAAGATTGATTTGAAATATTTGGACATACCCTGGTCTGGAAATAGATGGGGGAAATATTATCGAATATCCTCTTCTCGTTCCTAGGTTGATTTGCCTGGTGTATGATGTTTTCGTGCAATACGAATTAAAGGATAGTCTGGCCTTGCAACATCTTCTCTCTTCGATCTAGGATTTCTACGGGCTCTGACAATAATCTCAAAGGTCCAGCACATGACTTGTATCCGGAGTGTATCTCCTTAATTGGGATACATGGAAGATGTCATGTACTCCTTCCAATGTCTGGGATAATGCTAACTGGTAAGCAACTTCTCTGTTATGTTCCAATACATTGAAGGGTCCAATGTACCTTGGACTTAGTTTTCCTCTTCTTCCAAGTCTGATAGTTCCTCGAGTATGTGGGATCTTCAAAAACATATGATCTCCTATTTTACTCTATGTATACCTTCATCCAAATTATAGGGGTACCATCAGGTTTACAACAGGTCGTATATTATTGGTAGTTCATGATATTTTTCTTAAGGCTAACATCTGTCTACCCTCTTCATCTTCAATCTAATGGTTCTATTCCCGATACTGGCTATAGTACTCAGCTATCATTTTATTCATATGATTGAGCCTAGCAATCAATGTCTAGCAATCGATCTGTCAGTTTTTGGGCTTAGTCCTGATCATTATCTAGAGGTGGAAAAATAATTTAGGTTGGATAGTATAAGTCATCAGGTGACTAGGGTTTAACTACTATGATTTGCTATCCTAGGTACTATCTATATCTGTATGGGTAACCCGGTGGTCTAAAGATGACGCTTCTCTTCCCGTAGTCTAGTATAGCATTTGGACTAGCTTAACCAGTCCATGTCTAAGACAACATTGGAGTTTGGTATTGGAAAGTACCAAGAATCGCGTCCTCATTACTCTATTCTATATGACTACTAGCATGCTTTAGTAATGTTGGTAACTGGAACAATGCCTCCTCTGGTAAAAGTGGCTATTTGCATGGCTACGAAACTACTAAACATGATGACAGCGTAGTGCCAGAATCAAATAATGCGGTTTGCAGGTAATAAAGTAACTATAAAGGTACCTGAAATGGTTTCACTTTCCGGTCCTTCTGCAACTGCAGCTAGTGCAAAGGTCTGCCCGTGCCTTTGTCTTTCGGTTTGTTGTCTGGCTAGGTAGTACTGCATTTCTTGGGTGACCAAGGATGGTCCCCTCTGAAATCTTCCAGATGCTGGAGAATGCTGAACTCTAGTAGGGGTTGCATTTTTAGGGCTGGTGCTGCTGGTCCTTGCCCGTTTTGGAGTGCTGCTTCTCTGTGTTGTGGGCAGTCTCTGGCCCTATGTTGATTCTCTCCACATATCAGGCATAGTCTATACTTCCTTCGGCAGTTTTTGGCATAATGTCCTTTCCTGCCACAATAGTGACAAGTCGGCAAGTTCCTTGTATTGATATGGCCCTGTCTTGTGTTGTGCCTGATTTTTCGGGTGACAGATTGGTTCTCCTGCTCTGGTCTGGTCTCTGGCTGGTATGGTTGGATTTGAGCTTCTTGCTTCTCGGCCAATGGCTTCTTGTATCCTTGCTTCCGAAAGAACTTCTTCGTAGGAAATCCTTGACTGTGCCGTAGTATGCCCTTGGAGCTCGAGGGTAAGGCCGTGATGAAATTCAGGGCCTTCTCCAGCTCGTTAGGTATTAGGATGGCACCAAATTGACTTAGTCGACTGAACTCTGCGTCGTAGGCGTCGACGGTCATATTTCCTTGTTCCAAATGCAGGAACTGGGAGTACAGATCATCTCTAACCGTGGCTGGAAAGTATTTTGCCTTGAAGTATTCCAGAAATTGCTCCCAAGTATGGTTCTTGTCGGTGCTGCGCTCGATGGAGTCCCACCAGTGATGGGCGTTGCCTTTTAGTTGGGCCCTTACTGCGGTCATCCATAGGTCGGGGTGAATCTGTGAACCTTCCAGCAGTATTTCCGTGTTGCAGATCCAGTCTGAGATCTCTTCCGGAGTTTCATTGCCAGAAAAGTTTCTCGGGCTCATTCGGCGAAAGCCTTGAACAGTATTAGGGGGATGGACAGGTGCTAGTGCCGGGGCAGTTGTCATCTCCAGAGCTATTATCAAGGTCTGTCTCAGGCTTCAGTTTGTTGCCACTGAGCCTGTCTTAGGGCTTCAGTCTGTTGCCACTGAGCCTGCAACAGGGTTTGGAAATATTGGAACATCTGGGTTTGTCCCTCAAGCTGTGGCATCAGGGCTGCGAGGGCTGGAGGTAGAGGCAAAGGTGTCTCCGCCTACGGTGTTGGTGCTTGGAAAATTTGCCCTTCTAGCTGAGCTGGTGTTGTCCTCCTGGGTAGGGTCCTGGGAAAGGTACGGGGTCGTTGGATTGACCAGCATCCTTCTTGGGGATTGGTCTCTTGGGGCAGTCGGGGTTCCTAGGACATCTAGCGATGGGTCTGTTGCTTGGTCAACCCCATCAATTGCGTGTCCACTGGGTATGTCCATTTTCTGAAGAAGATAGAATAATTTAGAAAAGTACGAAGGAAAAATAATAATAATCAAGCAGGATGCAAGAATTTTAGAAATGAGTAATAGTGGATGAGACCTAGTATTCCTATCTTATAGCAGGTTTGCTGAGCATGATATCATGCTACTAGCAATTTAACTTGACCTGCATGGGCCACCACTAAAACCATGTCACGCCCTAATCCCAAAAATATACGGAACTAGGCCACGTGGCATTGGCCAGCTGACACGTCACTAAGGGATTACCCAATTTAATGGACCCAAAGTGATGTGCTACGCTGTCCTAAAATACTACAAGACTAAATACAGGTAACTCTACCTCATCCACAGGAATATCATGAAATAAGGGAAAATAGTGCTGAATATATAGATGCTGAGTCTGAAATATCATACACAAATCAGATAAAGTCAGGTGGGAACAAACCCACTACAAAAGATAAGTAAAAGCTGAAATAAGATAAACTAGTTCATCGTCCTCGAAATATGTAGCTCCAATTCCAAGTATACTCAGGCAGATTCTGATGGCATCTCCTCTAACTCCTTCTCAGGGGCATATCCAATCTTCGGTCCAGGTCCATGTCTGTGGGGTAGAGTGTCCTCATCTAAACCTGGCAGGGAACCAGGTCCTCAGTGGGACGTAACAAGATACATAAAAATAACATGCTATGTATGTAAATACTGAATAAATAAATACATGATGCTAACCATCTAAGTGAATGCAATTTGAGACAACCTAGTACGTATGGGAAAGTGTGGCTAGACATATGCTGACGTAATTCACCAATCCGTAGTGACTGGCTAGTATATGCCATATATGCCCCCGTTCAAGGGCACTATACAATTTTTCATCTACGATGAGTATGGTCACAGGAATATATATATAATATAACATCCATATCACTCCGTTGAGTGCGGCATCGGGATAAAGAGGTGGGTGTCCCATACGTCTTTTAGTCTTTCTCCCCGCCCAATGTAACTAATACCAAGTCGTAACTTTCCTGATTTTGTTCTAAGCCGTGATGCACGTCGTACCTACTGGTAGCTAATCAACTACGTAAACTTGCATCCCAAAATGAAGTGCAACCTTGTTGCGTGTACCCGTGATAGGGTCTAGGAGAATATCAGGATACACTCACAGTGTTGGTGAGTCTATAACCCTAAGTTATTTATACTAACTGTCAACGTATCAGTTGACTGTACCAGAGACAGTCTCAGGTACACATAGTATATGAAATTCAGTAACAAGAGTATATAGCAATATTGAGAATTTAAACAGTAAACTTGGCAAGGTATACTTGCCTACTCCCTGATAGTGTTGGTAACCTGATCTCAGGTTTGGAGGTGCTTGTGACAGGGGGTCACTGGCTGTGCTGAAGTTGGTTTCTGTTAAAACAGACAGGGTTCGTGAATATTATGGTTGTAATATAAAATTATATACATACTTATGTAAATATATACATATTAAACAATATGTATATATATAATATAGGGTACACATATGTATAGGTAGAGTATATATATACATATAGATATAGTATATATAGTAGTATGTATATATATAGCATATATATATATGATAAAGAAAAGAAAAATGCAGGTAATGTAAATAGATATATATATATATATATATATATATATATATATATATATATATATAGGCTGTAATATACAGCAATTATAATATTTATAATAGTAGCAGGGTATATATAACCACTGATATATATAGTAAGATAATAATTAGCAGGGTATGACCACTGATATATATATATATATATATATATATATATATATATATATATATATATATATATATATATATATATATATATATATATATATATATATATATATATATATATATATATATATATATATATATATATATATATATATTATATATAT